>JAUYWH010000006.1:4819027-4837044 GCA_034779795.1 Ctenopoma multispine
ACACACACACACACACACACACACACACACACACACACACACACACACACACACACACACACACACACACACCTGGCGTACGTTCATTGAGACTGTTAAGGTCAACTGGCTTGTGCGTCAAAGACATATCTTCATTTTCTCCTGACAGTGAATTATCATTATGAGAATATAATAAAAACCAATTAAGAGTGAATTGAAACTCATCTGGTGTTGCAAGCAAACCTGACTTATAGCAAACAACCTATTGTCCATCACCTGCTGACAGCAGACCTCTCATGCAGTAGAGGATGGAGGCTAACCAAAAGATTCTACTACGTTTGGCTGACACACACGTGAGGAGTGACAACAAAAAGTAGAGCTGCGTGTGGTAAACATCATGTAAGTCATGTTAGCAACAACTCTGTTAATCGTGGGGACTGACAATACATTATCTCTATATGTTAAACTGTGTCACTGATTTATTTTGTCTTTCAGTGGTGTCCCTCACAAGTGAGGAGGACAGAAAAATTAACACTTGAGAATGCTTCACACTTCCTGGTAAATCTAAGCTACTACTACTGATCACACAGGATATTGACAACTTGCAGCAGAAAGACACTTAAACTGACAGATGCATGTGTTTTCAGACCCGTCAGCTCTTGTCAAATACATGTTTTTCTCAGCGTCTGCCTGAAGGCAGAACTACAAGATGCTGCTTATATACAGTGGAGTTTTGGACTTTAGTTTTAATGGTTTAGGTGTTCTGTACTTTAACTGTACTTGTATAAAAAGTACAATTTAGATAAATGTTCTATTTCAAACTGGTTTATTTGTATAACAAATATATTTGCCTGTATCTACTGCCTGGGAAACCAGCAGTGAAACAAACAAAAAGTAAAATGATTGAATAAATTAATGCAAAAGAAGTTCAATCTGAAAAAGAACTGAAACTCGTGACGTTTTTTAGGAAGGACTTGTATGTTACGTTTAGCTCTACTCATCCAAACATCAAAGATCAGTGTGAAAGCATTGACTGAAAAAAGGTGAAACCAAGTGTCTGTCACTGAAGTGTCCGTTTATGAAGTTAAGCCTTGAAATCATCCTCAGCAGGCTTGGTATTTATAGAGAAAGACAGCCTTATCTCCTTCTGTCTCTCTCCTTGCATCCTCCACAGGGGCTCCTCTTCAAGTGAAAGCTTTACTGAATTATTGATGAGGTGTTTTAAATAAGTCATCAGGATGAGGCTGGGTTTTAACCCATTGTCTGACAGCCTAGTAGAGCTGGCTAAGTGCCAACTGGGATAGAGACAAGACTCCATTAGCAAAAATAACAGTTTTGACTCATGACTACAGCATGCTGTGAGGGCAGGCGAGGGTGGGGTCGGACAGTTAGTCAGCTATCGTTTTTAGCTAATACTACGTGTTTGTGTGTGTCCCACATCTTATGCAGCTGAGCGCTTACAGCCTTTAAACATGGTGTGATTGTGTTATTTGGAGCCTAATAAAAGACTGCTGCTTGAATATTTTTATAGACACTGTTGTAAGAAAGATAAACTCTGCTGCACAGCAGAAATGAATTGGTACCACATTGATTTTCAAAATTCTAATAAACATAGAAGTTATACGGGTAAAACGGGTAAAGTTGTCATTCTTTAAATTACCACTGACTTTATCCACAGTTCATCAACAGTGGGATGTGGATAAAATTACAGTTTCAACGAGCTGACATACTGTAACTTGTGCTGTATAGAAAAGGAGAGCATAATTTGAGAAGGGAAAATGATGGTGAATTGCTTACTATACATTGCTTAAGTATGTTATCGCTGCCCGGTAAGGATTCTGTGGTCATGCATCCACAGTTGAGTCACTAAATGTACCTGGACATCCTCTGAGAAAAAACTCAATTACTGCCATACTGTCAAGACACTTCAAAGCATTACATCTCAAATATCACAGATCACAACCCCAATCTGTATTCTAATCATGACATTTCCCAGGTGTGGATATTTTGGCAGAGCTCACAGGTCAGGCACAGTTACTCAAAACTGAGAGCAATAGGCTAAATTATTGTCATCACTTGCTAAGTAGTTAACCATCACTGACCTTTCAGGTGTCTGATCTGATTTTCCATTTGCATGTTAGCTTGCTATTGAAAACCTGTTTGACATATCCATTCACTGACATGAGTCCACACAGTCCAGGAGAACAACTGGAACATCACGCTGACCAAAAGCCACTGTTCCAGTTATGGTTGTTCTGTGGTTAATATGCAAAGATACTATATGACAGTGAGCATTTATCACAGTGTTTCATTAAGAAAGTCTTGTGAAAGTTTAAGTGCATGACTATCAATTCATGGAAATGGATCTGAATGATGAAATCCTCATTTTTCCTTTAACTGGGCACAAAAAAGTAAATAGATTTGGTTAACTTTGTTTGAAGCTAATACACACAGGCTAAGGAAAATGTATATATAAATCACATATTTTAAATGTGGCGTTCTTTATAACCAAGTATATTATTCCTGTCCTGAGCCTTGGCTGGCTACCAGAAATAAAAAAAACAACAACAAATCAAGCAAATGAAAACTAATGAATTTATCATGAACTGCACAAAGAAACAATCTGTTCTTGTCCTTGAGTGTGAAAACTCCTTGAAAAACCCAACGTTGGTTAATTAAAACCCACCGCAATGAAAGCTGATGATGGTCTAATTGTGTTTGAATGAGCCCAAAGCCTCACTTGGCCCTGGTTCCTTAGCTCCTCCAGAGTCTTTTGTCAAGTAGAATTTAATTATTTTCGCTTCAGCACAACAGCACAAGTTTCACCAAAGCACAGAATCTACACACTGTGTGGATGGGCCACCATAAACACACTTATTCCTTACAGAGCATTTTCACCAAAGGTGTGCTATGAACAACATTCATTGCTCCAAACTCGTCTCTGCCATATTTGTCCAATGTGTAATACAAGTAAACAGACTATTAGATGCTCTGTTTATCGAGTAGCATATCCAGATCATACAAACCATAATATGTAAAAGTTAATAAGACAGCTGATAATATAAAGTATGTTATTCATTCTCAAGAAATGAAACACTCCCAACAACAGTGATGTGTTTTTCCACATACACAAGGCAGAAGGTTTTGTCCCATATGTGGCTAACCATTATCAGAGGTGTAATATCTAACCTGCCCCACCTTCACAGCAGCCTCAAATATGTCAACAATCTAATAAAGGTTCATATTAATATATTTACTGTGAAATAAACCACATTTTCATTATTATTATGATTAACAAAACCTCCGCCCATCATCCTAACTGCTTTTTCTCTAAAGGGTTGCAGAATAACAAAACCTCCATAAACAAAACATACATAGGATAACTGATAAACGCTTCTCCCTGCACTCACCTTATTCAATGTGCCTGGTCTTGTGTTTAAGGCAAATATCAGTTTTTAGAATGAAATGCTCGGTTTTACAGCTTTAGTAGAGGTCAAATTCAGGGAATATCTAAAATACTGTGTGCTTACATAATATGTATGTCTACAGGAGCTTTGAGGTATTTCTGTATGTCCTAAGTTATAAAGACATGATTGAACTAACAAATACCATAATAAAGTACTATTATCAATTATTGTACATACACTAAAGCAAAATAACATCAAATAACTCCAGTAACACCATTAATCCCTTCTCTTGCACTTGGATAAAAAATGAACGCTCACTTTCCCTCATTTGTCATCCAAAACATATCATGCTGTTCACATGGCTGAGCAAACTTTGTACAGTCTGAGGAGCAGAATCCATGAATGAATCCAGTGTTTCAGTTTTGGACCAAACCCCAGACAACCTCAGTCCTCAGCCACCTGTACCCACCAATGAACCCACCAATCAAACAAGAGAAAGAGAGAAAAGAATAAAGAAAAAACATCTCTCAAGCTGCTAGTTACCACCAGCACCTGGCAGCTGTGACACTCAGCTTTAGTGATGTACTGTGGCCATCTAGTGGTGGCCAGTGGAGAATTGCACTCTTTTAGTGTATTTTCTAAAGCCCTGTTAGAAAATACTGTGTCACTCTACCTTCTTAAGTGTTATTCAGACAGTGAAGAGAGAAGACCAGGAATGTGTTCAGAGTGTGTTATATCTTCAAAAGGTGGCTACTTTGATTCAGAGTCAAAAATCGTGAATAAATTATAAATAATAAACAGAGCATTTCCATGATTTCTTTTTGTATCTTTAATTTCAGTACACTGCAACTGTGCTAAATCTAAATAAAATCTGGAAAAAATTGAGGTGTTCTAAAAACGTCTACTCACATGGATCCAAACTTTTTAAAATACAAGCACTTGTGCACTTTACTGAACATTTTAGGAGCACTAATACCAAATTTAGTCACACACTGCTTAAATCAACATACAGTAAAAAACATTCATATTTTTCCATCCTAACTGTATTACTGATAAATGCTTTGGTAATAAATACACAATTTACAGAATCAACAATGTGCCAATTTATTTTAAAGAGCTAAATACTGCTTCTTTTGAACATTAACACCCAATAATACAATCATAAATTAATATATATTATCATCAGTCCATCAGTTTTCACTGCTTGCAGAGGGAAAATAGTCAATGCTTGCTCACTCCCTTCTAGTGTTTTATGGGATGTGTGATGATTTAAACAAAGGCATATTTGCAAGTCACATTTGGTGCACCTAGTTTTAAAATTTAGTCACACTAATTTAAAAAATGGTCACAAAAAGCCCTGGACCCCTAGTGTATGTTACAAGAACTGCAGTCCCCTACCAGACAGGCTGCGAGGTCGGGCCTCAGGGAGGTCTGAAATTGCTCCAGTGGTCACAGTCTTCTTCAATCGGGAGCCAGAGGCAGTGGCTCCCAGAGCAGGTTTTGTCAAGGCATCATCACTGCTGGCTCTTTTCAGCTAGAAACACATCTGCTGTTAATACCAACATACTTACTCAGTGAATGTATCACCATGTTAGTTAGTGGTAGATTGCACTGACCCTGCTGAGGCGTTGGTCAGAGGCCAGCATGTTGGAGGACCTGGAGGACTTCATGACTGTGGAGGTGGAGGTGGAAGAGGAAGCCAAGGAGGTGTGCTTTTGAAGTCCCGACTTGGGCAGCCCCACCTTGGTGGCGCCCGCTTTCATCATGGCTGTAAGTCAGCAAACTACACCTGAAAATGAGAAGTTCAGAGAAGAAAGGAATGAGAAACTTTTATATGATGCCTCTTAAGAAAAATATACCTTTGTATTCACTACAGTGCAGCAGAGCAGCAACCCTGGAGCTGGACTCTTCCAACACTTGTTTAAGGTTGCTAACTTTAACCACAACCACACTGCCTATGCCCCAAACGTACCAATAAATACTGCTCAAATATGAACCCATGATTTTCCATTAATTAGACAAACAAAAGAAGCATGAACATGAACCAAAAGGGACTTTTATTTGGCCCAGAAAAACTTAACTACTTGTAACCTTCTGATTTCAATCAATGAATAATTTACAAACCATAATTACAATAAGACAATGAAGTTTCTGCCTCTCTCCTTTGTGGCCCAGTGTAAATCTACGAGGGTAGCACAGAACAGGCAGTAACTTTGCTCTGTATAAATAAGCACTATACACTATACTGTATTGACCAGTGACCTATTCAGGTAGTATTTGTGGCTGTTTCAAAATACACAAGCCGAGAACTGCATCTGGGGGCAGCTAATGTTATTCCAGAAGCAACACCATTGAACTACTTCCTGTTAAAGAGAGGACACAGAGAAAACAAACTCTTGTCTGATTTGTTCAAAAGAGCAGAACTGACCAACACATGACACTATATCCAGACATTTACCAGGAAGAATATGCAGCCACAGTCACAACTTTCATTTTTCTGAATGGAATATTGTTAGAAGAAGCACAGTAACAGTCTTATATTTCCACCTCCAACAGGATGCAGTCACAGAGGCTGTTAAATTCGATGTCCAGATGGAAATATGGTCATCTGGACAAAGAGCAGCTGAAGGAAATGAAAGGAGGTTGGAGTGCAATTAACCAAGAGAGAGGGGTGCACTTGTAAAGCACTCTGTAGCTCCCAGAGAACTGGCTGACTCATTGATGATGGCTGGAGTAATCTGATCCTCTGCCTCTGACAGACAGATACCCTCTAGTCTAGTCAAGCACATAAACAAGTCAACCCAGGACAGGGCTGCCAAGGAGGACAACTCTTTCACTCTGCTCTAAACTATTTATATTCGTTTCTGTTGCTGTGACTAAAACATTACATTTGTAGCACAACAAAAAATAATGTCATGGTTAACATAACTTGATGCTTTGGTCATAAACCAACCCTGAGAAATGCAGGGTATGTGCATGAGTGAGATGTTCACGGCCGAGGACACAAAGTTGCTGGACTTTACAGTTTACTGTTTTATAAGTGAATGTTTGTGGGTGCTTAAGGACCTACATGATTAAGAAGACACTGTACTCTAATCTTGGTGTGCTTTGTTTTTCGCCTGTATGATGGCGTGAGTCTTCCTCCTGGCCCTTCTTGTGATCATAAGACTCTCTAGGCAAGATCCTGTGACTAACTGCTGCCTGGCATTGTAGTCTAACACCTCAGCTGTGGTGGCTCGCTTCCCCTCAGATCAGTTTACATGGCTATGGAACCACACACGGGGAGCCAAGCACATGTCTAACTGCCTTCTCCACACGCTCTGATCTCTGCGTAGGCTAAATGAAGAAGTGAGGCCAAATTGAGGATGTTCCCTTTGAGATTATATCATTTTCATTTTTGAAATAGAAGGGAAGTAAGCATCAACCAAACATGTTTTGGAAGAAATGTGAGTGACATGTAAAACAAGAAACCTATTAAATGCCAAAGAATGAACAGTAAAGTCTAATTAATTAGTTTTCACTTTCTTTGGACCACTGCAGTACTCAGTTCTGCACGTATGACCTCTCTGTGTTCCTCTGCAGAGATATGATTCTCAGGAGCCAGAACTGTGTCCCACTTTGCAATGACCTAGTTACAAAACCAAAATGTCTTTGAGACACATAGCAGGGTTGTATGTTAAACTTGAACTACACAGGAATTAAGTCAGAGAATGTGATTTTGGTGTCTCACTGTAAAAGCAACTCTGCTGACAAAGACGTCAGACATATGCTTACTTTTATTATGCTACAAAGCATGTAGAATGATGGCATTGCGGCTTATACAAGGCTGGTAAAAAGATAAAAATGGAATTTACTTTAAAAGATACCAAATTAGAAAACCAAATATAATTTCTAGTGACCATAGCCATAAGTAATAGGTTGTCATCTGCTTTAATTATATTGCTTCCAAAAGACAAATCTAAAGGCTGAATATGGGACAGCGTGGTGGAGGAGTTTCTCAGAGAATTTCTGACGGTTGCTGTTAGACAGCACGAGGAGTCAAGACTAACAGACAGCAGCTATCAGTTTGGGCCTGGATGAAACAATCTCTTGCACATTGGCTGATCTGATACAACCCTGAGAGACAACACACTGTGCTTTCATCACATAACCAAGATCAGCTCTGATACATACTGTAAAACGCTCATGAAACAAGATGAGGATAAGCTACACAACAGGTCATCAAACAGTAAATGATATTTAATGCAATACATTACAACCTATTTTACAAACAATGTTCTTTATACTTAAATTATATTGAATGTACACATTCACTGCAAAACTACATTGTTTGGCTAGTTCAGCTTCCCACAACCACAAATCGCCTCAGATTATGAAGAGAAAGTCAAGCCAACCAGTTCTGACCATTTGCTGACCTTAAAAGCAGGTTGTTCTGGTACAGCGTCATACGCATACAGTTATGTTTACACAGAATATAGAGAAGATGGGAGTGTATTGCAGCCTCTCATTATAACGTCCATTCACTTGCTCAACACAGAGGTGAAAGAGAAAAATAGGTCAGAGGTGAAGATGCAGTTCTGAAGTGGCTCCAAAATCTGCTGGCTTCTTGTGGTGGTGCTTGACTGAGCATGGTGAATTCACATGTAACTGCTCTGCTATAATCCAAAAAACTTGATTCTATCCACAAAGAACAACACCAAGCATTAGGGTATTTCTTTACCAGTATAGCACGAGCAGTAAAATGCACGTTATATCACAGATTTAGACATCTTAAAACAAACCAACAAAGACGGCAATGGTTGTGATTCTATTAATACCCAACTGCAGTAGGTACACGGATATAAGATACTCGGCTAAATGTAACAATGTGTCATCACATCCTTTCATGAATTTGAAAGCAGTTTCCTGTTTGGCTCAGTGGTTAGCAGGTGGGGTTTTAGGTTAGCATAAACCTTAATACAAACATACAATAAGCTTAAGCCTAATTACAGTCGCAACTGGTTAGCCACTCTCATAAAACCTTATGTAAATACTACCCCTTCACAGTACTTGCAACAGGTTGCATAGTTAAGCCCAGGCCACATTTCCCACTAAAATGTGGTCTGAAATGTTCTTTTAGTGGTTGACAGGAATGTGAGAAACCTGGCAAAAATACCAGCAGCAGATGTTCTTAGTCACTTTCTTCCTAATTTATTATAAAATGACTGCAGTTTTTCCATAGTTTTTCTACCACTTCTCAATCACATCTTAAATTAAGAATTAACTCCAATATTACTATAAAACTGTGACACAAAGACTGAAGATAAAATGTCAAACTTAAGGTTTGTTGTTATACCTTAAGGTAGTGAGTAATGACAAAGAGCTCGATGGCAGATTAATGTCATACAGAAAATGCTAAAGAATAGAAACGAGCAGTGGTGCAGTTTACTCACGTCGTTTACTGACCTGGAGCTTGCCCTCTGCCTGAGTGCCCTGAAGCACAACCAAAATATTTGTGTGGTGCTGAATTCTACTGATTGAGTCTGATGGCGAAAATGAAGGGTCAGGAGCAATGGCTGTCTGAGTCTGTACAGCACTCAGGATGAGGAAGTACTGCAGGCTGCCAACCGCTGTGCTTTGTGTGCTGTTGCCTCTTTCACTCTCTCATACAAAGACAAACAGAGCAACAGAACCTCAGCCATGGGCATATTTTTCTCCTCTCACTGTTTTTCCAGACTTTTCTTTACTTGTGAAGACCAGACAGCAAGAGAAAAAGAATGGACTATGAGGAGGAGAAGGAGGAGGAGGAACACATTTCCAACATGTGGCATTGAGATTATTGTTGTTGTCTAAAAGGCAAATTCTTGCACTTTGTTCACAGGACAGTAAATAAAATTTTGATTAATGATCACACGTGACCACGTGTGCGTGGCCAATAAACTACAGGCATTTTCACAACTGTTGCACAAGTATTTGTACTTGTGAAAACTCCAAAATGCCTGTGTACAATGTCTAACATTTTTGTGAATACTAAAAAATAAAGATTTATATATGACATTGTAAGGAGATCTTAATTTCCATCTGTAGGATGTTTGGATTCTAACAGAAACCACCAACACTGACAAAGTCAGTCTTTGTCTCAGACACACTTTTTAATGCGAGGGTGGATCATTTGTGGAGTGGTCTGCATTTTATGCTCTACCATATTGGTCTAATTTGGATCCCACAACGTGCAGCATGCCAAGGTCGTAGAACATGTGGGTAGAGAGCGTATAGCACACTGGATTGCAATGAAAAAAGCTTCAGATTGTGGCAAGTGGTAAACTTGAGGAACTTGGTCTGACCACACCCCTGCACCACCACAAACTGATTTTTTTTAAAGGTCACTGCAAAGAGTTGAGAAATAGCTTAGAATGCTTTTTTTGCTATAAGAGCGTTTGTAGTTTTTTGGATTTCATCTAAAATGATATTACATTAAAATAAATCTTACATCATACCACTAGCATTTGCCCCCCCTGCAAAAAAAGCTTCATGGGAAAGGTGTGTCCGGTGGAGCTAAAAGTATCACTTTTTCACGTGGCTGTAGTTAACACAACAATAACACACACACTAAAGTGTCACAACATAGAACCTCTACAATCACTTCTTCTCCACCTCGCTTACTCATAAGCACCACAATGAGAGACCAGTAATTACCAGAATACTCACCATTTCTAAGTAAATGTGAAAATAACAAATGTATGTGAGAGGAATACGCCTCCATACTGCCAAGACGTTCTGCATTAAGAGTCAACATTTACAGAAAGGGTGAATTAGGAAACAGGATACAGCAGACCAAGCATTAATAAGTAATATGACTCTTGGGGGGATTCCTGTCATTGTGTGATATAAGGGGTCTGATAGGGCAGATCAGTGAATGCCACACTTCCCAAACAAAACCATCAGCAGCCACGCTGAAGATCCTGAGAGCTGGCAGTTCCGTGTTCTCTTGCTTTTTCCCCCTTCTGTCCACAGGAAAGAGCACTGAGTCAGATTCAGACACAACATGGTCACACAGGATGTGAAAACAAATGCAAAATGTGTAATGATGGCGATTCAGCTGAGTGTGTGGCTACATATACTTCTTTTTTCATTATCATTGTAAGTACAGCCTACTCACATACATCTGGATGCCAGGAAAGAAAAACTGTCAAGATACACCGGAATAACAAATTCAATTCCAAGATGCATTTCTGTATTTGCATCGAACACTGATGGTTGGTCTCAGCCTACACTATGTGCACTTATCCGTTCTATGTAATTGCCCTAAAAAACGAACACACAATTAAATATGAAAATAATACTTATTTAACAAGGGCATTAATGATAATAGAAACAGGGATCACTAAAAGTGGAATTGATATGACATACACAATATGATTTACACATAAAAATCAGCTCAACATCTTAGTGTCATTTAGACTCAAACGTTATATAACTACAATGAAGTTAAAATAAGCTCCTTGTCAATGTATGCAGAGATTATCTTCCTGCTGCTTCTGCTGGTGTAAGATTGATATGCTGCTATTGCTGTTACTAAGCTCACATTACCATTAATAGCTGGACATCTGACCAACATCTGCACCCAGAACAGATTACATTTGTTTATGTTTAATTAAGATTAATTTAACTTTAACTTTTAACAATAATACTGCAGTAGGCAATATGTGTCAAAGACAAATATGTGCTTACATGCATAACGTAGTATTTGTGCCTCACCACGTTGGCGGTTCTAAAGCATCTGTACTGCACCTGGGTGTAAGGAACTTGTGTAAACTCATTAACTCAGTTAAAACGAAACAGGAATAGTGTGGGATTAGTCTGTACCTCATGCTGTGAGACGGTCTATGGTCTCTCTCTCTAGGTTCTCTCTCTCTAGGTTCCCCCTTCAGTTTAAAGGGATCTGAAACTAGCACACAACAAGATGCAAACCTCTGTCACGAAATCTGGATCTAGGAAGTTACAGCCTAGTTTCAAACAAAATAAAGCTGTGAATGTGTGACATTTTCTGCAGTCAGGAGCAATAAGTGAGAGTTGGAGGTGAGCAGAGCCAAACGGACTAGAATAATTACTGTTGTACATATATCAACAGACCTTTAATAATTCAAACTGCACTATTTGAGATGGAGAACTAAACAGCTGGGATGCAATAGTTAAAAAATGGTACAGTATGTTCTGTGAGTGTGAAAATGTTTTCTATGAAAATACACAGTGTCTAAATATGAAAGAGAAAAGAATAAACCTTTATTATCCCACGAATGAGAATTTTTGGTGTTTAGCAAAAGGAAGAATTTAAGAACAAGAAAAAATATCCATACATATAAAAAACAGAATAACAACCTTATATACATAAAGCAACCTAAGATGAACCTGTGGTTGATCAGGATGTTATGAATCAGTGATAAATGACAAAAATTAAAGCAGATTAAACCAAATAGCCTAAAATAAGAGTTGCTGCTTAAATCAGCATATTTAAGTACAAGATGAAATGAGAAGAAAGCAGAGCTAGAGGACAAAGTGCTGAGTTGGTGATATCCTTCAATCTGGACATAAATTAGTAGGGTGTTTGGCTGGACCGTGGATCTACACAGTAGGGACTACCAAACTTAAGTGCTCACTAAGAGAGCCTAGGTCATTAATTATGACACATCATATCTAAGAGGAGGGACTAGGAAATTAAATTCCAGATTTTCACACCTGAACAATTTGAAGCTGCGGCAAAATGCACAACTCCTTAAATTTCTTTCATAGAGATGAGTTCTTCCAATTATGCCCAAATTCCTAACTTGTAGACCAGTAAACAACTAAACTCTTTCTAAAACTACACTTCACATTAGTTATAAGTGATATCTTCTATGTGTGTACAAACAAAATTAATCCCTTCATAAAACTGTGATTATAAAGATAAACTTCCTGATCTTTTTGACCCCACTCAAACAATGAGTAACTGATGTCTACTAGCACCACCATACAGCCACTCATTATCTCACCAAAAAACACTCTCTGGATTCACCAGGCATGCAGTAGTAGGAGCTAAGATAGATATAGTCTTCATGCATATTTCATCTGCTTCATCTTCTGTTTTATCTTTCTCAGAGCAGGGCTCCCTCGAGGGTCAAACTTCCTGCTCTGATGGTGTCAAAGTTCTTGTCCAATAAACAGTCAGACAGGGCCACGCTGCATAAACTTGAGCTGCTTTCCTGTCTCCCTGGCTGCCTACATGTGCAGTGAGTGGATGGATTCCATAGAAACACCAGCATAGCATCCATGAGAACTGTGAGGGAATAATAAGACAACCACTAACCAGAGCTCAGTGTTTTTTTCCACAATGGAACATCATAATGTAGTCGCCAACAACTAAATGTCCAGCAATACAGCAGACAGACTTGTGGCATGAGCTATTTGAGCACTGTGGGTGTGTTCAGTATGACCTGTATGAAGAGACTAAATATATCACAATGGGTCAAACATCTTTTAGCTACTAAGCAAACAATTAAATGACACGCCCCACACACATAAACATCACACATAAACTAGTTTGTCCTGATTACCTGGATGGAAACACTGTGTAATATCTCATCATCTGTTTTAATGTTCTTAACTTCCACATGACAATTCTGTAAAATATTCTTACTCTAAGATGTAGGCAAAAGGAGCCTAATATTCATGTATAAAGAAATTATCTCTACTTTACAATGTGGCTCTGATGACCCATTTATAGAAACAGCAGCATTCCTTAGAGCCAGTGAGTTCGACTGTGATGCTTGTCAACTATGCAGCCTGTTTGCTGGATGTTCCTAAACTAGAAAAAGATGCTTGGAGCTAACTTCCTTTACAGTTTATGTATACACAGAAAACACTGCTGTGTCAGTGCAAGGCATTTTTCTCCAACTGCCTTTTTGGAAGATGACACTTTAGGAAGAAAAAAAGAGGGGAGGCAGTCGGCCATCTGTGCCTTTTGCGAAGAAGAAGTATTGAGTTAAAATGTCATATAAAATTAGTTGCAACCTTCTAGCAGCGCACCGAGCAGCCTCATATTTTGTCAGAAATAGGGGTGTTTCTATTTATTTAACTAACCAAATGCCACAAATTCCTACTCCAATCGCTCCATCGCTTCTTATCTCCACAATTAAAGCCTCCTCCACTGCAGTAAAGGACGTGCCACTCCAACTGTACGCAGACCAGACCTTGCCTCTTGAGGATAGATAACAACTCTTTCTTCTCAGATCCCAGCGACTGCTTTCCCTGAATGTGTGTGAAAGTGTGAGTGGGAAAGAGACTGGTGACAACACGATGAGAAACCAGTTTGTGAGCATATTTGTAAAATATATCTGTAAAAAAACAGGGGGTTTACATTCACAACAAAAATTTTGGACCTCAGACCTCAAAACCAGAAGTAATGCTACATATATACATGAAGACCTTTTGCTGAGATTGCTGGTCATGCTACTGAGTCCCTGTGAATATTCCTGCTGCTAAGGATTCATGAACCACACAGTCAAACCCTCTCCTTAATACGACATGTGCAACAAGCCAGACTGGCACACAGCATTGGCAAATCATCTACAGTAAGTATGCACGGCTAACTCATTATATTATGGTGGTATTAGTCCCCTTACAGAATACATCTTGAATAGATTAAACATCTTAGCACAAGGCCTGCATCAATTTCCCACAGTAGGTCAAGGTCACTCTAAACCTGACCCCCACCCGGACTCTTTTCATGTCAGTTATAACATGCAGATGAAGGACCAGTGCTACTCACTGTCCCATAGCTTTTAGTTTACAAAAGGGAATCCAGGCCACCAGCTCTGGTAGGACATATCCTTGTGTGCGGGACAATGCTGAGAGGAGACTTTCTATTCCCTTTAGAACGTCACACATTCAAATGCATTTAAATTCATCCCAATGGAGCAGAATGGTCAAGGAGCTCACTAATTTTACTCTACTGCACAACAATCCCCCCACTACATAACTTGACATGGTTGCTCACCTAATACCCCCAGCCATAAATAACAGCTAATGACAAGAATTGCCTGGATAATGATTTGACTACAGAGCAGCCACTGTACAGAACAAACGAGGGAGATACAGTACTTCAGGTGCCACAAGAACATATAGCGTATAATTTGAGGTAAGATAACCCTATTAATGACAAACACAAACGTCAGATTTAGTTTTGCTACTAGTTCTTGTCAGGTGTCGTCACACATTTACCATGGCTGCAAACACTCTTATAATAGAAATCATTAACACGGAGAAGTCAGTAGCCTCTTCATATAATGTCAATCTGACAATGCACTGATACACGATGGGCCAGCCATAGAACTTTCTTGTGTCCAACTCTGTCCTGAACATGGCCCAAAGGACACAGATGGATTTCCAACCATTTCCCCTTCTTGGATGGTTAACCATGAGAAAAACAAAGGCTGTAATTACCTACAAACAGCATCCACACTGACTGCATCATAAATGACTGGTGCACTGCTAATATTTGAACTTGCTTTCCCCTTGGCATAATCAAAAAGCTTAGAAGAAAGTGAAAGCTGTCATTTGTTGCCCATGTGGTTTCTCTCAAAGAACCCGTGCATGTACCGCTTCAAGGCTGGACTCTTGTATAAACACAAAACTACAACAAAATAAAGAAAGTTTCTTCACCCTCCTTTCTGCTACAAGAAGCCATGGTCAAAATAGCAAAAATGTACTATTAGAGCACCGCTATTTTAGACTGCGATTGATGTTTCTAAAACACTTAGGTAATGCGGTGAAGAAAATGCTGCGTGGCAAGGACAGAAGTACACACAGTAGCTTAGTCAGGATAGTCTGCCATAATGAAGCATTTACGAACCTACTAAAGACAAATAAAAAAACCTTCACAGATAACTACACTAAACACAACAAAGCCTTGTTTGACTGCTTCACTTGGCACCCATCTAATGAGGAACAAATGTCTGGCTGATCATGTGAAGAAAAACCTCTTGAAGCTCACTGAAGTGGTTCCAAATTCAACTCGGCATATGCAGCAAAATGTGAAACTTATATAAAAGTCAGGAAAACCTAAACAGCAGCTACAGCTAATTTGGTAAATTGATTTATGACCTGATTTGGCAGCACATTCCCAGTTTTCTGTCGAGGAGGAAAGGATGAGAATCGTTTGAGGGAAGCAGGTGCTAAAGACCACAGAGCTACTCTACTCACAGATGTGATGATCCTTGTAATGTGATTTTATATGTGTTTTAAGTGGAGAGCTACAGCTTCCATTGAGGTCTATGTGTTTTTCCTAACTTAGGGTTATTTTACATCTAATTGATAGAAGTTTTAAAATATTCTAACATTTCTAAATGTTTATGACGAACAAAATAACAAATAACAATAAATAAAGGTCACATATTTATTACTTCAGAGAAGGTTTTGAAGAAGCAATTAGACCTAAATGCTGGAAAATAAGATTTACATAACCTTTACAGTCAAAAATTCAAAATAATAAAAAGAATATACATTATTTTTAGTCAGTGCTTTCTAATTCTGGTAGGAGACCGAGGCACTCCTCAACTCAGTAGCCTATTTCTAACAGACTTTTACCGAATTTAAGCTGCAGTATTTTCACTGACCTGTGAAAGCGATTTAACTAATTGGTGCTGAACTAATTAAGCTGATAAAAGTGGCGTTTATAAGACAGGTTGGAAAGTCTGATGAAGCAAAAACCCTGTTGAACTCACGACTCCGCATGGTGCAACAGAGAAATTAAAGATGGATATCCGAAGCCACGTAGAGAGGGAAAACAGGAAAACAACATCGTATACAAGTCTGTGATATTCGACTTTCTGCTGTCACTATATAACGTTACAGTCATACTGTGACACGTCAATCAGCGTGAAAACAACATGTCCTTTGGCCATTTGTATGACGTTAACGTATGAGGAAAGACACGTCTGCTTCAGCAGGACATAACGATGTGTTAGTCGTTAAATTAAAGGAGCAGATACGTGTAAAGCAGGGTGCCCCGAGCCAGGCTGGCGTTGTTGGCACTTAGAGCAACCAAGAAATCCCGAGCGACTCTCTGTTAACACCTTTCTTTACCGACAACAGACAAGCGTTAACGGCAAAGTTTTCACATTTTAATCCTACAAATGAATAAGAAATAATAAGAAATGATGTGCGACTGACAGAATAAAAGAAGATAACGTTGTTAGCCACTAGCTTCCTCTTACCTGTTCAGTATTGCGGCGGTGCTGCTGTTGTTTGACCAGGATGCTGCTGCTCCGCCACACGCACGCGACTCATTACAGGGTCACCACCACCACCACCACCGGCCCTGCGCTCGAGCCGGTAGGTGGAGCGCGTGAAGCGAGTTTGGCGCAGTGCTCGCGGAGGTTTCTGGGTAATGTAGTCTTTCTATTGAGAAGGAGGGTGGGAAAAATCACCGTACTCAGACGATTTCAGTGCTGTGATGTTGTCTTTTGTATTACAACTGCACGAAATCATGATTTATTGTAAGACTGTGATTTATTTTAGATATAGTATTTTAAATTATCCATAATAGTCAATTAGTCTGTTGTTATTGATGATTGTTATTGAAAATTGTGTGGAAAACAATGTCTAAAACCAACGTAATGCTATACAACTCAAACATATAAGCTACAGCCTTTACAGAGGTAAAGGATTCAAGCACAGTTACGCAAGTAGCACAATTTTGAGATGCATGTACATATTATTTATTGTAACCTACCTTTCACTCCACTAGAGGGAAATGTTGTACTTTTAGGTATTGTAAGTGCATTTTAGATATACTTTAACTTGAGTAAAAAAATTGACGTGGTATTTCTACTGGCAGTGGAGTATTTTACGCAGGTCCTTGTACTTTTACTAATGTAGTCTGTGCACTTCCATCACCTTTGACAAACATCCCTGTTTAACCTCCACGCAGCTAGGGTTCGCTGCAGTCACACTGGCAGGTTGAATTTGTGTCGAAAGTACGAATTTAAGCACCTTTTTGGACGCAATGGTGAGATCTTTAACGTTTCTCATTTGAAAAAAAAATCTTTTCACACCATCTTCTGTTCACTAATATAATAATTTAACTAGATATGCTTTTATTTATGCCGTTTATTTGTGCATTATTTCCGCCGTGACGAATCTGCAGCCGGTGGTTTCTACTGCGTTTACTTGAAGCAAAGTCACTGAGAAACATGGCTGCCCCCACGGATGCTGGAAATGCTGCTTTCCCTGACTCCAAAGGTCCAGCTTCGGCTGGACCGAGTACGGACAACACAACGATTCAGTATAGTACGATTCTGGACCATCTCATCGGGGACAAAAGGCCCATAAAGGAACTGAACCCCGCCGTTATGGGAGGACTGCCGGTGCCTCCTAAAAGCGACGAGCAGAAGATGATCGAGAGGGGCATGGAGAGCTGCGCCTTCAAGTCTGCTTTAGCGTGTGTGGGAGGTAAACAGTGACACTATCATTGTTACACCAGGTCGTCTTAACGAATTTTCACTGCAGAGTTGTCTGGTGTCCCATGCTCCACTGCACAGTATTGTGTGTGTGTGTGTGTGTGTGTGTGTGTGTGTGTGTGTGTGTGTGTGTGTGTGTGTGTGTGTGTGTGTGTGT
>JAUYWH010000006.1:4837105-4888521 GCA_034779795.1 Ctenopoma multispine
GTGTGTGTGTGTGTGTGTGTGTGTGTGTGTGTGTGTGTGTGTGTGTGTGTGTGTGTGTGTGTGTGTGTGTGTATTCTGTCATGTGTACCATGCTTATTTGATTGATAAAAATGGATCTTTCTTTTCTTACATTTTATATATATATGTCATTTCTCACCCCCCATTGCCTTTATGAGGATTTGTCTTTGCCTTATGTGATAATAAACAGATTTGAAGGCTTTAATATAATTTACATAGATTTATTGATAACAAAATGATTTATCCATTATTTAAAAAATAACTACAACTGCATCTTTAATTACTTGTCTGTTGATATTTTCTTGGTTTATTGTTTGAACACTCATGTTAGTGTTTTTGCTTTCTACAGGGTTCGTTCTCGGAGGAGCATTTGGTGTTTTCACAGCCGGCATCGACACTAACGTGGGCTTCGACCCCAAAGACCCTCTGAAAACACCGACAGCACGAGAAGTCCTGAGAGACATGGGACAGAGGGGCATGTCCTACGCCAAAAACTTTGCCATCGTGGGCGCCATGTTTTCCTGTACAGAGTGCATCATTGAATCAGTAGGTCTCACCACTTATCTTCATTAGGTGGAGACACACTGATGCTCAACATAACCACACAAACAAAACAGCATAATTGTGTGATTGATCTATTAAGTATAATTTATTTATGATTTATTCCCTACAATTGCAAAAAAAAAAAACAGTCTTGCACATTAGGTGTGATAAACAATGAGATTTTAATAACTCAAGATCACTGACACAGCTGCTAAAGCAGCATGGGCAAAATGTAGTGTTTGCTATACATATTACTCTCTCCTCTCTTGAGAATAGTTGTATGCTCACTTTTGTAAAATTGCACAGGATGTAGTGATGTAGATGTTGATGATGTGGTGAGGAGTGTGTTGGTGCAGCAGATATCTGATGATGCTTGAGGGGGTAGAAATTCCCATGTTGTTGTTGTAATGTCATTCAGGATCTCCTGCTGAATGTCTGAGATGTGAAGTAGTTCTGTTCTGCTTTTTTAAATTTTCATCAGAGCGGCGTAATAGTGCCCTCTGCTGTAAAACTGCTTATTAAATTTTTACCAAATGATGCAGGCACAAATCAACGTAGCTTCCAAAATAACATTTAAAATTACAGCAGCTGAGATACAGCAATAAGCCAACTGTAAATCCTCTGACTTGTTTGTTTTTCATTTGCAGCACAGAGGCATATCTGACTGGAAGAACGCGGTTTACAGCGGCTGTGTAACTGGAGGAGTCATTGGATTTCGTGGTATGTAGCTTAACGTGTTTACTGAGATGTTTTAAATTAAAAGTTCTTTGTTTCTGATGTATTCTTTCTCTGTTTAATAGCGGGTCTGAAGGCCGGGGTCCTGGGATGTGGAGGCTTTGCTGCATTCTCTGCAGCCATTGAATATTATTTGCGGTGAACCACTGAAGGGTGGCTCTAAGGATAAGAACTCAATTACTGCACATGTGAAAGGGCCAGTGAAGACTCGCACTGTGAGAAATCCAACCGTGTGAATCTACATCTACACATCTATCCGGCACATTGAGGACTGCTGCAAACCCAAAACTGATGTATAGGGTGAAAGCGACATGTTCCTGTTCAGTTTTGTTAAGTGACAACGCAGTGGGCTAAAAAAAGACTTGTCTTTATTTCCCTGCTGTATTTGATTACTTTTATCTTGTGGACAGTTTGAGTAAAGCAAACTAATTTCAAATGGAGAAGCACCTCACATCAGACATACTGTTCTTGTTGTAGAACACTGATATGATGTGTCATTAACTAATAGGATTATTTATATTAAACTGTTTTTGTTTACTTTGGATTTCAGGAGTTTTTTTCTTGAAAATTTATCATCACCACAAAATTGCTGATGTCTTTTTGGTTGCAGTTTGAATCAATGTAATATATGTAAATACAGTGTCTCTGATCATGTATTAATTTTTTGTTTGGAGAACTTTGTCACAGAGGACACAGCGTCATCTTTTGCGTCTTTAGCCAAAGCTGAGGTCCAATGTCTTACGTATGTATTTTGAGCAGATTTTGTCATCAAGTATAATGATATCCGAACACAACCCAAAAAAGTCACAAATCATTTGCCATGTGATTCTCAAAGTAAGCTAACAATTACCTAATAGCTTTAAAAGTTAAAACTGTTACAAACTGCTCATTTGTTAAAATATTGACAACAGCTAAACTGTGCTAAAACATTTTGACTGGTTTTACTTCAACAAACCCTGTAATGCACTCAAAGATGGAAAATGAGAATCTTTTCATATATTCAGGTCTTTCTTAAAACTGAGTTAAAGAAATCATAAGAAATAAAGGACATTTCAGGAGAAAATACCAGCGCAGTGTGCATCAGTAGCTAATGCTTTTTTTGGTTGGTAGGTTCTGCTTATATATGTAAAAAAAAAAAATCTGCACCAGCAAAACAGGCGTTTGTTACAGGATGTGAGTGTTAATGCATGATCATCGTTTATTGAAGATTAATACCCAGGGCTGTTTACAGAGCACCTCAGTACTACTAGTGCCTATATTTCCTTTAAGATTTGAATTAAAGTTTAAGAGGTACATCATCTTCTAAATAAATAGCTGTAACACTGGAAAACAAATACAGTGATCCCTTTAAATCCACCTATACTCTCTCACCATAACATGTGTTTGTTGAATCAGACATCTCCAAATATGATCACACCTGTAATCGATTCAGCGTTTAAGAAGCTTTACATTAACATCACTGAGGATAGAGGATATCACAGAGCACAGGATCATTTCATATGACTTTATTCAATTCAAGACCAAACCAGTCAAACAATGGAAACACACACAGATCACATACTGATCATTAACAGTAAGAACTAGTACTAAATGTGTAGGTAACAGAAACATAATAAGTTCATGTTCTAGTACATTTACAACATTGTCATATATTATATATCAATCAATCAATCAATAATTTTTATTTCAAACAAACATATTTTTAACTTTCATCATCATTCATACATTCAGAGTCCATTTTATTCGTTTGAAAAGGAGTAGGCTGAAGTTTTAACTTATGACCCTACCCCTTTCATACATTGTATCACTTGCTTATTATATATTATAAATACAAACTATATACAATGTTATATACATATACACAGTATAATGTATGCAATTTGATATTTAATACTTTAATATCCATATCTACCTTTACATTATTGTTTACATATTAACTACTACTACTGTACTTAAAACACAAATATTTTTTTCGTAAGGAAGTAAGATGCCTGACTGTGTCACATTTCTGTAAAATGTAAGAAAAATAATTTGTCCAAATATTTAAAGTCTTCATATGACTCTACTATTCAGGAGATAAACTGTGACACTTTATTCAATTTGAAACACCTGGGATCTCAAAAATATTTCTTCTTAGTTAAAAATACACATTTTTCATTGTTTTCCCCCTTGTCTCTTCCTCTGCTGCATTGTGTGTGTATACGAAGACCCTCCCAACCCCACCAGCCCAGAGGAAGCACATGACAACTTCCTCTGTGCAGGTTGGGTCGGGAGGGTCCTCATCTTCCTAGCTGGTGGCTGAAGAGGGTGGTGTTGGGGGCTGGTGTGAGGTACTCACTTGGTCTTCAGCCAGTGTTTGGTACCTGGAAGACAGTAGAGCGCTCAGAGTAGTTCAGTGATCTCTGTTGTTGCCTGGCGTTTCTGGGATGATGCTTGGTTAACATCCACTGTCAGTTGTTCCAGGAACATCAAACCCACAGGTAGAGACCTGCCTGATGAAATAAGTCAGGACGCTTCATCATTAATGGTAATGTAACAGGTAATGTCATAGTCTTAGTGAGGCGATTACTCACAGCTGAGTGACAAAGGCAACCACCACTCTCCAGTTTGTCCGGGGGGGGGGGTCATCCATCTATTTTCTCTGCTGTCAAGGGAACCCTGGATGTTGAGACTCAGTTTTCCATGTGGTCACTTCTTGTGGGAGGTTGATACAGTTTATCCTGAAAGCAGAAGAAAAGCAGGTGTGAGATGATTGACAACGTCATTATTACAAATAAATGAACTGCTGATAAGACATGTTAATGAGCTTTATTATTGTAGTTATTAAGCATTAACTCACCGTTTTGTCATGTTGACATCTAAACTTAATGAAGCAAACATTAAGGATGATAGTGTGAGGAAGATAAAGGTCAAATGTTTCCATCAATACTGGCATTATCTTAACTTACCTGTGGGACAGACATGCACAGCTTAGTTTATATGAAAGAACAGAATTTCTTTACACATTGATGTTCATACTTACCTCCTGTAGTTACACTAGTTTGCTGCTATTGTGCGGTGTGTACTTTTATGACTTTATGTACTTTTATCTTTGTAGAGTGATGTGGAGATTTAGAACATGAGAATGAAGACATATGAAGATGCCCAGGTCTAAGAGGATACCTAAATTGTTGCCTGATGTGACTTTACTAGGTCTGCCAGATTATAAAATGAAGATTATAAATCCAGCCTCCAGATATAAAAAAGCCCTGGTGCTATATGCTACCTAAGCCTCTGACAGCCCTGCCAGACGCAAAGGCTGCCTGGAGCTTTACCAAACTTACCAGATGCAACAGTCACCACTCAAGGGTTCACAGACATTATCCAGAGTACTTACATTTGCAGTGCAGTAATTCCTGACAACACTGCCACCCGCAGCATTTGCCAGATGACACATTTTTTTCTGTCTAATCAGAATCGTTGTCATCAGTCCACACTGGGAATCCAAAAGGACCTGGCCAGTGCATGATGTTAGGAAAGGACACAACACCTGACGTTGAAGGACCTGAGGCTCTGTAGCTCTCCTCCCTGTTCCTGGTGGTGAACAATCCCAGGCCTGATGTTGAGGGAGCTGAGACCTCAAGGCGTTCCTCATACTTAATCCTCAGCCTCTTAGCACTTACCTGCTCACTGGGGTTCTCCTCCCTGTTCCTCTTTGTGGAAGAGCTAAGGCCTGAGATTGATGGTACACCGTCTCCCAACCTCTGAGACACTGAATGGTGACCTTCAGGTGGCTCCCTTTGCTGCCCAAGAAGCGTGCGATGCTCGGCAGGTAGAGGTGGTTGCCAAACCACAAGGTGCTGATGAACAGCAACAGGACCACAAACAAAAGCAGCATCAGGTGTCTGGGTGGGAACACCAACAGGATGGACAGCAGGAGTTCCAGAAGGAACAGGAGGATACCCTTGATGCCAGCCCTCCCAAAGGTTTGCTGGTGGGAACTGCTGGACAAGAGGGGAGCGAAGTCTGATGTCATCAACATCATCCACTTCAAGCTCTTCTTCATCCTCAGAGTTGCTGTCATACCCAGAATCATCGCTGCGGTCAGAGTCATCCATTTCTTCCTCCTCCTCATCGCTCTCTTCATCTTCGTCAGAGGGCGGAAGAATGTCTTCACCTTCAACGTCCATCTCAACATCAACATCCTCCTCTTCATCAGAAGAGATGCAGACTGGCAGGTCTTCTGCAATCCTGGGGACTCCGGGGAGGTCATCCTCTGCAGGACGTTCAACAACGTAGTCCACACCAGCTGAGGAAGAGAGATACATAGACTAAATATTGCACTTTGCACATCATTCTATTTCTCAGAACACTGAATATGTGGTGCATTTAGAATAAGTTAAATCTGAGAGAAACTGAAATAGTAATATGAATCACATTTCAAATGTGGACAAAACCCTCAGCGTTTTGCATTAATCTGGATAAATTTATATACCACACTTTGCACATGCGTCAAACCTTTGTGCCAATTCAACGATCACATTAGTAATTTAAAACTATGCGTTTGTGTTTGTGAGCTTTAAGTGTTGGCACGTTTAGGAGACGGTGGCGTCCTGCACCTGTCAATACACATGTTATACATGTACAACAATGCGCTGTCTTCTCCACCAAATATCAAATATGAATATAATTAACTAAATACAAATATCAAATGAACATTACAAATATTTTAATGTTATTAAAATACCAACATATCAAATACAAACTATGGTGACTGAACACAACAGGTTGAATTACGTTGATAAACAAGTATTTGATTCTTATTAGCACTGACATATTGGTGTATGTGAGTATAAGTTTATTTCAAATGTTAAACTTTGGTTTGACTTTGGTTTAACATTAGGTAAAGCCTCAGTGATCAAACCTGAACCTGACCCTGATTTCACCTGACGCTCTGACGTCCTGACGCTCTAACGCACAGTTCCATCGTCTCCATGGTCACAAGAAAAATAAATTTATGGCATTTTATAAAATTTGGCCCAGTCGCCATCTTTTTTCCAAAATTTCGATGCCAAATTTGGGTTTTTTGATGCCCTCAAACCAAAATAACAGTGTTTTCAAATCACTACAGTCATTATTCAGCAATTCGACACAGTTCCCGCGATTTAATCATTCTGTCCATCAAATAATCATTTTACACGCAGAAATCGTCGAATAAGTGTCTGCTTTCACTAAATCTGTGTTTTTTCCAAATAGGCCTAATGTCACAGTGTCAACTGTTGACCCCAAAATTCAAAAAGTGACATTTATTTCTCTACTTCTAAAAGTTTAATATTTGTTGAAGGGAAGAAATCTTTGAATTGGTCATGAATCAAATGATATAATAATAAAATGGAAACCGTGCACTTTTCTTACCTGCACGGTGGATGTCCATCTCATGGACGACCTCCATCAGCAGGAGCTCCTCGCTGATCAGTCGGAGACTAAAGGCCATTTACGAGCTCTACGGTTTTCCACAAAAGTTGAGTGACAGCACAGAAGTTTTGCTCTTAAACAAGATGCGTTTTCCAGTCGCTTGTTTCCAGAGAAAGTTCGCTTTTCCACAGTTTGGTTTGCAACAGGTCAACTTGTGCCAGTTGAGAAGTTCAGATACAAAAGGAACGTGAACCTGCTCTGCAGGCCTTTTATACCCTCTGCCAGGACGTCATGACGCTTCTCTTAGGCACGCACGCGCGTGCGTGTGACGGATCGACATTCTAAAACATTTGTAAGACTCTTTAAATCAAACTATTTTACACTTTTTTATTCATCAACTGCTTCAAATCTTTGTTTTGCTTTTGTTATAGTAAATCTACAGTGCAGTCAGTGGAATTATTCACCGTCACATCATTAAAATAAAGCTGTTCAAATCTCTGTATTGTAGTTTTTCCCACAACATGAACACAGTGAGGCACATGACCTGCAGCAGGTGACTGCTTGTATGTAGTTGTAGTGTTTTGCTTTCTGAACTGATGTGTGATTATGAAGCACTGGCTGCAGTGACAGGTAAGTATAAAATCACAACTACAATCATGTCTACCCACAGCACCCTCTCTTGACCTCAGAATCAACCAATAAACTTTCAGAGGAGTCAACCATCAACAGGTTACTAAACGAGAAGTCGGGGAGCCCCTGGGCCAGATGACACAGGTTTTCTAGTGTAAGAATGAGAGAAACATACTGCGGTTCTTAGGATTTTCATGTAGTTCAGAGCAAACTTTTACTGAGTGGCTCCCTACATAAACACCCTGATGACTGTGGGGATACAGGGCACAGGGTCACTCCTGTTAATATAACAGTTACTATTTAGTTTGGGAGAGCTGAAGCACTCAAAGAAAAGTCCTTTTACAAAACATAACCTTTTTAAACACCTTATTATATGTTGCATGTTAGATCTATTGCAATGATGATCCTGATAATAGTTTTCTGATCTCACTTGAATGGAGGTAATGTTCACAGAACTCAACATTTAAGTCACATTCACCATTCTGTTAAAACTGAGCACCAGGTGGTGCAATAGGCAAATAAATGAAGCTTTGAATCTCTAAAAGACTGGAGTGGATAAACTCATTCAACTGCTTGAGGTTTATATGATGTAAATCAATAGAAGGAAGTAGCATCTAAAATATGTTGCAACTCCCTCCAAGACTTAAAATGATGTTTAGTAAATGCACATAAGAACACAGCGCAGTATTACTGTCTGATCTTTAAACAAGTATGTCACCTGCTTTACTTTACAATATGCTGAAACAAACTGTCACGATGAAGCATTATTAGCATTAATATCTACTGTTTTCAGTAAGACATTCTTATCATTATTGTGAATTCAAGCACAGACAGAGACAGAGTGAGAGTGTTTGGTAACTTTTATTTTACTAAAAAAAAAAAAGGGAAAAAAGTTCACATTGACATTTAGCCTCAGTATTACAGTATATTGAAATTCTTCTCAAAGGAAGTAAAATACAACATTTTTTATTTTATTTTAATCTTATATTAAAAATATCAAATAGTACTTATCTAGCAGTGCAGTATTTTGTAGATATGTCGCAGGCTTGATAGCAGAAAGGTCGGGTTAGTACAGAGCAGGGAGTTTGCCAGTCGGAGCGAGGGCCTTGCAGAGACAACCTACCTTTGTGTTACCCAGCCTGGTTTGATTGACAAGCTGAACATGCAATGAGGGCAACTACACAAATCATCCTATAGATTATACTGGTGCAGTAAGACACTTGGAACAAGCTTGCAATGCAACAACAAGAAAAAGAGCTAAATGTTCCATTCATTGTGTTTTTTTTCTCTCACAATAACCCTCATGTCACAGAGTGGCCTCTTTCCTCTACAGTGATCTGAATGAGTTGGCAGACTTTCCGGTGATCTTTTCAGTACAGCTTACGAGAAAAATCAGACTAAAAATAACATCACTACCTGAATAAACCTCAAAAACAGACTCCTTAGAGCATTTCTCTAGTTGCACAGAACTGTACAGGCACACATATTATATATATTTAAAATAAATAGGGCTAATTTGGCCATGGCCCACTGAGGAGGGCAGTTCTCTCTTGTGTTTGTACAGGGGAGACACATCGCCAGCAATTTATTACAACGGCTTTCCAGCCACTTCTAAACCTCACAAGTTCTCATAGTCCCTTAAACACTCACACACTCAGTCCAGTACATCCACATTGTCACTCACACCCTGTGGCCTCCTCCAGCACATGCACAAAGCAAAGAAAGACAGGAAAAGGAAACAAGAACAGCTGCTAAACGGAATTATAAAACATGTAAATGCCATTTTTCTGGAATGCCTCTGATCAAGGAAAACTGCTCGAGATTGAGTCGAACTGTTTCTGAGATCATTGAACCAGTGTCTGGACGGGGCTCTACCACGCCCGCTGGGGGCATGATCGCGTTCCACTGAGTCACGCTGTGGTCCCTGGAGCCCTCCAGCTTATCCCACTGTGGTCCCAGAATGCCCTGTCATCTTACTGGGAGGTGTGCGGCTGCATTATGATACATGACTACTAGATGACCAGGAAGCTCCTTCACCACCTCCCTATGTATTCAGCTCCATCTCTTTTCAGGACAGGAGGGGGGCAGAGTTTAGATGGATAGATGTGTGTGGGGGGGGCTGTACAGTTGAGACGAGCTGCCTGCTGGGAGGAGAGGTGAGGCAGGAGGACTGAGTGGCCGAGGACCAAGGTTTGTATGGCGTCTCTCACTCTCTTGTCTCCAGGTGCCGCCCTGAGAGACGTGGGTGGGGATTAAACGTCAGTGGAAAAGTAGAGTGTGTTGCGCTTCAGTTCGGCGAAGGAGATGGGAGGATGCTGCAGGTAGTAGAGCAGTACCTGAACCTAAGGTGAGAGAAAACATCTTATTACATGTCGTCCTGGATGTCTGTCCACCTTCAAGTACCCCCAGTATTTCTGTAGCCTACATTTAATTCCATTATGTGGAGTGTCTATAAGTCACACTGTGTTTCACAAATGTATCACTCCAAGTAGACTTATGATGCAAACTTGATTTTAACTTTAACTTTATGTTGACTGCTTTTTATGAACCATTGCTGCAACTGCTGACCGTGTAAATAAATGTGCCAAACTAACTGTAACTACTGAGAGTCTTGGCTGGGCCCCGGGACAGGGCCAATCTTAGATCCAGCAGACTGCTCGAGGAGGAGACAGTTAGGAAGAAGAAAAAAAAACGCTTTATGTCACTAAAATATTACATTTTTGATTCCACGAATAGGCCAATTTTGAAAAATTATTCCTCTCAATAATTTATTGGGTTAAAGGGCCCAGTTCTGGGCCCCCACTCTACCGTGGACCCGGGACAAGTGACCGGTTTGTCCCCCCGCGTTGGCGGGTGTGACTACTGATGTGACGCAACAACTGTGCTGCTTTTCTAGCTCATCTTTTTAATTCTAAAATGTATTTGGCCTGAAAACTGCCTAATTTAAAGATATCAATCTGGCTGTAATCTTCCTTTGTAGTTTTTTTAAAATGGGTACGCTTATTATCAGTACAAAGCTTTATCTCCGAGGTCACTTTGGTCTCCTTCCTCATTACTTTTTACTTCTAAAAATGAATCACTTGATGGGAAAACATTTCTGTCCAGTTCACAAGTTTTTTTTCCATATCTCTGTATGAAAATCACAACAGAATGGTTTAAAACTGTGGTAAATTTGAAATGATATTTATGGTATTTGTGGAAGACGTTAAGAACAAAATGTTTTTTGTTAATATTTAAGAAGGTTTTGTGTGGGGCTGCAGCTTAATTCAAGTATTTTGCCTTTGTTCACAGATGCATGTTATTACTCTCTAGTTCCAACTTAGACAAAGCTCCCATAAAAAAAAAACTTGTTTCTTACCTCAGTCTGACTAAATTGGTCAAATAAAGTTGAAATAAAAAAAAAATAGCTTCAACATTTAAGGGGAGTTCTGTATGTATTCTATGCATTGTGCTACTGAGAAAAGTTGTATTGTGTATGTTATCAGATTGAGAGCAAATATATCAGTCTGGTGTATTCAGGATATGCTGGCGGAAGCATCTTTATGTGGTGTTTGACATTTTGTATACTTATGCAATAAACATTTAGAATTTAAATAAGCCCAAACACAAACACTCAGCTACACAGCAGCGAACAGAGAGGATCTCCTGCATGTTTATGCTGCAACCCTTTATGCTGATTTACTCTGGATGTTGCTCATTCTGCCAAGAAAAGACATTTGTGCACAGGAAACTCATCTCTCAGTAGAGATGAACAGATCGCCTTCAGCCTAAATACAGCTGGGAGAATAGACTGCAGTGACACGGGTCACTTGGTGACGTGGGAGAGAAAATTCATCCGGAAAGCACATTCGGCTACAGCGTGAATATGCATGTAGCACCAGTACTACCATCAGCTGCAAATGAAAACCAGACAGTAATAGGAGTATGTAGATGTGCTGCTTCTCTGACACACACACAGGTTTTTAAATGTGTTCCTTTTCCTATTCAGTCAAATATAACTAAATCAAAAATATGACAAACAATAAAGTTTAAGAGAAACTGTGTGTAGGCACCTGTGCCATGACATCATGTGACCAGATGTCAGAAGCAGAGGTGATGTGCTGTCCCTTTGTACTCTCTGATTCTGAGGGCCTGAGCAGAGTGGGGCCAAACACTGTGGCCAGGTTATGGAGGGACATCTTGTTGATGGGCTCCTTCTCAGCCACCCTGCAGGAACAAACACCAACAGGCACGTCGGTCAGGAAAGACAGGGTCAGTCCTCAGAAAACACAGCCAGGTGTTTCACACAAACGACATATCTGTATGTTGTACAGTGTTTGGAAAACATCATTGTAGTGATGCTGTGCAGAATATTTTTGTAAGGCTGATAAAAAAAATGAAATAGTTTAACCACTTCTGATCACCTTCTTTCCTCATTGCACCAGTAGCTGTAGTTACACTTTGACTAACAGGTTGCCTAACAGTGTATATGAAGGTCTGTGTACCGTTTGAGGTGCTCCAGCAGAGGGAGGAAGGTCATGAGGTTGGGGTCAGGCAGAGAGCGCAGGAGGTGCATCATGCAGTTCTCCTTGGCTGCGGGGTCCGAGAGAGCTGTCAGGGAGAGGAAAAAATATGTCAGATCTAATTATGGTAAGGCAGCCTTTTAACTTTTGTCCTCACCTCTTCCAGCTGGGCAACTATAAACCCCTTATAAAACTGATGACAAACACACACTTCCTGGACTAAGTATCATACCTATGCCCTCCATAAAGGCAGGGTAGAGGCGGTCTGTGAGCAGAGGCTCCGGCAGCTCCCTGAAATACAGCTTCAGTGTCCCTGCGATGGCGTTAATGTCCATGTCGCTGAGCATCACCAGGATATCTTTGGTATCTGCAGGTCAGACACACACAAACACAAGTTAAGGATGAATGCACCTTATATAACTGCTCTGTCTGTCACCGTCTGCCTCCAGGAATGATGTCATCTCTCGATAAGCCCACACAAAGACGTGCCTAATTGTTACAGACATACTGGGTTCTGCGCAGTCAGACGGTGGTCACGGTCACTCTCCTCCTCATCTGTCCTGAATTCTCTGACTGCCATTTTACACTGATGTATTCTCTATAGAGCGTTAGAGCAATGGCATCCACTATTACAATCTTATGTTAAAACCAATGTACATACTGATGTATGTTTCTTATTTAGGCCACATTTTATTCTTTAGTTACAGATATTTTGTAGAATCTATACATTGTGTATCACAGAGCTGTTGTGATTCTTAACATTACTGCTTAGTAGCAGAAAAAACAACAACATTGTTTTATATCTTATTTTATATACTTACTGGTGTCAAATGCTGTTTTGAGGGCCTGGATATCAGTGGCCACCCCTGAGATCCTGTAGATTCCCACTTCGTCAATCCCCCTCTTCTCCACCTCCTCAATGCACTGACGGACTATGTAAGGCACCTTGGAGCGTTCACGCCTGTGGGAATAAACAGCTGTGACTCCCATGTTGCTTTTCTGCTGATCTCAGTGACATTAAACAGTATAAATCTGGTTCTTATCACTGACAGTAACACTGATCAGATGCTGGCTGTGATCACTTAGGGTCTGATTTACTAAGATTTATCTTATAGTAAGTATTCAATTGTTTTGTTGGTGGCTTTTTAACAGGTGATTTACTAAGAAAAACTGTTAGGGTTTTGTTATAAACTGAGGGTTTTTTATGTTTGGTGCATTTAAGGTTTCAGATGATTGGTGTATGTCAGAGAATAAATGTATTCTTAAGGAGGTAACCTTTAAGGTATTAGCCAGAACAGACTTACTTTGTCACCACATTGATTTTGACTCCAAACACCCCACTCTGTTTTTTGGACGGTGTTCTCTTCAGGCTAAGGTCCCGACTTGTAAACTTCATGGAGAATTCCACTTTGATCTGATGATGAACAAATATCACAGACAATTTAACAATCCCAGTCACAAATCTCATTTTCCTTATTGTTTGCACAGTGATAAGCTGCTGATTCCATTACAACATTTGACATATTTAAACAGGTATTCAAACTATATTGTTCTTCTGTTTTCTTTTCTGTGTGCAGTCCTGTACACTCAAGGACTCAACACTTAACCTAAATTTCACTTTGACTTCCTGCAATCTTACTTTGGCATTTTAGTATTTACACTCTTTGTCACTGTCTGAGCTATAATCCCTTGCAGAGTGAACTTGCTTGTGTCTTACCCCGTTCATCTCTATGACGTCCATGTGCCAGTTCTTGGACTGTACCGTCTGTGGATCCAGCTGAAAGACAGAACACAGGCACAAAAGCATTTAATGAGACGTCTTTAGTCAAATAAAGAGGGAACGTGACTTAATTCATACAGAGATTTCTCCAGAGGAGGACGTGGCTTAATTAAACCCTCTGATAACCTCCAGATAAAGTCACATTGCTGCTTGATAGTTTTATGGGAAATAACAGTGGAGAGTCACCACCTGTGCATTCACAGAAAAAGACGCAGTTTGCTTAACTGCAACACACGTATCACAGTATCAGTTGCAGGCAGAGGACGTTTTGGGAACGATTAAATATTTGGTGTCTTGCCAGGGTTGAGTCAACAAAACCAAAATCTTTCCCCACATGAATCATGGGGAATATTTTTATTCCAAGAAGTTCCAGTTTTACTTCTTCTACGTGTTTTCCCACACAACCTTGTTTATATTTAAATAAATCTAACGAACAGTAGTAGTAGCAGTAATAGGAGTCGTAGTAATAGTAATAATGGGAAATTCAAAATTGCCTTGCTTTGTAATCATTAAATTCCAAAGAAGGCAACAAAAGCGGACCTTTGTAACGGATGAGATGATGGCCTTTACACGTCACTTAATGAAAAAAGAAAACTCTTTTCTGCATCAATCTATCATGAAAATCCATTTGTACGCTGATACATAACATACGTTGACAAGTTTCTCCGACCCGTGCTTATGTCAGGTAATGGCTGAACTTCCCTCCACCTTCACAGCATTGACTTTCGTTCTTTTATAAAATATAAAAAGATGTGTCTGATACATTTAGCATTTCTATCCACAGTTGAAAGTAACAGTAACTTTAACACCTGCTTCTTCCCACAATGTTTTTGCTGGAGAAAAAGTTCTGTTCTGTTGTCACCCGATTTGAACCAAAGACCTTTTGCATGTTTGGCGAATGTGATAACTGCACTTCTTACCCCCCCACCTTCACCCCTGTACTCTAAAAGCACAATCTTAAAGCATGCATCGAGAAAGTGCTGTAAGAAATACTGTATCTGACACCATAGGGGAATGTATGTTTGATTAGTGTCCAGGTACTGCTGCTTTACGACACAACAGGCAATTTTGGAAAGAATGATGTTTCTCCAATGGGCTTACAGTAATCTGGAGTCCATCAAAGGCTCCTGATTGGCTCAGACACTTTACCACACGTATCCTCAAAGTCATATGTACCACGATGCCCTCTGAGACATGATAGATTGCAGCTTGTTGTTGTTGTTTTACTTCTCCTGGAGTCTGTGCCTGCTGTGAAGCCACAGCAGCTAATGCCTTTTTTTATAGGCTGTCTGAGCCTCTGCACTTCACAGCTCTGCATGGTTATGTGCTCAACCTAGAGGAATATGATGATTGTTGGGTGAGTACAAGGGCAGCACGCTTCTCTTGTTGTCAGCATTAGACTGCAGCCATTAAAAGTTCTCAGTGAACATATTTCATTACCTCGTAAAAAGACCATTTGGCATCGGCTTCACGCATTCCTATTATCGTTAAAGCTCTGCTTCCCAGCAGGCTTTGGGTACGAGACGAGGGACAGGTAATCACTGCAATAAGATTGGCCACTGCCGAGAACTTGGACTATTTCTCAAGAGAGAAGACAAATGGGCAAAAATCCAGGACAATGTCTCCTGTACCACCTTGAAGCAGAGTCTCTAAAAAACTAAAACTGTACCCTCCCACCTATTTTCTCTGCTAATTTCTAAAGAACCCGATTAAAAATGAATGCACTCAAAAAGGGTTGTAAAAAGAATAGGAATCACTCACAGGCAGCAGTTACACTCCCTGACCGGTCACAAAACGGTGTCCTCAACAGGCCTCCTTTATATTAAAAAAGCCCCCCCCTCTTTCCTGGAAAATGAGTAGGTTAAAGGGATGACTGAGAATTGAAAAGGAGGTCTGAATTAGTTTATACTAAATATTACGCTGACAAGGGAGTGACTGCGTGAAAATAAACAGCTTTTGTGGAAATGAATAGTGACTTGTTGGAACTGTGTCCAGTCGACTGCTCTAAACAGCGCTGATAGAGGATTATAGGTTTTTATCCTGAGTGACGGCTCAGGCAGCGAACTGGCAGGGGGGAGGCTAGAGAGATACCTGCAGGTTTTAGAGAGTCATTTTTAATACAGCCTAGAAAATAAAGACATAAAGCTTGTTATAGTTTTAAATCTAAGATGGACGTGGTAGGAAATGTCATGAAGCTGTTGTTCTTAAGGTGTATAACATATACCTCATTTATTGTATATTAGCACCTACAGACCAGCATCTAGTCCACTATATTTGTGCACATTTTTGCACAAGTCTAGGAAAAAATATAAAATAAAGTCATAAACTGTGTACCTTAAATAACCCTGCATATCTATACACTCACACACACACATACACTCATCTAATTGCCCTTATGTGTGTTTGAGCACTCATGCAACAGCAGGCATGTGGCTGCCACTTGTAGGCCCAACATAAAAAAACTGAAAATTAATTTCTCTCTCTTCTCCTGTCTCTGGTTGGATAAGCACAACGCAGGCAGAAATAGCATGAATAAGAGTTTTGACTTCAAAACCTAAAGCAGATCGCTGTGAGCCAGGATGTACAGACAGCCTGTACTCTGCCCTGACTGATCCACAGGGACACAACAAAGCAGATAAGATAAATCGTGCTGTTGGCTTTTCTTTTGCACAGACAATGCAGGAGAACAAGAAGCTTTACTAAAAGTAGAGATTTGACCTCTATCTTGCCTCTGTAGCCTCCTACGGTGCTGTGTTCTTTAAATAAAGAGTCAGTGGATCCAGAAACTACGGCAAAAAAGAGATTCAGTCCATTCAAATCACTTAAAGTACGCTTAATGCATTTCCTGTTCTAATTAATAAATGGGCCACTAAAAACCCCATCTATGACCAGTTTAGGATTTTATTAATCATTAAATCCTTCCACCCAACAAAGCACAGCATCTCTAAAAAAGCCAGTCAACAGTGTCATGATTTAACCTGTGCTAAAAATGTGCTGTTCCCGCCCGGTTTCGAACCGAGGACCTTTCGCGTGTTAGGCGAACGTGATAACCACCACACTACGGGAACTGACTGGTAGAAAAACCAACGATAAACATAATCGTGCCCTGCTTCACCAGCAATTGGTGGATACATGATCCACCGAGCAACCGGGAGACTGACAGCAACAGCAGGACAGTCAGAGGCCAGAGGTCAGCACCTCACTACACAGCAACAGGAGGTTAACTACAGTACAGAGGTGGCATGTTTTAAAGCCATCTGCACTGATAAGCAATCACTGGATACGAGGAGAAGAAGGAGGAGACATTTTCACTAAACTGTAACTGTCATGATGTGCGTAGCTTTTAATAATAAAATCCCTACACGTTGAATTAGCCCATTGCTGACATATGCTGGTGATATTCAGAACACAGCATGATCTTCTAACATGATAAATTAATGAATTTCTGTTTAATTTGTTCTTTGTGTTTCATTGCAGCTTTACCATTGCTGCACTCTGGCTGATTAAATATTCATTCAACTGCAGAAAGCGTTTCATTAGAGCTTTAATTAGAACGCAGCTCAAACTGCACGGCTCCTTGGTTTTAGCAGGATTACAGGAACTGTTTGTGCAATTATTCAGGCTTCCTAGGTAACACATCAAGTTGCAGCATATTAAATATACTAATGACAAAACTGTGGAGCTACTTTTAGACACACAAGCCACAAGCTGAGATCTTCACTGCTGCTGATGTCACCATAGACATGTGAGGCCTTTGACTCAGTTGCCATGTTGCCTTTTCTCACTCACTTCCCAGTTTGAGCCAATCGGCTGAGGTTTTCAGCTGGCAGTGGGCTGCGATTTGCAGAGCTGCCTTGCATCTCTGCGGGCAGCGTGTGATTGTCTTGTCGAGCCTGTAAACAGCAACAGATGCGTACTACACTTACGCAACACAACTCTGCCTGCAGCCTGGGTGAGTAAGAAACAATGATCCTACACTGAGGAACAGAAACAACAGAACAGAGAAACAGTATAAAAGCCATTTAAACATGTGAATTTCCTTCCTTCAGTAGTGCTTTCACACGTGTGCTTATTTAAAACACATCATCCACTATTCTGATGTTCAATATGAATTTACTCGTATCTGAACATACCAGTAATGCTTTTCTGAAAATAAAAAAAAGCAAAACGTATGATGTAAGGTCTTTAACTATTATATAAAACCTACAGATGACAAACACTGCTTTGTTAATCTACTGCAGCAGTGACAAAACTCACATATGTTCTCAAGAGACTGGCACCCGAGTCACATTTCTGCCCTGTGATGAGCCCTCGTGTTTGTCTCGGAAAGATCGGCTGGAATGTTTTTTCACATCAGCTAGCTGATTACCTCACCGCTCAGGTCATTTGTGAGCTTTGCCACTAACAGCACGTAACATTTGTAAGCCATTAGCTAATCTCTATGTACTGTATGTTTTCTCAGTGAAGTTGACAAAGTAACTGTCACTGCTGAAAAGTGAGTATGACGTTTCAGCTTTGCAGCAGGTGCCAGCACAATGATCTAATTGGTCTCATTTCAGCTCTGATATAACATTCAGCAGCTTTTTCAGACAGAGAACTTTGATTGCCAACTTGGAGGACTTCCATGAAGCAAGAAGCTCTTGCTGGTTTGGCTGTTTTAGCTCAGAATAAAACGGCTGAAAACCTACAGAAACAAGCAAAGTCACAAACAGATTTTCCTCAACTATTGCAGATAAATGTATAAACTTCCATAAATCTAGGAGCCGACCCCGAGTTAACCTCTCTATGTAGAAGTGTTTGCCGTAACAGCTTTCCTGTCCAGCCTGTGATGACCAAAGACAACCTCATCTCCTAACTCCTCCACCTAAATAGCTAATTAAAGCCACCCTGCATACAGCCTGCTGTACATCCAGAAATGAAGGGACTGGCTCAACCAAGAGAGGGTCAAGCTGGGTATCAACCCGAGAATGTTTTACTGACCTGCTGCTCCCCTCCTGGAGCTCATTAACCAATAACAGATTCTATGCACGGGGGACGGATTGGGGCCAATAAAGGGCTATGCCCTGCGGGTGGAGACAGACTGAGATTTATGTGGCCTATATAAGAGGCCATTAGAGGACTGGTTGGCATTTTAGGCATGCAAAAAGGATGAAACCCTAATATCTCATCTGCACTAATAAACATATTCAAATGGAGGAACTTAATTTCGTATGTGGGCAAATGAGCGGGGGCAAGAGGTGGGATGAGCAAGGCGGAGGGTGTGTGATAATAACTGCATCTAATTCTCTTCTGTGGTTAAGCTGTAGCTACAGCTCCATTATTATCCCCGCTGAGCTCGCTGTAAGTCCACAAAATACATAACCAAACCTGCCGAGCGAACAGGACATCAGCCAAGATAAACCCAAACATGACAGACACAGAACAAAAAAAAACAAACAGTCCAACTCAGCAGCAGCTTAATCATCATTTGTTCTTTGCAGGCACATTTGATACATTATGTCTGGTTCTAGGCCAATTACTGTTCCCAGCCAGTCTCCTACCTCATCACACCATGGCTTAATTAGATGCCGCTTTATGTTGAGGGAGTGAGGACAATTCCCTGGTGCCATCCCACACCGTCACACATCCTTTCATATCCACATTCCTGTATGCTGAACATGCTGTACCTAAAAGTCTGCTTTCACCGCCCTCTTCAATGATGCTTTGAAAATAATACGAAGTCACTCGTGTTTTAGAAAACTGAACTGAAGGATTTTAAGACAAATTAAAAACACGTTTCTAAGACGTCTCTATTAGTTTAAACAGCAAAATAAATTTGCTTAAATAAAATAAAATTATATAAAATGAATGTATATCTAAATGTAAAAGTGAATTAATATGTATTTTTGTATTAATATATAACATGTTACTGTTTCAGATGAGGATGGTGATTCATGCAGAGGCAGAGATGCTGGGACAACGGGCAGAAAGGGAGAACTGTAGAAGAGCTGATAGCATCAAAAAGCACCAGAGCACAGAAAAAAAAAATACAACCCAAGTTTACTGATAGAACCATTCAAAGCCTCATTCAAATGAATGAACTTCACTGAGCAGCTGAGTGAAAGAGGGTTTCTGTGCAGGGTGAGAGCACAGGAGGCAGGATCACACATAACTAACTGTGATGCTGACAAACTGAAACAGCAGTGAAATACAGGCAGAAACTCACTCACAGACTTTAATCTTAAAGACACGGGGATGAGTGCACAGAGAGGAGAGGCCTGTGGGTCAATGCAGTCAAACCTGGGTTTAGTATGTAATCCCCGTTTTATCCTGCTTGGTATACCCAGTGGTCAGCCTTCCTCAGGCCTCTGTTGAATAATGGAAAGCACTGAAGCAAATGTCAAGCCAATTCTCAACTTGGATTCTTTCTGGTTTATCATGCACACAAATTACACCTTTTTTTCTCCCCCAAACACAAAAAGCATTTGGAGAAAGAAAAGCTGTTTCCCTGATGCCACACATGAATCACAATCCAAAACCTGCATCCAAACTAGACCTATGAGTTCATTTTCAAGGGTCATTCAGTTCAACTTTTAACAAACGCCCTTTCAGAATAAACTTCAACAACACATTTTCATCTAATCCTGGTCTCAAAAGACAAACATGTCTCTTTAACCCTCATTTGTTAACCACTTACTGTCTGTCAATGATGACGTGCTTCATAATTCACACAAAGAAAGGTCAGTTGTTTGAGTAATAAAACACGCAGCAGGGGAGAAACTGCTGATAATCTGCTACATACAGCAAAACTTTATCCTCGCAATACTAATGGCAATAAAGAGACATGATGCAAATGTGCCAGACACGGTTTGAGAGCAATCCGCGATAAATGTGACAGTTAATTAGTGGAAGAAAGAAATATCTGTGCTTGAAATGCCAAAGGGGCATTAAATCAGTTCAGCCAGAAGATGACGATACTGAGAATCAACAGCAGAGGGAGCTAATCTGACACTGAAACATCTTTAGTATCCAAAGCAGTTCTGTTGGAAACTAGTAGCAGAATAACAAAGGCTGGTAAATGTAGAAAGTGACAAGAATGAAGTTAAATATATAGTGATTTCTAAATGATCTTGTTACATTGTACAGTGCTAATTACCAAAATGTTCACAACAAGACACAGTAGTGATGGATGAATATTCCTCAACACTTGATTTAAAGAACATGAACCATATTTTAAAGCTTTAAACGAAATATTTACAAGTAAGCAGCATCACAAACGGATACACACAAGGAAAAATGAATAAATGCAGGTTAGAGAATATGCCACCCTTTCAATTAGCACTAGATCACTGCCTCTACCACAGTCAACAGACCTATCAGAAAAGAACAATAGTCAACTGTGCTGAAAGAAAGACCCACAGGGACACGGACACACTGATCATAAAAGAGACACAGAGCAAACAGATGGAAGTGACACAGTGATAAATAAGAAAGAACAAATGCTAGTGAAGATAAAAGAGAGGAGACACAGCTTGTGTGTGCGCGCGTATGTGTGCATATGTCACCAAGACCTTTTGTCTGAGCAGCTTGCTGCGGACGCGACCCCATAGCTTGGCCCCCGTGTTGGTGTGCCTCTTGAGCACAGGGGTCTGTGGCTGACTGGATAGATTGTGCTGGTTCTGGTCCACGCAGCAGTGCTGCTCCAGACGCTCACACACCGAGTTCAGGTTTACATCCGACACAAAGATCTCCGTCATCCCAAAGCCTCAGATTTCCCCCGTCCACCAAAACACAGGCGGAAGAAGTGTGCTGTTTACAAGGAGGGGGGGGGGGGGGGGGATGGATCCCCGCGTAGCCCCTTACGGATCAGGTGCCGAAGATCTGCTCAACTCAGTGACAGAAAAAAAAGAGTCTCCAACAGTTGATATTCAGTTCAAAAAAGAAAAGAGTGATGAAAGGCAGGAGAAGAAGATGCTGCCATGGTCTCCTTGATAAGCCTGACAATAACTCCACACTGGTTCCTCTCTCTGTGAGCTCATTCCCCAGTGAGCTGCCAACATCTCCTCACTGTGCAATCTGACTTTCACAATGGCAAACACAGACACAGAGCGCTAGAGCGAGGCAGGGAGAGAGAGAGAGGGAGGGAGGCAGGGAGAGAGAGAGAGAGGGAGGGAGGGAGGGAGAGGGAGGGAAAGGGGGGGTGAATGAGCTCGTGTTGTCACTGAGCGGACCTGCTTCTCCAGATGTTGATGGACACACCTCCAAACAGAGGAGGGAGGGGAAGGTAGGAGGGGGCAATAAACAGTCAATGAGCAACGGGAAGCAGGGGAGAAACGGGGGAGAGAGAAAGAGGGGAGGAAAGGATGGACTGCTAAAAGCTGGACTGTGTTCTGTTCATCGCTCTGACCCCTTGTCAACCTTTCCCAGAGCTGATCAGTACACTCGGGAAGTGAGCAAGGAAAGGAATGTGCAGAAGAAACAGACAGACAGAGGAGGTGTAAAGCTTTAAAGTGGGTCAGTAATGAATGATAAATGTGAATAGCAGATTCTATTGTGGATAAAATGTAAAAAATCTACCAAAAGCATCATCTGAGTAAAAATCTCAACGCTTGTCATTTTCTCCTTCCACCTCCTCTTCCTCCTCTCTAGCTGTGTGCCATGCCGTTCTCTGCCGAGACTTCTCCTCACCACACATCGCTCAGATATTCACAATGTCTCACTCCACTCACTGCAAATGTGCGTGTGCATTTTTTTCTACTATGGTGCGCAACCCCCTTTTATCCCCCCCACACAGCCCGTGTGTTGACACTGGAAAGGCATTCAAAGACATCCACATGCATGCTCGCGTGTCCTATGAGACACGCAGAGTGAAGTGGCCATGTTTATTCAAAAGGACAGCCTGAGCTGGCTGCTCTTAAGAGGACTGTTCCTCTGTATAATGGATCGATAGTAGCAGGGGGAGTCTGTGTATGCCTGTCAAACCCCATCTCCATCCGCTGCATCACATCCCAAGAATTAAAGAGGAAAAAAAATATATACTGCTGGGAAAAGGTTAAAGGCATGAGGCTGCATTTGAAAAGCTCCACACCAGTAAGGCTGCGTGCCGGGCTGATCGGTCGTCGTGATTCAGTGTTGGTGTCTGCTGGCAGGTGGAGCGATGCCTGCTGATCGTACAGTGATTCATAAAGAGGTTCAGATGAAACGAGACGTTGCGCAATTCCATTAATCTACTGAAACTGTGGGTCACAGCTGTGTTTACTAGGACGGAGAGTGAGGTGCATAAATATGTAGTCTAAACAGTTACTCTGCAAATGATCCCTCTGTATTATGATGGAAAAGGTAGGTACAGAGAGAGTAGGTGTTTTTGTTTCTGAACAAACCAAACAAAGCCAACATGCTATCGTGAGGAGCCTCCGATAACAGCAGACCGTACGATACAGTGATGTCAAAACATGTGGCTTCCTGTGAGTCTGTGGTGGAGATAAAACAGTGAGCAGGTCAGTACGTCTGACATAGTGACCGACAGCGTAGGAGAGACGGGTGTTGCTGGTATGGAAGAGACCTAAGCCAACCCTCACCACTGAGTATTTTTATCTCCTTGGGTTTATAACTATGAGACATACACACTCCATGCGTCACATGTTGGAAAGAATGTCTGGGAAAACCATGTTTTGGAAATAGGAGAAGAAGAAAAAAAAAAAACCCACGGAGAGACGAGATATTTTTGGGTAAGATGAGAGAGAAAGGGTAAGCAGAAATAGACGGGGAACTGTGTATGTGTTAGCTGTTACAGGAAAAAAAGTTTATGTGTTTTAGATGTGCTTGTTCCAAGAGCAAACACAGTATCCAAAAGTAAAATAAATCATTACTGAGTGTTCATTTCATTTCAGTCCTGAATAAATAAGAGGGAAGTGGACTTGATGCTGTAAGACCAGACAGTGCTGTGTAACTGACATTACTGACCGGATGAGTCTGTTCTCTCCTAGTATTTTTGTGTTTTAGCATAAAACCACAGTCTTTGCTGTAACATTACACAGTTAGGATGATGCTATTGTCTTCTTCTCATTCATGTACCGCTGATTTTAACATTGCTCTAAACAGACACAAGTTTTGATTATTAGATGTCAAACAGGTAAGAAGAACAAATACAGTGACCCACACAGCTCAGCTTAATGTCTACGTGACCAGGTCAAGCTGAGTCCAGCGCTTCATGACACATCACGTCAAGAAAATCACAGCGTGAAAATGCACATATGCACAGCGCCAGCAGAACTGTACCATACCGTACACTCATATAGCCACTTCTCCACTGTCTGTAGTGTCAGCTCATGCACTATTTATGGCTTTAAAAACATGTTAACCCAGTCCTTTCAGTTCACCACACAGACGGCCACAGTTCAGCAAAAAACAAATTCACTCCATGCGTGACATTTTACTGTGAAATAATAACAGAATATCCATGTGCCAGGACAATATTTGTCTAAATCTTACTAAAAGCAAACAGTATGTGCCAGGAGCCTCACATACTGTAGATAAAAAAGTACCGTGGAGATACATTAACTATATGATGGGAAGAACTGTGTCTTGATGTAACATATTCTGTTTTGTTAAGTTCAGGTTTTAGGTTCATGGAATAAGCTAAGCTAAGCTGTGAAAAGGTGACAGACAGATGGTTCAATGCGTCTGCTCTGGCATCAAGTCCAGTCCTAGTTCTTCATTACAGATGGGCTGGGTGGCACCGCCCCTCATAAAAATGCTCCATATGACCAGACAAAAGGGGGGAGGGGAGTGTTGAACGAGGTCCTGGTTTTCACTCTAAACTCCATCTGGGACCGCAGCCGCTCCCCGACAAGCACCACAATTTTGTTGATTCTGCGATTCTCCGGCCTCCACCCCTGCAGGCTTCAGCCAGGCTCTGCCAATCACAGAGACCTTTGAGAGCTAGGAAGATAAATTAATGATCAATTTAACGGCTGCGGTGCTCCGACGTGAATATAGAGCAGCTCTGAATCCACGCCTGGCTAATGAACACGGGATGGTCCTGACACTTTATAATGAAGTCAGTCTTCAGGTGTTTGTAACAAGCCCCTGTGACTGTACAGTACACATCCTGGGAACATTGGACAGCTGCTGAAAACATCTGCTTGCACGTGTTTTGTACTTGACCTTCACCGTCTTTGGATACAACAAACCTTGTGTGATGCTAAGCAGCTCTAATGATTGTTTTTTTTTTATTTCATGTCAGGAGCAATGTATTCACAAAAATCTATCCTAAGCCACAGCTGAAATATTTCAGACATTAAGAAGATCCCGCAACAACTCTAGATTTCTGAACAGTAAGCTACACAGACAGTAAGAAGGTCCTGGGCTCAAATCCATCTCCCCAGTTGGGTCTCTCACTGTGGAGTTGGCAGATTCTGTCTTCTTGTTGTGGGAAATGAATGAATTACTGGCATATTTAAATGTTAAAAGAACATTTGGGTATTTTAAATATGCTTTGTTTTTTGCAGACAGAAGAGAAGACTGGTATTACTCCGAGGTTTAGCTGTAAAGCTAGATGTGAGAGTTAATTACCTTAACTTTGCATAAGGACTGGAAGTAGGGCAGAAAAGGTAGCGTGGTTCACTGCAAAGGTCAAAAATCCATTAAGCTGCATCTCTGTAGCATCTCTATATCAACTGCATAACACACAAGCCCCCATTAAAAATGCATTTCTATATTTTAGTTTTAGTTTGTAGGTTTTGTAATTGTTACTCATACTACTAAATAATTAAGGTGTTAGTGAATTTTAGAGGTACTGACTGTATTTCTATTTTTCTACATTAAGGAAATCCAAAAAAATGTATAGCATATGTGCAAGACCAAGTATGATCGCCACCAAAATACAAACGGACTGCTAATGGTTACCTTTTTTTTTTTTACAGCCATGGTGAACACACTGCATGAACGTAAGTCAGCAGGAGTGTTCACCGTAACCTTCTGTTCGTGTTGGGTTTGAGCCGCAGTCCCAACACATGCCACGCAATCTGACACTACAAGTGTGTGTGCATTTGTTTTCTTGGCGTCAGATCTGTGACGCTCTTACCTTAAATCCCCATGAAGCAGCTACCGTTAGAACAAAGGTCATTTGGGACTTTGGTATCAAAAAAAATGATGAAATCAAACAGAAAGCGGAAGCAGCTTGGAGCTTATTGGACTTACTCATCAGAAAAGATAAAGTGCTGTGTTTTCATCATATGCGTCTCTCTGATGCCTGTGATTGGCTGACGAGTTGGGTGACACTGATAGCCACAAGCTGCGTTATGAGCGAAAAAATTCAATCGGATTTAATTTGATGGGTCTCTGTAAGTATGCTGACCCAGGCTGCCTCTTTGATCTTTCCTGCTGCCTTCACTGCAGCTTAGGCAAGAGGAAGGGGAAACAGTGTAAAAAGGGAGGTGTGTGTGTGTGTGTGTGTGTGTGTGTGTGTGTGAGGGTGGATTTCGAGGTAGGGTCCTTCAGGGTACAGTGGGAGTGCTAAGATGGGAGTGAAGAGACAGGAGGGGGGTTGGCAGGGTGGAAAATAACAGCCTTAGGGTGCTCTACAGATTATTCCTTCTTCCCTTTCATCTGAGCCATTGGGGGCCAATCTTCCTCCGATTAACCGCTCCGTCACTTATTAAGCACTTTGAAACAAAAGTGGTGATGGAGAGTGAGGAGGGGAAGAAGAGAGACAGAGTGAGGAGAAGGTTTCATTAACATGTAGCTCGAGTGTGCTGTGTGTTGTTGGGTGTGGTTGGTGGGATGCGAAAGAGGAGTGCGTGTATGTATCCTCTCAGTGAATGTGGCAGAGACAGAGAGCGGGTAGAAAATTTGAACATCTATGAATAGACCCAGATATTTAAAGCCTTAAAGTTTACATGCAGTCGTCAGTGGTGCTGTTTTTCACTGAAGAATATTTGTCGGTCTGATCAGTGCACATTTAGATGCAGAGAGATCGACTGAGCGAGAGCAAACAAAGCACAAAGGAGATCGAGAGGCGGAATGATGCAAGAGTAAAACGTGAAGCGGCAACGCTGCAGGTTCTGCATGACAAACCTTTATCCAAACAGTAAAGTCCCACTATGTATATGTACATGCTGTTACATATTCCCACATAATTTGTCCTAACTGCTAGTTGTTGAGTTTATTGCTCTCCTCTTGATTTACTCTGCCTATCTTCATTATGATTTAATTAGCATTAAAGTCACTGTGATAATGACACAGTGGAAGGAGACAGCTAATGCTCTGTATTCGTTTGACCTGATCTCACGAGCCAGCAGGCACTAAGGTATGAGTAGCCCTGAACATGTCAGCAATCCAGTCAATCTGATTTTATCACAGTTAATGCTGTAATAAATAAATGCATTAATAAAAGACTTAAGGGAAGTGCAGAATGAACAGCAAACTTCTAATGTTTTTTTCTGCAGCTCAAAGTGTATTTTTTCACCAAACAGCAGAGCCTTCTCTGTGGAGATAATTACAGCTCATCAACACAGTGAACTTTCTTTAATTACAACTGATCCACCTCTACCCGGCGAACGCTGCAGCACACAGCCTGAGCTGAGATAATACTTGACTTGACTTTAAATACACGACAGTGACGGAAAATGAAGTCAAAGCTGTGCAAAGCAAATTTGCATTTTTGAAACCCCATGTGGTGCTGTAAAAAAATAAAACACCATAACACCAAGAAACCACGTAATCCTAGTGCCTGGCTCTGTGTTTTCTGATGCAGCAAGTTGAGATTGTAATAAGAAATGTTTCCATGGCGCCACTGCTGTCTCCAGGTGTTTCTGACTGCATTATCCTTAGGATTTGCTCATTTGTGTGCACAGGCAAGACTTCCAGTTGCCATTACACCTGGCATTAGTTCAATCTGTGTAAATAGGCCAAAGCTAAGAAGCAAACCTCAGGGGAAGTTTCAGCAACAATTTATGACACAGACTAGATCTGGCTGTGATTTTCTTTTACATAAATACATCCCAGCCTACTGTGATGCGGATGTGAACCTACTATGTTGAAGCTGCCATCTCTGCTTGACTGGGTCAAGTGTTAGTATCTGAACAGCGTGACCCATTTTACAGTGATGAAGAGAGTGCAGCCTCACAGGATGATAACGCTCCTGACCTGCTTGAATAATTCACTCTAAAGTGTAAATCTGACTGGAGGCAGCCGACTGGAAGAGTACACAAACGGGGACGAGGGAGGCGGGATCAGCGGAGAGGAGGAGGTGACAGGATGATCTTGAAGGGCACAAAATGAGATGAGGAAGTATTATGTAACTGGAGGTTGCAACAACAGGCACTGGTGGAAAACAATTTCAACAGCTTTTGAAATTAATAGGAGTCATTTACATAAGTACACTTGATTTAAATTACCACAGTTATTCTGAGTCACTTTCTGCATCTGTTGGAAAAGTTTTTTAGAGTGCGTTAAACTTCTCTAAGACGTCCATCCATTTAGAAGAAGAGACCAGGTTTGATCTTCAACAGGGGCAGATATATTTGCATTTACTCACACAGGCAGCTAATTCTCTCTTCTATTTCACACCATTTCCAACACAAGCTGAGGTATGTGGCTGTAGCTTCTCCGCACAGACATGGCAGTGGTATTGATCTTTGTATCCAGTTTAATCTAACTAAATAAGCATACTTCCTTAAAATGAGGGGATATTATATATCATGGTCTCTACAATGGGCAGACAACTGAAACCATGTCTTAATGAATAACATAAAAAAATCTGGTTCAGAGTTTCATGGGTTCTGAAATGTTCTTTAAGTAATTCAAAGCAGCCGGCAGACCCTCCTTTCATCACAAATACGTAAAAATCTTTTTAAAAGAATCACTGTACGTTCGAAACCATAGAAGCCGAGCTGATGCGTAAGTGGAAAATCAAATCTAGCACAAGTGCAATGATTAACCAATCAACAGAGACGCCACCAGCCTCATCTGAGGTGGCTGGGTTGTTAGTCTTTGTGTAACGGTGTTAGCAGAGAAGGGCTGACAAACCACCTCAGGCTTACAGGGAGGTGCTGCAGCTAAATGCTTCCTCTCTGATGTGCCACACTGCTCTTCTTCCTCCTTCGCTCTGCTTTACCCAGTTCACAGATAAAGACGATGGATTAGCAACTAAACAAGAGCGTATGGAACAACCAGAGGTAAGATCGCTGTGGCTTCAACCACAGCTGACCTGCCTCCTTCACAATGGCTGAGTGACACATCATCAGGTTGGACTGCAGGGAGAGGAGAAGATAAAAGTAGGCAGAGATGCAATCAACCCAAACAACTCCTCCGCAGCTCCTGGAACACACAGACATACAGAACACATCCCTCTCCAGGCCATTATACAACACACATTACATAATTGTAATTTGTGCCTCTGTGAAATAGACTTTTGAGGTGCCCGCCTTCATGAACACCCACTCAGCTCTTTGAAAGCGGGACCAGCGCAGGGAACAGGTACACACTGTAGCAGGCAGGCGCCCCCGCCGGATCAACACATCCTATGCTTGTGCCAGGGACGTTTGTTAAAGAGACTGCGCCGGTGAATCCGGCACTGCACGCTGGTTATGCAATAGGCTGCTTCGAGTGAAGAAACGCACACAGAGCACTTGTTATCAGAGAAACACTAAGTGACAACAGTGATGTTCTCAAAGGTTAGTTAAACTGGTGCATTTTAGTGGTTAATCAAATATTTAGATTTATTCACGATTTCTATAATAACATTAGTAAACTTTTTAAAGACAGTTTAAAGAAAGATTAAATGACTGATGCATCTTCAACAGAGGGTTAACATTCCTTGTGTGAAAAAGGCAGAAGACTGAGTCCAAATGCCCTGAACCTGACATGTTACATGTGGTGTCAGCCTGCTCTGCAGCACCAGCCTTGGATTTGGTGAGGCAATAAACACTAGAGAACCGCACTGGCAGTGACCTCATCTTTTACGCAGCTGACAAGTTCAAAACACCCTCGCAGGGAGTCTGGAGGGACTTTAGAGACATTTCCTTCACAAGAAAACAATTACATCGTCATTAACATGATTTGTGGTGGCAAATCTGGGTCCAGTACCTAAGCCTCAGGTCAGAAATTCAAGAAGATAATAAAAAGAGCTTTACTATTTCAAGGTCCTGAAAGAAGTAAGCTAATTGCACAGTAGAGGCATCTTATTATTATGAATTTACATAATTTTAACTCATTAGAACAGACTGTGTGCACAGCTGCAAAGCGTGGAATGGTTGGTTTCATTGGTGAAAATACTGTAAACACCTGTCAGCCTGGTTTCACATTCATAAGCAGAACTGGAAAATACTTGTAGTATCAGCTATAAAACCACGAATAGGACAAAAACTGAGTTTTGGACTTCTGAAAGAGCTTTACTGAGAAAAATTTGATAAATAAATGAGATAAGCGCTCGTGTGATTAGTAAACCAACAAGCTCAGAGTTCCTGCAGTTTTGCACAGACCGAACAGGAAATGGGAAGTCCCACTCCCTCGCCCTAGGACAGGAAGTCATAAAGCAGGATCAAATGCCTGGCACTGCTAACAGCTCTGCCATATGAACGGCATAATGTCAGGGCAATGAATCAAAGCCTGTGCAACAATCTAAGTTATGAAAATGTGATTCTTTGAATTTAACTGGCTGTTTGCAGCATAGAAGTTCAAACTCTTTTTGTCGACAATCAGAAGCCGTCTCAGTAGGACACTTCCTAACCACCGTGTTTCTTGTACATTTACATGTACACCAAACATGGAGAGCCCTTGTCACACTCAGGTAAGTGGAGTAAAAGGAACGGATGGAGTGGATGGAAAGGTCATGTGAAGAGAGAGAAAACACAAAAGCACTAAGATTTGACTCATGGCCTGAAACTACTGAGGCAAATACATTAAGAATAAAGAAAATCCTCACAAAATCCATATAGTATTTATATCTAAAGTGCTTTTTAACTATTTTTTTTATTTATTTAACTATTTCCATTAAAAATGCATTGGTTTTCTGATCTGACTCATCAAATTGTTATGGCCATATACAAATCTCTCCTCTTCCTTCTCTTACACTAAAGTTAAAGGTCACAGTCCAGATGAGGTTACAGGCTAGAAGGACTCACTTTTTTTCTTGCTACAGTACAATCCTGGCAAATATACTATAAATGAGTGTATTTTCCTCAGAATGGCAGTTTTCATGTCCACTCATTTTTCCGTTCGTTTGTGGCAGGGGGCTTTCTCTCTTGACTCATCCATGAATGTAGTTGGATCACTACAGGAGCTGAGCAGATGCCTCTGCAACACTCTAGCATACACTAACTGCCCGCAGCAACCCAACAATAACAGCTGCAGTACCTCAAGCTACTGATTATAAGTCGGCTACTGTTTCATCCTCATGTGGTATGGAGGGAACGCAAGAGATCTGTGAAAGCTAACGGCTTTGTGAATTCTCATCCTTATCAAAATGCCACATTGAACTACTACAAACTTGCAACTAGTAGAAGCGTCATACATCTTCACAAGCACAGTCCTGTCCGGTTTATATTCAATGACTGTGGCAGTGTGAGAGCCATTACGGCTTCAGGTGCCCAGCAGAGCTCTTACCGAGGCATCCACACAGATACGGTTACTTCAATGAAGAATGTGGAGCTCAAGGACAAGAAGACACATACGCATCAACAGCTTTGCGCAGACAACACATGTGAGGCTCATCTTTCAAACATTGCTGAAATTTTTCTTAGGAATGGCAGTGAACAACAAAATGGAAATGCGACTGGAAAATATTAGACAATATCTAATAGTAAAGGTGGTCAGAGCCTATAGTTAGATACGTTACATTAGATGTAACCTACGTCTGCTACGTCTAATGCTCCAAAGTCTATCATCTCAGTTTCCTAGTTACTGAACATATCAACTATCCCACATAATGAGGTGCAGAACTACAATGGGAAAACTTGCTCAATCTCAGACCCCATCTCTGGCCATGTGGAAAGCACTGTAGTTCCTGCACAATCATCATGTCTAAACAAAAACAGCTGAGAACGGCGTTTTAACAAAGGAGCATTGGAGTAAACGCTACAGCTTCAGAACTGTCCGACCGAATCACCGGCTTCCCTGTGGTAATGTGGCGTTCAAAACGAACGCAGTCCAGAGCAGCTGCAGATGGATATCCAGCGCATCTTACTGTTGTAGGAACAACTTTTGTCCCCCGACTGGCCACATCAAAGTCGGAGCGGGCTCACCACGCTGGGACACAGTGTGTTGCTAAGGCCCATTTACTTTAATACTGGCCGGGAGGCTGCCAACAACAACAACAAGAGGAAAAGGGAGAGGGAGGCAGAGAGGGAGAAAGTATTCCCGTCCCACCGGGTTTTGCGGGGATAAAAAAAAAGACAGAGTCGCATCTGGTGGTCAGGGATGTGGTTCTGGCAGTGATGTGAAATCTGATTAGGAAAAGAAGTTGGAGAGACAGCGAGGGGCGTCTCTGTAGAGCTGCCCCACCAGTCAACCGAGGACAAAAGAAGAAAGAGAAGCAGGTAAGTACATTAGAAAACGTACGTGATCCAAAACTATGTGTAATGTGTTCCATACGTCATAAAGACATAAACAGGCTAAAATAAGAGGTAACCCCTGGGGATGGATCAAAGAAGACACAGCAGATTTGAACACACTGGGAACTAACTCCATTGACCACACAGGGATTTCTTAAAACCCACAATTGGGGTGTGACCTCAGACAATCACTGGGTTGAGCCCCGCAGTGCGTTGGCAGGCAGAGCCGAGCATGAAATGAGCTTTGCCCCTCAGAGAGTCAGACTGGGACTGTGATGAGAGGGACGAGGTGAATCTCCTTCCTCAGTGTCATCTGTTGTCTGTAAATTCACAGCTTGAGAAAAGCCAGAGAATGTGTGTATGTGAGGTTTTAGATGTGAATTAGAAGAAGAGAAGAACAGACTGGATCACAAGAGGCAAAGTGCGAGTCCACAAAAGACTGGAAAAATGTAAGATTTCTGTTTAATGGTGACAAAAATGGACTTTAGGACACTAATAGTAGTTTCCTACTATTTAAAGAGAGTTCACTGTTTTAAACAGGGGTGACAAGGACAACAGGAGGTTGGGGTGTTAACAAAGTCTACTTTATAAACAACCACTCGACACTAGCTTCTCTCTTGTGTTTTTGTCTGTGAATGGCTTATGTATTATTCTCCTCAACTCTCAGGCGCCAACGCTACTAAGCAACTGGAAAATAAAAAAAGAAAAATGGTTTTCATCCCTCTCAGTTTTATCTGAATGCAGAATCGACAGCATCTGTGTTCAAATATGCACTTCTCTGGGGCGCTCTCTTTCTCTCCTGCCTCTCTGACCGCCCTCCCCACATGCGCTACATACTGTATGCATGTTCATGGTAGGAAATTCTACATCTGTTGTTAATCACCTACACTTCCCTGAAATTATGCAATGTTACAATGAGGACCAATCACCAACCCGGCTCACCCCCCCCAAACATCTCAGAGGTTTGCTGGGGAGGAGTGCGTTTGTATTTCTACTGTATGGAGATGGAAAAATGTGATGTGAAGCAAAAAGAGACAGAGAACGATGACACACCGATTATAAACTGTTTCATAGCTTCAATTTATTCTGTTACAGGGTCATCACCAGTGCAACAGCTACACAAAAGCTTTTTTGCTTTGCTCTTCCTACATGGTACAGAGTTCAGTTAAAACTGTTTTTTCCAGGGATCAGTCCTCATCTGCACCGTATTTGGTGCCAATTAGCAAATGTTAAACTACGATTAAACTAGGGTGGTGAACATGAGTACTTTTAATTCAGATTCTGATCTTATTTGCCATTTATATATATATAATATATAATAATTTATATAATGGACTATTCCAAAAACCTGAGACTGTTTGCATTTCAAGAGAAGCTCTTATTGACAAGAGGTTAAAATGTTCACAATATCTGAACAGTCACAAACACTTTTTTAATTGAAGGTGACATTTTAAAGACAAAAAAAAACAAACAAATAAAACAACGGGCAAGACAAAGACACATAAAGTAGACTTGGCAGGTCACGGCATTTTCTTCTTCGATTCACAGGGAGAAAAAATGTGCACCTACACATTTGGATGATCTAAGAATGCATGTAGTTATTTAGGACATGCATATCCCAAGTGGCAGAGAGTGGACATTTTAAGTGGGAACAAAGGCTGTCTAAGGGAGGGTTGTGATGGAGCTTCTTTGTGGGTAGATGACTAGAAATCCATCAAAACACTGCTATCGGCTCCACTGATCAAAGACTGTCTGACGAGGAAGTGGGCTTAACTGGAAGTCATCAATAAAAAAAAAAAGTGCAATATGCTCAAACACAGTCACACTATGAGGAATGAGCCTCATTAAGAACAGAAGAAGCAAAAAAATAGATGTAGGAATGTAAAGAATAAAATAAGCTGATTTAGAAACAGGATTATGTTTGTTAGTGAATAACTGTAGACATGTACACATTCCACCTATCTACAACCTCCCCCACCCTAACACACACACACACACACACACACACACACACACACACACACACACAGGAACAGACAAAGGAGACAAAAGCTAATAAACACAAAGTAATGTAGCAGCAGGCTGAAGTTATTGATATAATTTACAATGCATTAGCCCAACACCCATCTGTGTGAGTACGTGAGTCAGTGGAACTAAACACGTACCCATCTGTGTGCGTGCGTGTGTGTGTGTGTGTTTGTAGCTGCAGGGGGTGTGTTGGGTGGACACATGACAAATTAGAGCCCTAACTGACAGAAGACAGAAACCAAATAAATGGCATCTATTAGACGCTCATTTATATTAATACAACATACTCAATCTCAAACAGATTCTCACACACACACACACACACACACACTAAAACAACTGAGCTCCATGTTTAACATAAATTACATCCAGTTTAGAGTCCTGGGGTATACACAGTTTCTACAAAAATCAAAGCAAAGAAAAAACTAATTCTGTTCCACTAAGCATTAATTATATGCTGCACTACAACAGAATCTAGCAACTGTAATATTTGTATGACCTTAAAAACGAAACAACCACAGAAACCTGTAATCAGATTAACATTTTGTGACAATTTTAGCTGATTTCCTTATGTGCTTAAAAGTGTTTTTGCTTGAGGCCCGCACTTACTGTGCTGGTGGAGCTGCTGGTCCACTAACATGACCACTAATTCTCCAGATGATCAGCTGCCTCTTAGCCCAAACAATTGCACTTCCACCAATAAATCCTTCACACCGCATGTAAATCTCAAACCTAAATCTAATGCTTCGTGTAGAGACTCTGGCTTTTAAGTGGAAATGAGAGTGCACCTCAAACTTTACAACCCCTCTGCACCCATAGTTTTACAGTACCGGCAGCTAATGCGTGCCGTCTCTGTTCAGCTCCTCATCTGTGGAGAGGGATGTAAGAGCTGCCAGGAACAAAGAATCGTTGCATCTTTCTCTTTTTGCTCCTGATGCCCAACTTTTCTGGCTCCCATTATCTCCGGGAAGCCATTCAAAACTATCAGGTTACTGCTAACTGCAGCCTGGTAACACTGTGGAGATGGAGGAGGGGGGAGGGCTGACATGCACTCACCCCAGACAACAAACCAATAAAAACAACCCCCAGCGTCACGCAGAGGGAGGTAAGACAGTCTCAGGAATGAAAGGAGGAGGAGGGGGTGGAGGGGGTTTGAGGTTGAGGTGGTGTACCTTTGCTGGGGACATTTCTGGAGATGTTCCTCATAATGAATAATAGAATAATCAAATGTGTCTGCAGTGATGTGCTACGTAGACTTTAGGACATAGCAGAGAACATGAGGTTCCATTAATGGTATCATACGGCATATAGTACTGTTCAAAGGTCTTACTGGATTCGTTTTCAGCAGTTCTATGATGTCTATAGATATTTATTTCTCAGTTTTTATATTTGAACAACTAGACAGACAAACAGTGGTTAGTTAGTCTTAGCTTCTATCCTTTCACAAAGGGGTATGGAGGATTTTTGGGAGAAGACTACTGTCCGCTATCAGCAGTTCTTGTTTGCAGTGTACCTATGGATGTCCAAATAACTCACTGGTTTACTTTGACACTGGGCATGTTGTGAAGTCACGCTCTGAGGAACATCTTTTCTCTATTAGCTCTAAGCAGATTTATGGATGTTGGACATCAAGCTTTGATATCAGAGAAGGTGGTAGTGGGAGGTGTGGTTGACAGGGGTCAGCTGGCCATGCAGACCGCTGTCCACCACAACATTACAACAACCAGGTGGATATGATGTGGTGGCTGATCTGTATCTCTGTGTGTGTGTGTGTGTGTGTGTGTGTGTGTGTGTGTGTGTGTGTGTGTGTGTGTGTGGGGGGGGCAAGTGAAGTCACAGAGGTCCCAGTGGTGGTAGGGGCTGTGTATATACCGTACACTGTATACTGTATACAGAGCATGTGGGTCTGACACTGAAAACTTTTGCTGTAAGAAAACAGACAGCGATGTCAAGCTGGGCTCTCAAGATACACGTGACCCACAAAGGGAACCCGTTTCCTCCTTTAAACCAGTCCTCAACAGCGCAACTGCTCAACCTTTTAAGGAGCAAGAGGGTGTATAAAAGACAAAACACTCTCACTCTGAAAAGACATAACATAAAAACCCTAAGAGGTAAGCCCCGGGGAGCTTGGGATGGGGTGTATGACGGCTGGGTTGACTAGATGATCGCTGATGCTGGGTAATATGATGCTGCTGCTACACACAAACAGCACAAGGACTGTTAACCTAAACAGTTACATAAGCACTTCTCTGAAGAAAAGGACTTCTACAGCCGACACACAAGGGTCACTAAGGAGAACTAGCACAATGTGTGAGGCACACCAGGACGTTGTGTTCACTTTCCACTAACAACCAGTTCAGGACTCGGTTTGCCTTAATAGCAAGTGTGGACACAGTCTTAGCAACTAGAGATCTGTGAAACTGTGGGATCTTGAAGAGCTCTACTCTGACCTAAAATGAAATACAGAGGTCTGATCAGTGACAACACGCCACTGTTCAACTTTTGAAATTGCCTGCTTGCAGACTTTTAAGAATCCATTTGTCCTGCTAGTTTGAAGGACAAGAGGAGTGCAGCCCTGATATTGCTGCCATATAATAGAGGATCAGCAATGTGACCTCAGAGATCAGAGGTTATCTGCTCCGAGGACATCTGGAAATAGATGGTGGTATTTCCCCTGTGGACGAGCAACTCAATCAAGTTAACATGAGTTACTGTTGTCTTCCTCCTATGATTTCCTTTCCCTCTGTGTTTGTGGGTGTGTGTGATTGTGCATGCTCTCACAACCTACTTTCTACCTATAAACGCACACTGTCCACAGAAAACACTCTTTTCTATATAGGTTTCCTTGGTCACGATCAAAATAAAATCTCTGTCTGAATCCTAACATCTTCTGATGACAGAGGCAATCAGCTTCCTCATCTGTAATAAAGTAAAGTAACAGAAGTGGGTAAAAAAAAAAGAAACCTTCAGGCTCACTGTGCCCATTTATGGTCAGTCAGAATTCTACAAGCTTATTAAATAAAGCCAGGGGTCTCCAGAGAGACAAGCCAAACATTGAGGGCTCCTACTAAACTGAGCTTCACCAGGAACAAAAACAGCTCGAGTCCAAGTGAAAGTTTTTTTAGATATGCACTGTGGACATATCTGGCTAATTATCTAAAAACATGTTTCAAAGAATTAGCTAGATAGGTTCCTTGGCTCCAAAATCTAAATGACTAGAGATTTGTTTAATACTATGAAACGGAAGCCAGCCTTTAACTATCTGTGGTAGATTTTACAGTATGAAAACATAAACAGACTCATGGTTAATAGACTCTATGTGTATTAATAGACCATTCATACGTTGCTTGATGAAGTTAGGAATGTATTTTTTTGATTCTACTACCAACAGCTGTGGGAAATCAATGCGTTTGATACCACTGATCCTGTATGACATTCAACACGGCAGCTGTTTCTTTCTCCACCGGCTTCTCAGTCTGAATCCCAACAACTCCTCTACACCCAACCTCATTCCCACCCTCTTAGAGTCTGGGTCAGAACATGCCATTCTCCTTCACCGTTTCTGCCCCCCTCTCGCATGTGCTGCATTTATTTTGTTTTCTTGGCTGCTGTTGGCTCTAAGTGGATGTTCCCAGCAGCAGCAGCAGCATTCTGTCTCTTCGCCTGGCAACTGAACTAGTAGCTGGGTTTCACGGACACATATAATCAAATGGGACTGTTACACCGGCCATGTTGTGGGTATGTTACAATAAAGTTTAGAAGACACTAATTCCAAAACATGATTTATTTTCTGAGATGCATCCTGTCCTTTAAAATACAATGCTACCCGAGTTACTCGTGTTTGTCTCATTTTGTCTCTGCGTTGCCACTAATACAGCTTTTACCTGTGACCACAAAGACAAGTCGCAGTATGTGGAGCAGGAGCAAACTAACTATGAAATTTTTCACAGGTTGAAATCTTTTGTTTGTCGATGAAGAGTTAAAAGTGTCAGGAGCAAAGCACAAATAACCTTCTACAAGGACAGGCACTGTAACATACATCGCTTGAGAAAAAAACACTTGAGGGAATAAATTGGTGACAAGAGCAACTCAAGAGCTGATTCAAATGCATAAAGTAAAGCTTTATTAGCAGCTTAGTGCAGCAGCAGCACAACAGGAGTCAAGCTTCACTTCACTAGAAGTTCTGGAAAAATGGAAAAACGACTCCTCTGTATAACCTAAACAACGAGGCTGCATTTTGCCTCAATACCGAGAAACCACAGATTCCACTGTGTAGCCAGCATGTGGTTAACAAGACTCTGTGAGGGATTTTATAGATACTGTTCTCACAACAAGACAGGGGGAACCCCCTTAAATAAACTATTTTAGACTATTAATTCAACCAGCATCATTAGAGGCCACCACGACCAAACCACTCCACTGTGCGCAGAGGGTAGCCAATCAAAATGAGTCACATGTCGGGAATCTCCCCAGGGAGACACATACACCTCTCATTGTGTGTGGTTTCTTTTTGTGACGGTAAGTTACGAGTTGTCCTCTTACCTGGACCTGTCCTTTCCCCATTATCTTGTCCACGATCTCGTTGTCGTCCTTGTTGAGCATGCTTTTGTCGTAACACTTCTCGTAACAAAGGATCCGCAGACACTGCGAGCCCTCCAGCTCGATTTCAAACTCCTGAACGACACAGAAAAAAAGAATAAAATGTTGACTTTTGTAGCTTTGTGAACAGAGCAATGTACGACAACAGGAGACGTTTCAGCAACTGACTTCGTTCCACTGTGGCTCTGTGGTGTCTCTGAAGACTCGAGTCTTGGCCTTGCTGACAAAGTATCCATAGGAGTCCACTTCAAGGGTGCAGTACAGGTCTAAAAGGAATCAGAAAACAAAGACAGATCCATCAGACGTGGTAACTAAATGACACTAATAGACTACAGACTAAAAACGTCTTCTCTTTTGCGTTGCAAACTGCAAGATGGGACATTTGGATAGAAAATAAATCCACTGTCTGGGTACATCAGGTTTATTAATTGTCAACACATTCACAATGTGTTAATAGAAAAAGTTTTCTGGTTGCAATTAAACATTCTCTCCCAAAATGTATTTGTGAGTGCAGTTTACTTGTATAGGAATGTCATTTTTAATAGACAGAAAATAGCCCCCAAATGTCAATATGTTGTAGTTTGTTGATGGACATCAGTCTCCTGCCTGTGCACACATTCATTACCTCCAGCCCCCTTCCACTCTACTTCCTCATACCACAGCCGTCACTCCTCTGAGATCTGCTCATGCTCGGCTCTTAAACGGAGCTATTAAGTCTGTTAATGTGTTCTTTTTAAATGCTGCTGTAGCTGTTCCTGCTCACCATGCTACCAGCTGTCTGTAAAGTGTCTGTCGTATATCCCCCAGCCTGGACCTGGGGGTTAACCTCCGTCTGACAGCATGATGGATGGATGTACAGCTTGACCTTTCACCAGAAAGTCACCATGATTGGGGAAAGGGAACAAGGAGAACTGGCTGACTCCAATATACATTTACAAACCAACTTGGAGAATGACGAGAAACGTGTTTACACTGCAACATCAAAAAACCCATAGTCTGAAGTGCATGGTAATCATTATGGAATAAAATCAATGCATCACGTGGGTGAACAATGACAAACATTCACATATGTTCCCATATAACTATCACAAACAGGACTATGCAACATAACGGAGCCTCATTACATCCAAGTTCATTCCTTCCGTTTGTTTTCTCAGCGTCCTGAAAGACTCTGGCATAATTACTCCCAATGAGGAAGAGATTAGTGGCAGAGGTATCAGGGAAGTTTGGTGGAGGGGAATTCAGTGCGACCATCTGGATATCAATCAAATTAAGCAGCTATTGCACACTGCAGCCACCGCTACCTGCAGAAGCAGCGCAGCTCACGGCCGACACCTCTGCTTTGACCTCCGACATTACAGAAATACAAACTACCTGTCAGAGTCACTAAAGATTTCAGAAGTATGAACCAGTTAGATTATTATGAAGAACACAGCTGTGATGACGTTTGGCACTTTCTTATGACTACAAAAACAGCTGTTGCTTGTTTTCTTTTTTTTTGGAAAAAGGAGAGCATGCATATACACTACTGTGAGTTTAACCTCTCTTTTTCAACAAGCCACGAGCAGGGAGTGTGGATTGATAGTCCTGGGCAGCTCCTATATTTATCTGGTATCTGGTTCATTTCCCTTCCATGTGAAATGGATTCATGTGTCTAGAACTAAAGCTAAAACAAGGCCAGAGGAAGCATATTTAAAGGCCTTCGAGTGCCAGCAGTGGATCTAGGAGGGCTTTGGTAAGTAGGACATACAGAAAGAGGCTGAACTCCATGAGTTTTCATTTTTCCTGGCAGGTCACCATCAGGAGTATGAGGGGGATAAATTGGTCAGCATAGGGTCTCAAACCCCAAAATGGAGGAGGTAATGGATACTATCCTTATCTATCTCAATTAGTGTAGTCCTCAAGTGTGTGTGTCCCTGAACAGGAGGCTAATCTTTGCCCAGGGCTGTGTTAACTGCTGGAGTAAACTGTGAGCTTACAAAATATTTGTCTATATGTTTTGCTTGAAGGTACCATGAGAAAAACTTATTCTAAGAGAACAAAATAAGGAGCGAAGCAGCATAATGTGGTTCTTTTCACAGAGTCCAGCACAGTTGGTTTGAGTTACTGTACAAGAGGAAACATATCATTTTTATTTTATTAGTTTTAGGAACAACTGGACACAAAACTAACTACAGATGACATAACACGCCTGTGTGAGTTCTGTCTGTTTGAACAACTGTGGCAATTTAATCTGGATCGGTGTGTTTCATGGGCAAACCAGTGGCAGCAGCTGTGGAATACATGCAGTGCTGGCAGGTTTAAATAAATGAAATAATCATTTTTAAATGCATTTTGTATTCACTCAGGTTATATTTCTGTAATATTAAAATTAGGTTGATGATTTGCATCATTACAGTGTGACAAATAATTGAAAAAAAACCCCCAAAAAACAGATATGTACACATACATACATAAAAATATACCAAAAGAAAAGTGACAGGATTTGCACTTCTCTACTAGGTCATGTTTTCCCAGTGATCTTTTTTTCTTTTTTTTTTAAACAGAGTTTTTGGGAGATGCTCCTCTCCCAGCTCTTTTCCTCTGTGACCCAGTTTGACTACTTTGCCCTGGGCTGAATTTAAAGCCCTTTCCCACTGGTGGTGGTGTGTGTATGTGTGTGTGTGTGTGTGTGTGTGTGTGTGTGTGTGTGTGTGTGTGTGTGTGTGTGTGTGTGTGGAGGGGGGTAACCGTAAAAAAGTGCCAATAATTTAGATTTTTTTTCCCCCATCGAAACAGTAACACTTTGACACTCTTGTTGGTGATTACATGTCTACTTAACAATCTGAAGCATGGAATAATGACATTACATTACATGTCATTACACTCTGATTAGATGATAATTACCATATGCAAAAACTGAATCCAGACACCCACTAACACGACAGAGCAGCAAAATGCTTAACAATCTGTGTATGGAATACGTGGCTTAAAGGGGAAATCAGCACAATGAGAAATGGATTAAGTGAAGGAGACATCAACAATGCAACCGAACCCACATCAAACCTCTTACTCACAACACTGCTGCACTTATTCAACATAAGAAGACAAACTGGAGGAAATGGTGTAATTGTAGAAATCTGTGGTGTTGGAGTCAATCATACAGACAGAGGAAACAGTGTTTTGCAATGTTATGAATGCACCTCAACACAAAAGCGAAAAAATATTCTGGGTTTTTTTGTACCTCTCAGTTTCATCATAATTACCTTTATTTAACCTGTAACTACCATTAAAAGGGATGCGTTATTTTATTTTGGCAGATTATTACACCAGATACAAAATCTCTCTCTCTGTTCATTAAATAGAAAAACATTTATTATTTAGACTAATTCTGTAAACCGCCACCAGCACATTATCTACCTCACACTACCTCCATGGTTTTGCATGTACCTCATGACACACTGACATCAAACCGAACCAGGCAAACTTCCCTCTGCTACACACACACACACACGCACCTTCTTCATTTTTAAACCCCTCAGTTCTCTGCGCTCCGTCGAGGATCAAACAGGCTTTCAGAGGAGAGAGCTTTCCAATCCATTACCCGGGAAATTTTAGCAGGACAGCTTTCATATACTGAAGGCTGTCATAGTTACTGAGAAAATCATATTTCTCCCTCGCTGTGTCTTTTCCAGATATTTGATATTTGAACTGGTGCTTGTGCAACAAAGCACAAAGTGTACCCAAATACCAGCTGTCCACTACTGACATGTCTCAAACTGCCTCCTGCCAACATCACGCCCTGCTGATATTAAACACACAATGAGCTGTGTCTGCACGTTGTTATACAAATGAACACAAATGAGAAACTATAATGAGCAGTTTCCTTTCAAAAGATGCTGTGCATGTTTTTAGGAGTTCTTTTGCTTTCCTTTTTATGGACCTGGACTGCTTGTGTGTCATTTGTGATGTCTCCAAACAAGAACAACCACAGGAATTCCACTGCAGCTCCCACCACTCATCTGAGACTCCATCTTTCTCTCCGCTATCCTCCATCTTGCTCTTTCCTTCCATCCGTTCGGCCATGTCTGTATTGGTCGTGGCATGATGGAAACTGCACGTGCTGCCTGGAGTGATTGACTGGATCATGTGTTTTACTGGCAGACAATGAGCAGCAGCTATGTGTGAGGGGATGCTGAGCCAGTGTGTGCATGAGCGTGGTAAAAGAAAAAAAAAAAGGCCGATTCTGGCAGACTCACTGGCTGACTCCTTGAATCCTTTGGCAGAGTGGACGATCACATGCAGAAAGCCGTACAGGCCAGGAGTCTCCTCATCTGGAAAACAAGCAAATGGAGCAGACAGTTCAGGTCTGGGTGTAAATATGGTGTTAGTGTGTTTAAAAGTTACTGTATGTGGAAGATGATGATACACAAGACTGTGCTGATAAGAGGAAGAAATCACCAACACTGACCAGTACTGCACTGTCTTAATATTTCAGACATTCCTTCAAGACACAGGACCATATGTAAGATACATATTTGTTCTTAATTTGCATTTACAATAACTGATTTTAAAAGACCTTGACCACATTTTTGATACTCTCTACAACAAAAACGGTCCTTGCCTTCATTTTTAACTACAGTGTCTAAAACATTTTGGAAGTTTATTTCCGCTAATCATTACGCTAATCAACATATAATGCTCAGCGGATGCATGTGTGTTTTTCATTCCTCTCCGGTTGGGTGGTCCAGACCATATGACGATTACCATCCACTACAATAACTGTTCTCACTATTCCAACAACCAGTGGCTTTGTGTTTGAGAAAAGATGCTTTAAACCTCAAATGACACTGGCCACATTCTGAAATGCAACACACAAGCAGAATGATTGAGGAAAATAAATGATTTAAGCATCAGAGTGAAAATACGATGTTATTACAACCTTCCTTCAGATCGGTATCAGCCCTCACAACAACGAGCACAGTCTTCTGCCAAAACAACGGAGCTGGCTGCTGAGTGGACGCTCATGGGCGAATTTTTTTTCTTGGTGGCCTGATTTACCCACTTTTCCTGCCGACACACATGAAGCGGCACACAAGGCCTATAAGCCTATGAAGCCCGAGTGTTTCCTGGTAAATAAACTTCAATGAAGGGCTCAAGGACTGTGGAGTTCAGCTGAGAGAATAGTAGTCGTTGACTGGTATTTACTGTGTGTGTGTGTGTGTGTGTGTGTGTGTGTGTGTGCGTGCGTGCGTGTGTGTGTGTGTGTGTGCGTGCGTGCTGTATATAAGCAACAGTTGAGTTCACAGGGAGACAGTTCAAAGGTTCAGCTTCGAGGTGGCCTTCGCTTTTAGAGCTAAATTTTAAAGCAGTGCATTCAGTTAGAATCTCACTTGAACAATTAACTGTGGAAACTTAAAGAAAACTGATATGTGATGAATTGTACATGTTTCATTTAAAGGAGTCAGAGGAAAGTGTGGATCTCTCGGACTATCATCCATCCTCTTAGTTATGGGAAACATTCCTTTGCCAGCTGTTCTCCATTTCAACCCCTACTGTGCTCCCAGCATCTCATGTCAGTGAGGTGTGTGTGTGTATTTATGTTTGCTTTATAATGAGGGACGGGTCAAAAGTCTGAGACAAGATGTGAGGTCTGAGGTCTGTAGTAAGACACAGGGACATCTCCCAGGAAAAGAGAACAAAACTATTCATTTGAGACGGACCTCTTACTGTAAATGGCAGAAAGGTGAAGGTTTAATCAAATCAGACGAGAGAATTAACACGTAAGTAAAAACCAAATGGTGAGTGTTTTAAAACAGTTCTGCTCCACAAAAAAGCCACGTTCAGTATATAACCACCTGTCCTAATGACAAAGTCTTCAGTAAGGGAGGCTTTCATAAGGTTGTTGTTTTTTCTTTCTGATGTGCACTGATGTAAAAGATGTGAGTGACTCACTCAGAGCAGCCAAACGAATCAATGTTAACTGAACACTGCCGTCAAGTATATAAAGGTTAGTCATGTCAGGAACTGAGCGTGCAGTCACGTTTGTCAATTTATAACCTGAAATGAATATGTGTACATAAAAAAACTAAAAGGAAGTGCTGTACTGTGTAATTAGCATGTCCGGGGATAGACACTAAGCCTGTCTGGCAACTGACATCTGGAAAGTTCAGCAGGGAACTTTTGTTACTCTAAAAGTTCACCAGCATGCATTATCAAACTCACATTTTCTGTGACCACCATTTTAAAGTCATTGAATGTCAAAACGTGTCTCTCTTGCACAGAGGTTCCACTGTATAAGAAGCGAAGGTCTTTTTTCAGCAAAATGTTAAAAAGATTGAGACAGAGTTCCTTTGAGCCTACTGAAACATCTCTTTGAGCTATGTGGTTACAGTGTGTGTGTGTGAAAGCAGAGACCCTTGTGGCATTCAAGGAGATCAGAGTAGGTCGGCCAGATGGCTTTAATGTCACCACCAGCCTCTGAAATTGGTTGGAGCATGAAGATCAGGAGCAAAAACAAACATATAGGAGCCTGAGAGCTCAGTGAAGCCACCGCCAACATACTGCGTGGCATTGACTGCTACAAGCTAGATGAGAAACATATTGTAACCTAGATTCATCTCCTGCAAAGCCCCCCTCACTCATTATGTGGCTTTTTGTGCTGAGAATGTAATAGGCCCTTTTGTGTGAGTTTAAACCCAAAACAGAGAGAAGAGGAAGGAGCAGTGTGTTTGATTTTACAGAAAGAAATGGAGAAAACAGGAGAAGCAGACAAAGTGTCCAAACATAAGAGAATAAAAAAAGATGTGTGTTTCTTACCGTCTTTGTTACTGGTGACAGGAATGTTGTGGACAGTTCGGAGTTTGAAACAGGAGCTGGTCAGGACCTGGAGCTCAACAGAACTTAATACGCATGCCTGGAGATCTGAAAAACACACCACAACCACACAGTTTTAGTCAAACCTTCACTTTTCCCTGTGCAGATTGTACTTCATGATGAAGTACACGACGTCTTCTACAGAAACAGTCAATAGAACAAATATATTAAAGGTCAGAGTTACCCTTCTTTTGAAGTTTCTGGATGCTTTCCCTCCACTCTGACCTCTCATAGTCAGAGGAGAGGAGGAACAGGAAGCTCTGGATACACACAGGAAAAACACTGTTATTAACCTCTGTTATTAACAGCTGTATATAAAGAAAAAAATCACACAAAAAAGTGTGTAATGTGGAAATAATTCAAAAAACCTCTAGAAACTCTGTGGTGTAAAACGTCTACATCATGCTGTAATGAGACTTTTATTTTGGAAATCTAAAATATTTAAATCAGATCAGTCAGAGGATTTTTTTGAAAAATGTATTAAGTCTACCCTCTAGTGGTGACACCCATACACTGCAGCAACATAAAACTCAGACAGTATGGGATTGACCGACTACCTTTCCGTGTTTGTTGTGGATGCGGAAGGGGATTGTGGGAGAGTGCAGGAGCAGCCACGACTCCTGCTCGTTCATTTTCTTCCTCAGACGCTCCACGCGACTCTGACCCTTCGGTGCTTTCTACACACACATATGCAAAAAAGGCAAACAAACATGTAGAGAAAGATGTCAGAGAAAGATGCTGCACGTGGTCAATCAGTCTACTTGTTTAATCCGAGTCAGACACATCATAACCATCATTTTAAAATGAAAACCAATGCAAAATGAAGCTGTAGACGACAGCAAATTCATTTAATATTTGCATCCTCCAAAGTCCCTGAATGAAATGAACGGTAAGAAGAAGAGTATAATGTAAGTGAAAAAAATCATTTTTTAATATCGCTTTTCCTGTGTTGTAATATCAGTATTTGTTGGCTTTACTAAGGCTGAGAATGTTCTGTTGTGTATATTCCTGAAACAATCACACTCTGCTCTAATATTTTTATTTGATTTTTTCTTATCATTAAAAATAAATTGACTTTGGGCGATTTGACTGCTGTTAAAAAAGACAATTCCAACAAGTTTTTGTACTTTGTTGTCTCAAGGAAATAAACACAATTAAATAACTTGACTTTGCTTCATGTATCTCTAGGTTTTTTTTTTATGTTATCCATGTGTGTGTTTATGTTACTTTTACTTGTATTCAGAAAATATATCAGCATTTGTTTCCCAATTAGATTATTTTTTTGATCACAGATTACAGGGTTGGGAGGGGACTGTTCAAGCACCATCTACAGTTCCATCAGGTTTCTGTTAATAAGTTAAATTAAAAGAAACTAAGATGTTGACACAGTAAAAAAAACTAAAGTTCCAATCTTGTTATTGATTTTGCATCTGTTTAAACTAATTTTGTGATAATCTATTTATATTTAAACTACATATATTAAGACTAAAACTGCAAAAAAATCATGAGTCGCTATTGCTGATGTCAAGTTCCTCAGCATGAAATCAGCTTAAGGAAGATTTTCCAGGAAAGACTGCAGATAAGACTTTTGAAGTGTGCAGTAATAAGGATCTCAGCTCTGTGGCTATTGAGGGAAAACAAATACACACATCGTCACATCCCTCAGCAGGAAACCATGAGTCAGAGCCTGCACACAATCAGCTGAATCTCTCGCTGCTCTGGCCTCGTCTGTCTCCAAATACTAGCCGCGGTCAGTCGCTGTGCCTCATGTAGGCGACTTTAACACTGTGAGAAGGGAATAACAGGAACTCTCTGCTCCTGAAGGTTTCAGTGGGTCTCAGCCATGGATGCAGGGGCGTACTGCAGCACATATTCCTTAAAACTGATTTTTGTATTTTTTTTGGTCAACAACATGTTTCAGCACTCATAAGAATAGACATGAAAGTTTGAGCCAACGTCAAATATTTAACAGTGTAAGTGTGAATCAGTATTTTGACCGCTGAGCTGAATCACAGGGACTCAAACAATCTGACATAAGGAGGGATTTTCCCTCACAAGTTCAGGTTCACGTTATTTTCCAGTTTGAAAAAGTCTGGATTCCCCTCATGTGTCTATGTCTTTATACAGTCACAGCTGCAGCAGTTTCTTTACGTGGTACATAAAAGCTTAACTTGACCCTGTCTAAGACAAACAAAGCTGCGGGTGAGTAAGAGTGAGAGTTAAAATAAGGTACAGCGGATCCAGTAAGGAATCACAGACACTGAGGAGTCTTACGTGAAACTCTGTACGCTACAATAAATAAACAGGTGGCTATTCATGCTTCACTGGAAACGTCACTCAATACTTCCGTCCTGAGTCACTTACATGTATGTTTATAACAATAAGACGTTTCCTGCACTCATTTTAGTTTTTTCTTAAAGTTTTGTGTATTACAACAGTAGTCAAGAAAACTCGTGGCCTATTTTTGGTGTCGAGCTTTTAAAATGTCAGTTAGCAGCTAATGTCACTAGATAATCTTGTTAAATTATCAACAGTTCTACCATTATCTAACATCTCGTGTCCTGTCAGGCTGTCAAATAACATTTCAGTTCTATTGACTCATTCAACTGATGTGTATTAGCTAATGCACTGTATGAATGTCATACAGTACATTCTTCAGTACGTAAAAGTAAGGCCCTGCTTAGGCTGAAAACCCCCCACCTACTCTTTTTTTTTTTGGTTGCATTTATCCCAATTCATGCTTTCTGACTATGACCATGAGAATACATCTTGCTCCACGTGCCAACAAACACCAACAGGATTACCTTCTCTTTCTGTATCTCACTCTTGGTGACTGAGATCTTGATCTTCATCTCCTCTATCTCATGCTCTGGCAGGACCTGGACGCTGGGGCAAGAGTCGCAATCATCCAGGGTCTGGAAGGTCAAGTCTGCCAGGGGGATGTACCACTTGCACTCATACTGCTGGTGACGACTGCAGGTGGACAGAAAGGGATGGTAACAAACAAATTGAGGATCTGAATTATTTTTTGTGTGAAAAATTTCCGTTTTAGATTTTCAACAAAATTGCTAAAATGTTTAACAAGATGTTTCTGATTGTTCATTATGTTTGATGTAGTGTAATTGATGCTGAATAGTTACAGAATAATGGCTTTGCTGTGTGTGTGCATGCGTGCGTTTTAGGCATGTACAGTAGCTGTCATCATTGGGGGTTAGGTGCTGAGGAGTGCATCAACAAGGGGCCTTAAAACATGGAAGACTAGTGTGTGAGTGTTTGTTGGCAGTCTGTAGACGGGCTTGCTAATATATCATTACAGACCATAACAGTGTGATTTACAGGTCTGGTAGTTATAGCAACGTTATGTGTTCCTCCAAGTGAGGGGCGGCTGCAAACAACACCGACAAATGTTGAATGTCAACCAAAATAAGATCCAATCAGGCTAACAGCGGGCTCTGTGCTGACGAGATCGTCGTCAAGCAATTATGTAAATGTGACGCTTAATCTATGGATCTGTGTAAAGCTTTCAGATGTGGCAACAAACATGCGACAACATAATCGCTATCTGTTTGTCTCCTCACTCGGCCTCCAGCTGAAGCAGATTGCTTCCTGAAACACACTGAGCCCTCAGCTTGTGCTTACACATTTTGCTGAAGAACTCCTTGAGAATCTTTCCATCGTGCATATTTGCTACTCTCCATCATTCTTTAAGAGGTAAAATACATGCTAGACCTTTTTTATGTTACATAGGCTTCATAAAGCCCTCCTGCTTTGCAAAACCAAGAACAGGCTGCTCCGTAAAGTGCTGTCATCGTCCTTTCTTTGTCAGTGTTATATGGTTGACACATAACAAGAAACACAGAGAGTATAACTCTAAAATAATAGATTTTTAAAGGCAGACATTCTATGAATCTGTGGTTTTGATACTCTGGACCGAGAAAAAACTAAAGCTCACCCCACAGCAGTCTTCTTCAGCTTGGCACAAAGCAGCAGATCGGTGAAGAGGAAGACATGCCGTAACTTCCTGGAGCTTTCCGAGACCTCCACCAGGAAACCGTCCTTCACCAGCTGACGAGCCTACGAGAAGATGAAGTTACAGTCACGTCAGTTTTTGTCACTAGCCATCTACTGCGACTCAACAAGGCAACAAACTGTATCTGGGTAAACGGAAGAGGGAGAAATTTGTGCTGCAGATACTTTAACAGTAACAAGAAAAGAAATACTTTTTGCTTTAAAGCTTTCGCCGACTGTCGCCTTTAAATCCGGTTTGTAAAAACACTGATGATATAAACTAATCTGTATAAACACTGGCCGCCATCCAGGGTTACTAATGACACAGCACCTTACTTCAAAGTCAGATTATCAAATTGTCAAATTATCTATAGATTAGGCCCTGGTATGGTGCAATCACACACCTCTCCTTTGGGTGTGGTGACAGCAGTCCTGCGAGGGTCAATGTCCTCGTTGATGGAGGAGAGGAAGTTCTGGGATATCTTCAGGGCGTCTTGAAGGAGGGGGAAGTCCGGGTGATCCTTAGGAGTGTGTTTTAACAAGTCCTGAAACACACGCACGAAACATGTGATGTTACATAGATGCTGTTGGTGGAGTTATATAGGAGGGAGGTGAAAAGGACAGTTTACAGCAGAGGCTGAGAGCTTAGTGCAAATGTATTCATGCAGTTCACTCCTGCAACAGTCAATAAAAGAAGGAAGCATAGAGGACAATAGGTGACTTTTCAGCACTTGGACCAAAAATTAAGATGAACAAGGGTCAGTATCAAAGGCTGAGTGACAGCTGATAGTGATAAATCTATGCTTACTCATTTATCTACACAAACATGGTTTCTTTACACTTTACAACCCGTGTACTTACATGAAGGACCAACGTGCTTCTGGTGACACGGTCAATTGGCTTGTAAAGGAGAGCTGCAGAGAGGGAAGAAAAGCGAGGCTCAGTCAGTGTCGTCACGCAAACATGCAGATACACAACAGATACACAGATATACAACAGATAAACGCATATCCATTCATAGGCGGCAGGTCCACTGGTAACTAAACACTGACATACGCACACACGCACACAGCTTAATTAGTATGCAGTTCATTTCCAGGGTTGGTGCTGCAGCCTCCTATTGGTTCCTAAACTATTTGCTTCTACTGCATATCGAGGCTGCTACTAGGTAAACTACAGCCTGCCTGTAAAAGAGAGGTGGTAAGTAACTAAGTACATTTACTCAAGAATTGTACTTAAGTACAATTATGAGGTATGATTCATTGTAGTATTTCCTGTTTATGTTATTTCTACTCTACTACAAATCAGAGGAAAATATCGTACTTTTACTTTACTACATCATTAGTTACTAGTTACTTTTTGCAGGACTATATTCTTATGAATAATAGTAATAATAACAAAAAACTTTATATTAATAAAACGCTGGTGAATCATTTATTGATTAACCTGTTGTCACCATAGAAGCTGGTTAAAATCATCCTCACTTTTTCTGACAGCTGTTTTTGTTCCACAGTCTGTAGGTAACAACACTTTTACATCTAGATTTCTACATTTATGTTATCAACAGCATCAAATTCTACTTTGTTTAAAAGACACTGTTTCTTAGCTGAGTACTTTTACTTTGGTAGTTTAAGTAACTTTTAGAGTATGTTTACTTGAGTAGAAAAAATACAGGGTACTACTACTTGTAGTGGAGTATTTGTATTTGATCAAATCCTTTTTCTCACCTCTACTGAAACACATGCTGATGATATATATATATATGTATATATATATGTATATGTATATATA
>JAUYWH010000006.1:4888621-4912018 GCA_034779795.1 Ctenopoma multispine
ATCTGCACCACCACACTTGGTTGTTTTCCCCTAGGACGGCTTTGCCGTTGAGGTAGTGTGAACAGCAGCAGGTCTGACATATATGACAGCTCTAGGTGAGAAACACCCACAGATAGGACAGAGGAGAGAAAATGGGAAAAGTATGGCAGAGGGGAGATAGATGGCAGGCAAGACAGCAGATGTGAGAACCCCTGGGGTGAAACAAATAAGAAGCAAACCCACATACAGATGTAAAAGAAGACATGTGGGAGGTTGAAGGAAAGGACTTATATTCTAGATTTCCTTTGTCAGAACTGGATCCAGCAGTCATATAATGAAATGCCAAGAATGTCTCTAGGTCTCAAAATAATAACGCTACTGCTGTCACAAAGTATTGTAAAAGTTGTATAATACTGCTGCTCTGAAAGAAAGGGTAAAGAAAAAAGAAAACGAAACAAAAACGCACCTCCTCCACAGGCACATTGAACTAAGTGATCAAGCAAATTTAAATTTATTAAAACGCAAACTGCAGACTTCAAGCAACCGGCTTTAAACTGAAGGGAAGAAAAACTAGTCAGCTGAATCACAGAGAAGCGACGTACATCCTGTATGCAGGGTGCGTCGTCACTGACAGACAGAAACACAGCTACACCTCCCCTTCAGTGTTACACTGATCTAAACTATTGAACACTGCTCTGTTTAACTGTGCAGCTGTAAAGGCGCATTACGGCTCTCTTCCCACTTTTTAGTGCTTATTCTCTTTACTTCTCCATCAAATCAAAGAAATGAAGGAGCAGGAGCAGAAACCTAGGGTCGAACACGTTCAGCTGCGCTAATAGGTTTTGTCATATTAATCTTCACACACTCTTATGCTCATATATACACAAACACACACTCAGCTACAACGTTGAGACCAAACAGAATCTTCTAGAGGGCATTGCTAATGCACTTTTAGGTTTCTCCGCCCTGCAGTCATTAATAATGCCGCCTCGATTAATGGTCCTGACTCAATGAACCAATACTGCTGCCTGCTGGAGGATTAACTTGAGGACCAGCACTGACTGCAAATAATGTGAAAACATCTAATTATGAGTGTGTACAGGTTTGAATCACTATAATATAAATATAAACGTAATCTGAATGGATAATTTATGGCTGGGTGTCTAAAATACTAAGGAGAATATTAATAAAGGTTTAATGGTCTCCATGTTGACTGTCTTGGTTTAATGTGGCATCTGCTAATTAGCAGCTAATTAGCAATGCTAAGTACAGATGATGCTAATGGGAAGGTCATTCACTTTGCAGGTATTTGTTCATAAAACACATTACTGGTAGATGAAGAATTGCTAAAGACAAAATAAATCATAGAAACCTCAAGAATTTTCTACTTTCAAAACACATTGTTAAGTGTTTTTAAGTGTAAGGCCTACAGTGTGTGTGGATAAGAATTAAAGTCAGAATGCTAATGTGATTCACTTTTAGAGGTTATTTATGTATTTCTGTATGTTTTACATGCATAGACATGATCTGGAAAGACGAGGGAAGTTCAAAACCCGGTCAAAGGTCATGGTGAGTGAGGATGAGAAGACAAAGTGATCAGGTACACCAGGTCTTCAGGTCTACAGCTAGGACACATGGGACAGCCAGCTTTCAACCCTCTACATTTGACAAGACATTGAGCTGCCAGCGCCAGTTGTGAGCCGTAAAGGAGGACAGGAGAGGTTAAATAAAGAAGGCTGAGTGACAGGTAGAGAGAGGGCATATAATGATTAAGAAAAAGAGAGTAAATGGTAGCAGTGCAGAGCGGGTCCCATTTACATGTAAAACAGGATGTCAGATGCTTGTTTGATTTGCTATAAGGATGTATTCATTAAAAAGTGTCAAGCACATAAAACAGCCAGCTTTACTACATGCAAACAACTTTGACAAACTGACTTCTTCTTTCACTGAAGAAAAGGAACATGTCACATCATCATGTGGAAGGCAAGAAGGATGGAAGGCTGAGTGCCGGGAAGAGAGGTGGGTTTAAAGAAAGATAGACCGTATGATAAAAGGAATATGGAGAGGATGGGATGAGGAAGAGGAAAGCTGAGGTAGGGAAATCCCCCCCACTGGCTCACCAGGTAATTAAGGAACAGCAATACAGAAAGTAATCAGAGCAGCTACCCTGGGTGCTGACAAACACTAATTGTTGAGGGAATATGGAACGAGTTCCCTGCTATTTAACCACCATAACCTGCTTTAAAGGAAACAAATCATGAGACATCTGGCAGAATGTAGTATTTATATTATTGCAGGAGCAAAGAATAAAAATGAGGATGAGTCTTTCTCATTTGCAATGCACTTCTCGGGTACATGCTGCTGATAATTTACATACATATAAAAGCTCACACCTCCATCTATTAGTGTGACAAACCACACAATTTGCTCATTATGTTTGCTGACTATTGGCTAATTTGGACAGCCTTCAATTTCCCTCTTTCCCTTTCAGCACAATGTCTCCCCCCCCCCCCCCCGGTTTAGTTGAGGAAAATCCCTCAAACAGCTTAAGTTTGCAAGATGCCAGCAGTGTGCAGGCATTTATGAGCTCCTTAATACACACACTCACTCACAGATTAGACTTCTTCCGATCTTATGGTTATAAAATTTCTCTGTGTGAGGAGTGGTCTGGCGCTTGCAGTCCTTATACAGACTAAACACACAGTCACAGGAGATGCTGTCCTCCTGTATATTCTGTATGTTAGAAGACACAAACATCTGCCTCTGTCGGCTCCGGTGAGCATATTCCAGGACCATCACTCAGCTAAGATGCAAAAGAAACTAATTTTATCACTCTCATTACGTGGGCTACGGAACATAGATGTACAGAAAAAGGCAAATACCATTTAAGGTCAGAAATGATCAGCAAGCAGACAGCACTTGTACATCATGAGCATCAGTGAGTAAAGGTCCAAATTTCAATCTGATATGCCGATATCCCAACTCAGTATCTGACACATTCATATTAATAACTGTGTGAACTTTACAGCAAAAACATCATGCTAACAACCGACCGAAGAATCAAAGACATACACAGCCAGACCGTTAAAATGAGAAACAACACTCCATGTTGTCTACATCAAACAGCGGTAGCTCACATCATGCAGACATTACCGTATGTGCAGTTACAACACAGTCTGAGGACCAGAAGCACCTCCATATCCCTCTTCTCCTCTCCTCACTCTGTTCTCCTGCTCAGTGCCTCTGTTCCGAGGCAGCGACGGACAGAGAGTGAGAGAGAGAGAGGAAGAGAAAGAGAGTGTGTTTGTGCGCGCACACACTCACTCACACACACGCACGCTTTTCCAAAGCCTGCCACTGCATACACAAGTAGAAGGGGCAGGACTGGAGTCTTAAAGCACCAAGCCAGCCGAGGCACACGTACATGTACGTACATATACACAGACACGCTTGAGCACGTACACACAAAAACACACCACAGACACGCACAAACTTACCATCCAGTGAGACAGTCATGGTACAATCTTTGGAGTCTTTAGGACCTTTTACTTTAAGGTTCTGAAAGAAAAGTGGGATTGTCAATTTGATGAATGAATACACACACACACACACACACACACACACGCACACACACGCGCTCTCACAACCACAAACACACACTGCTCTGTGTTTGCCTGGCAGAAACTGACAGAACTAATGAAGAAGTATGGTATCATTGCAGAAGACTGAGACACTTGCGACAGTGTTACTTTAGCAGTTGTTTGCAAAAAGTAATTTACAACTTTATAAGGATGTATCTTTTTAGCAGTTTCTAAAAAGTTCTGGCTTCATGTGGTCAGAACACCGAGTGTATATATATATATATATATATATACATATATATACATATATATGTATATATATACACATATATATATAAGTGTGTCAACATGTACAAATACAGCATAGAAACAGGGGGATGATAGTGGGCGAGTGATCAGGAGTCATTTCAGTAAGAGATGTTTTGGTAATTAACATATATGACACCTTTAAAACTATCAGGAGGATTTTAGCACCCACAAACAACCCCTCCTCCACACCAGCACCCAATGCTAAATATATTCGCCTTACTGAAACTCTGTGTTGACGATGACGTAGACTTATAGTAGTCCAAACCTTCTGTGGTGAATCTCACTGCTCATCTGTCCAGCTACTAAGAAGCTTCAATGTGCTACACGTAGCACCTTTTAAACACAGATAAACTGCATTTGTTAATTGTGAACTAGGGTTCCTCAAATAGAGACAACATTTCTCATAAAGACTTTTACTTCCTGGTTAAAAGAGGATGTTTTGATTTGCCTAGCTTCCCCCGTTTGCTGTTGCTCCATGATTATTTGCTTTTTCCTTAACTTTACTGAAAAGGATTAACGTGACCAGAGAATGGGAATTTATTATATATTATATTATATTTGCCAGCAGGTTCTTCTCCATATGCAAACTTTTGTGTCAGAGACAAATCAGAATCAGTGACAGACAACATAATATATACGTAAATCATACTGCAAATCACCTCTTGAACATTTCTGGTAATCACATGACTAAAAATGACAATTTCATGATTCACAATTTGTGAAAAAACGACAAACAGCAACTTTGTTTATAAGACAAAACAATGAAACATCACTCCTGAATGTTCTCATTACATCCGTCCACCCGCTCTGTGAGCCTCTTCTCCTCTTTGGAGGATGAACTTACCTCATATATCTTCTGGAACTGGCTGTTGGCTTGACTGCATTTCTCTGCTGTCTCTAGTGCCACCTTGTAGTTGTCCACAAAAGCCTTGTACACTCCCAGCTGGCTGGCCTGGGTCACATGAAAAGGGACAAATTAATTGGTGTTAAGCCACAGGAGAGAACACCATGTGAGAGAAAGATGACATTTACGCCCCTTCTATTTAAACTGACTGATGGTCACCGGATACAGTTTGCAGATGCTTTATGAAAACCGTTACTATTAAAACGTAATTCTGTCAGTAGTCTGGCACTAAACTAAAATACAGTGGATTTTGGGCATTGACTTTCAATTAGCACCTTGGTACTTGTGTATCTCACACAATTGCATTAAAATTCCTATACAGCTCTAATTTTTATTAGGGATGGCTGAATAGAGTGCTGCAGCGCCTCTTTCGCGTGATCAGCATACATACACATAATCTTATAATGCTGTGTGCACATTGTGCTGTATTGCATGTATACACGCGTGCGCGCACACAGTACAACACAAGCTGATCACAGTCCTGTGATGGCACAGTGCCGCTTCACCGGTGGCTCTGTGCAGTGTCCTCCTCATTGAAGAAAAGAGACACTTCTCTGTCCTCTTTGTCTTCATTAACAGCCCCTCTCTGCAGCAGTATATGTGCATTGTAACACAAGCTGCAGACCAGCAGTGCATGAATATGCATTCTGCTACAGCTTGAATGCACGAATTGGCTAAGCTGAAGAGCTGACTGCACCCTATTAAAGCAAAGTGACTGGACTGAGCTGAATGGAGCACTGTAAATGAGTAAGACTCGTTACTTTTGTCCTCCTACTGTATTTTCATTTCCTCTCCTTCCCTCAACTGTGGAGTGGAGAGTTGGGCTCAAGAGAAGAGCTAGCACAAGGGAATCATTCAGTCTTAAAAGACGCTACAAATCAATACATTCTTAGTAAGAACAGATCATAGAGAAAATAAAAAAAAATAGCCAGCAGTTATTTTGTGATCTACTTATCTCAGCACAATCCTGAAACAAATGTTTAGCCACATAATGATTTTAATAGCCAAGAGGGCAGCCAATGTCATGTAAGCGTCAGTGTCTGTATATCATCAACTGTCAACTTTATTATACCAAACCAAAACCTTGGACAGATGGGAGAAACCACCATGCATAATTACAGAATTTCCGAAGAGAAAGATCTTTGACTTGGCAGCTTGGCTGGAAAGTACAAACCAAGCAGAATCAAGCTATGAGATTTCATCAGTTCATTATGGAGCCTGAAAACACTGCAGTCAGAACGAAACCTCTTCAAGCTCGTCCCGTCACTGCATCGCAGGACTTTGACTAATGCTCCTAACTAAGTGCCTACACTACACACAACAAGTTCACATGTCAACGTGGTGGGTGGGATGACAACAGCTTCTGTCTGAGAGCGGAGGAGTGAAGGAGAAGAGGCAAAGGAAAAAAAAATTCAGTTAGGAAACAGAAAGAGAGAGGAGACGGTACTAAAGTGTTTACTAGAAACTGACACTTTCTAGCTGATGAAAATGCCTTTAGGCAATTTAACTCCTGATTGACATGTTTCTAACTATATCATGGCAATGAAGCCTTAAGATAGTGATGCCAAATCAAATGGAGGTGTATTATAGTCTGATTGTGGTGGTACCCAAAAGCCAATTTAATTCCTCTTCTTTATGCACAAGTGGTCATTAGTAAATTCTGAATTGAAGGAGTTAAAAAAAATTGAATGCATTTTCTGTGCATTTCCAGCTACAGACGATAATCTTAAATATTTGGCATCAGCTTTAAGTATAATTAGCAATTAGCAATGTTTATATCCTGTATTTGCAGTTACATAACATAATACGTGGGTTACTGTTAAAGTTAGTGTCAAAAAATGGAGGCATGTCTACAGAAACGTTTTAAAAATAATGAGTTATTATTAACCTCAAAAACCATTCAGAGCCATGATGCATTCAAGGTTAGACCCTTCCCACTTTATGCTTCCAGGGACTTTGATAATTTGATTGGTCAAATGAAATCCTGACAGTCACAGTCTGCAGCTGAGCCCTTCTCTTGACTGGAAAAAAAAAAAGTGGGAAAACTTGGAACTGTGGCTGGCATTTCTCCTCCTGTATCTCTGCCCGTTCCCTGTAACTCGGTCCCTCGTTGTTGCTCCAGTGGCCTCCGTGCTGCAGACAGGGAACAGTAGGGAGCAGAGCAGCTAATTACGCTGCCATCTGTACTCTCACACTGCCACTCCGACTAAATGTTTAGCTGCCACAGAACATGCTCATGTACGCACATATATACGCAGCACAGATGGGCGCTGATGACTACACTAATCGATGTCACTTGGTGGTGTGACTCTTGGAGTCCCCAAAGAGGAGGGGTGATGGGGAGCAAGAGGAAGTATCTAAACGTCTAAAATAATCACATTCACACATGACAGATCTGCTACTAACTACAGTATAGGTTTGTGCAGCAATGCTAGTCAGTCTTCCTCAGCTAGTGATACATTCCCTTCCTGAATTTCCTGCAGAATATTTTAATAAATAAAAGTTTCATTACACGTTCTTTTTGGCGCACACAAAGTTGAACTCCGTAGTGTTGAGGAGGATTTCCGAGAGGCCTTCATTGTTGGGTAAAAGTAGCTGTACGATTTAAAATACAGTACAATATTTCAGTATTTAAGACAGTCTGCTTTTAAACTATACAATTTGTTTTTAAATCTAATGGTAAAGAAGAAAATAGATATCTAACAAATCAGATATTTTGCTGCTATAGCTAGTCAGCGGGACTTGCTAACAAGCTACACAAGCTAAACAAGTGCTGGTCTGCTCAACAGGGTTTTGCCACATATGTTCATTTACGGATGCTTGAGAAATATTTGAAGTCATAAATACAAACTGAATAAGTTAGAAAATGCAAAATTTAAGTCCCAGCAGGTTACTATGACTAATAATCCAGGCTCACATGTTTCTAAGATGGACAAATGGGTCTGACAGCCTTTGTGACATGTTAAAAAGTAAAAGTCAAAGATGTCAGGAGAGATCCATTTCAGAAAAAGGTAATGATCCTAATCAGGTTTTACATAATAACAACAAGAAATTTACTCAGTAATTGTGAATTCTTGAAGCAGGCACGTAAAACCACATGACGGCTAAGAAACTGCAGCCGAGGCAGTGGAAATGAATGAGAAGTGGCATGGGTGGTAACTTACACAACTTCACAACAACACACTTTGTGACACCGTGGTTTTCTTGAGAAATATGGTCACAAACTGTTAGACTGTAGATTAGATCTACAGTCAGTGCTTTTAACAGATATAAGCTGAACGGTCAATTTAAATCTGTCACAAAAAAATGTTTTATCACACGTGCCAGTCGCAGAAAACCTAATCACAGACCGGCAGTGCAGAAATATTTTAATTTAAGTTACGACTGTCACTTCTCTTTTTGAAAGACTTTAGATGTCATAGTTTTGAGGTGTTTGTCTGAGCTGCTGTGACTCTTTGTGCTAGTCAAAATAACAGCGGTTTGGTAAAATGTTAAGGGATATCTCATAATAAGACCTCCGACCTTCCTACAGCTCATTAGCCGGAATAAATCTCTTAAGATGTTCCGTCTTTTGACGCTGCCATTGTTTGACAGTGTAGCTGTCTCATGTCTTCCCAAACACATGTCGTGACACAGCTGACTCTCTGCTAATGTGTTGTAATGGACTTTTTAATGACTACTTCAGGATCAGATTCATAACAAAATGGTGTCAGTATACGTGTTGAATGATGCTGGAGAAAGTAGTGCTGAGTTAACTGACCACTATGTTTAATCATTAGGCAATAAAAGTAATAACACATGAGAGGACAGAATTTGAATACAAAATATTAAAATATGAGACCTCAAAACTCTTGAAAATTACAAAGCATAATATTTTCTGTTCTCCAATTACACTAACTTTACTACTGTTTGCAATACTAAATGAAATTCAAATTGGAAACAAGTTAAGCATTTTGACTGATGACTCTGACGACCTCTGGATTTCACAGTACCTTGCAAATAGATTTTTATTTGGGTTTACTTTTTGTTCTACTAGAAGTTCGGCTCCTCAGCTGAAACTCTCTTTTACAGTAAGCTGAAACGCCTTGTCTACAGTATGCCAAAGATACACCTACTATACAGCATAAGCAAATCATATTACACTAATTAAATTTAAATTACATTACCCTAATTACATTTAATCTGACAATGTAGTGATTTAACACAGAGGGGGATCTAACTCCCTTTGAAACTGGCCGAGGCCTGGAGCCTTGATAATTCTATACACAGACACATCCACACACATGATCCTGTTACATTACACATCCAGAGAATCTGTTTAAGCAATATAATCCTGTCTAAATATGACAGTGTGGTTGACCAGGGGCTAAAACATTTCTACTGATGCACTCAGACCACAGACACAGGGCAGAGAGTCACAAACAGTTACGCACACAGTTGAATTTAGAAGGATGATTCACCGAGTACAAAATAGTGAGAGTGTTTACATGTACCCTGTAAATGAGGGAAAATACCACACACTGTCATTTCTGGACTCACGTCACACTCACCAGTTTCTGGAACAAATGCCCCACAGTGACGTTCTCATCCCACTGCTGGATGTTTGGTAAGAGGGCATCATAGAACTCCTTGTGGATCTCGAAGATGTCCTGGATTTTGTAGAAGATGGTTTCTATCTGAGGCATGCTCAGGACGGGCTGGGAGGTTGAGACCGTGGCTTTCAAAGGACGAATGGGCTGAAGAGGCAAGAGGCGGGAAGAACAAAGAACACAGTGAACATAGCTCAGCTAACGAGAATCACCGGCCCTAATGTTGTTCACTCAATACATCAAGAATGAAAAATTATTTAACTGATGAAATGTGAGGTTTATTTTACACACAGAATCAGAAAACAATGGATTAACGTTGTGGCTAATTTAAGAACAGGCTGTGAGAGTGAGTAATGAATTGCAGTGGCCTAATTGGACTAGTGGATGAGAAAAAAAAATATTCCAATCTTGCTATGTGTCACACAGTGATAATGTGTGTAGCCTCTCTGCTCTGCGACTGGATGACTCTTCTCTACTCTGCTCTTTCTTACCAGTCAGATTGCACGCCAACTCTGTTAATCATAGATAAGCGCGGAGCAGGAACGATGAGGGAGGGAGAACCTGAATTACAGTGAAAACATAAGGGCTTTCACTTTTCGATTTTACGACATGGCTCATTCTCAGCTTAGAGAAGTTTCAATACACGTTGGAGACGTGGAGGAAAAGAAAGGAAACTGAAGGGATGCGACAGAGAGGAGAGTAAATGGAAAGGAAAGGAATGCGAGGGATAACACTGAGTCTTCATAAAAGCAGCACGTGTAAAGAGCAGGAGCAGCACTCAGAGCCTAGTACACAATCGCTGTGGCAAGTAAGGCAGGTAAATACAAGTATTTGTTTCATGTGATGCACGTGACAAGGACAATATGAAAAATGCTTCCAGTGTAGACGTGGTGTAAAAGAGAAGAGAGGAGAAGAACAAAAAGAAGGAAACGAGAATGACGGATCTCTTTAGTAATCCAGCGTAGTCAGCACTTTTGCTTTTATTTCGAGTTAAATGTTTTTCCAAAAAAGTTAATGATTAATTTAATGTGGCATATACAACTGTTGTACCTGTCTCTGTACTTGCTATATGTCCTCAGGTGTCAATACCAGACAACATTAGCTGCTTTCTCCTGGTTCGCCCCTTAATTGGCAGTATAAACTACTAACTATAAAAAAATGCAACAAAGCAAAACACAATGTCATTATAACCTGTGTCTGAGACACCTTCCTCCACTTTCCCCAATGAGGAAGTGGAGGAAGGCAGGAACAACCTCTATGCTGGCTAAATTGTAATGTAATGAATTATTGCGTCATCGCATCTCCTGTGGTCCCAACAGGAGACGGAAGTGAAAGACAGACTAGAAGTCAGTCAGTCTTGACTAATAGCTCCAGTTGTTACTGACTGCAACTGTGTCCAAACGACTTTACTTTAAATGTTGCACTACATGTTGGTCATGTGGATGGGAGGGGCAGGATATGACATAGTGGCTTAGCATAGGGAAGTGTGCTCAGTCAGTGTACCGGGAAACTACTGTGACTATTGTGTGGTCCTGCTTTCAGTAACCACTAGTGAAGTTCAGACAGTTCACAGTGTCAACCCAAACAGCAGCTGCTAGATGAGATGCCAGCCTCAGAACATGTTGTAGGTGACATTTGTGCATTGACTAGTGCAAAAGAGCTATTTTTACATGCGTTGCATGTGTTAGTGCGTCTCACCAGTAGCAGGGCCTCCAGCTGGTTAAGGTAGATCTCCTCGCTGGCCAAGAAGCCAGACAGCACCAGCTTCTTCATCTCCAGTCCTTTCTCAATGTCTCCCTGTAGAATAAAACAGATCTGACTGTAACATGTGCATCATACATGCAGTTGTACATTTTTAACGTATTCATATCCAGCTTTACTTGTAACCAATGTCATATTATACCTCATTTCCTGCATCATGCCAGCGCTACCAACATCAGGTCAACATGAGATTTACTTCACACATAGCACACAGTTCATAGCAATGAGCAGTAGCTATGCACTGGGAGCCTTTGCTCATCTGAAAACATCTAAATGGCTCTTTTCCCCTGTGGAAAGTTGCTCTCCAAGTGCTTTCAGGCACTTGTTGTATTTGAAGTTTAACATCAGGGAAGTCACCACCCTAATCCTAATCACGCTGAGAAACTGGCACAATCAAAACAAGTCGCGCTTTTATTCTTACACTTAGAAACAGTTCTCCAGTCTTAAGACATAAAAAAAAGACATAAAAAGTGGAGGGATATAGCTGCAAGTGTTGACCCAGAAAAGTTAAACCGAGGTGAAAAGTTTGGTATTCTGCTTTTTGACAGATCAGTTACATTATTTCATTCTTCCCTGCTGAAGTATTGTGATCCAAGCAGTGAAACAGATAAGATAGGACGAGATAGACGATTCTGACTCACCTCCACTCTGACCTTTGGCTGTTTTACACTCATCACACATTGTGGTTTTAATTATAGAGAATAAACACTGTACAGGTACTTCAGCTGTTGGGCTTCTCACCTATTGTAACACATTTACAGCTACTATAAAAGAGCAATAATCTTTTTTGGTACTTTCATAATTTCAAATAAGGTGATTCAAGAGATCATACGGACACTGTTCATGAAGTTAAGGGCTGTGAAGCATTTTTACGAATTCAAAAGTTTGTTAGTTATGTCTGAAGTCAACTTATGAAGTGAAACTTCACAGAAGTTGTTTGTGCGACCTGTTCTGCTACATCCACACAGCGCTCCTATGCAGGTTTAGTCTACAATCGCTTCTACTCAGCAAGCCAGTATGTTAGATATACATCTAAAACAATCGTACATGATGATACATGATGCATCACTGTGTGAGGTCAGTGTCATCTGTACACCTGTTCAGACACACTTTCACTCTTTGTCCCCGCTAAAGAAACATCCACAGCAGTGAAGTGGAAGAGTGTTTTGACTTTAAGGCGTCACATATGTACTTTAAGGGAGACCAAAGAACAACCAAGAGTGGAAGATTAATTATTGACACAGCCAGATCCCCATAATGATATCAGCACAGCAGCTTTGCCTGATAAGACAAGGAAGGAGCCATGACCTCATCACATTAACCCAATCGTGACTGACGTCCATCGTCTCACACCGATAGCACTGCCTGACGCTTCGTGACCTGGCCCTTTTCGACTTGTTTTAACAATTGCTATTCCTTGAAAGAAAACTGAAAGATAAAAGTTTCTCAAGGTTTATAACACAAGCAGCGCTGGAAATGAGTCATACTGTTGAAACTTGTTGATGTGCAAGTACTGCTGCTGCGCTCACCATTTATTTTAAGCAACAGAAACCACATCTTCAGACAGTGTTTTTTTTTTATTTTAGAAAAGTGATCATGTCTTTTTATTAAAAGTACATCCCAGAGAAACTTTTTTCATAGCTTCTGGATATGATGCCACGTCCCTCGTAGTTACCCTGACTAAACGACACAGCAAAAGCCATCTCACTGTCAAGGTAAACATGCCTAACACCAAGGATCTACATATGAGTTGGTGACGTGTTAAGCTCACTCCTTCAGTGACAAATATGTCACAGCTGGATGAGAGGGGGGGGGAGGGGGGAGGAAATGAAACGAAGGAAAAAACTATTTCTTTCTAGCAGCGTGGATATTTTCCTTCTGCAGCACAAAGAGCTACTGTGTGGCCAGAGGGCAAGATGAGAAATGCATGAGCGCTGAAAGGCTTTTTCCAAGGAAACCTGCCCCTGTGCATGCGCTTCTAAAAGTTCTGCTTCTCACACAGAGCAACGCTGCATGCTTTTCTATTGTGGCCTCTGCTATCGTTCTTCATGATAAAGGAGCTGATATGAAGAGTGACCAGAAACAGTGCGGGCAGCCCTGCTTTTTGTCAGTTCATCTACTGGAAGGAGTCACACACACACACACACACACACACACACACACACACACACACACACCATACTTCTTAACATACAGAAGTTACCGTGAGAAACAGAAAGCAGATGTCGTTAAAAAGCAGCAGAGTAAGGAGTCATCTGTAACTAGTAACTGCCTCATCAGACCTCGCTGAGACACACACACACACACACACTTAGCTGCACAGATGGTTTATGAGCACACGTAGCAGCACATAGTAAGCCACATCATGCCAAGAGACCAATAGGACTTTCCACTTTGCTATATATAGCCAAGCTTTCAAGACTTCACATCAGAGTGCTGAGTCGCCTACACATGCGTACGCGTGTCTGCGTGTATTCTCCCTGCATCCCAGCTGTCCAGCCGCTGTCTCACCTTGAACTGTCTGTGTAGCGGAGTGATGGGCTCCAGGTCCCCATCTCCATATTCAAACACCTCCTCCTCCTCCAGCACCCTGTCCAAGTAGCACAGCACCTCCTCTTCTTCCTCCTCCATTATTCTTCCTTTCTTTGTTGTCCTCTCCTCCTCCTCCTCTCCTCTTTCTGCCGGTGATCCCCTTCTTCAGGGCCTGCCTGGACACATCAGTGTTTTCCCTTTAGATCAAGTTGTCTGGACGCCGAGAGAGAGAAAGAGAGAGGACCCCGCCTACGCAACCCCACCCCCTTCCTCCACTTGGCTTCCTGGTGTATGTGTCCGTGTGTGTGTGGTGTGTGAAAGCCACTGTTTCACCGCGGTCGATGAGATCTGCCCTGCCTCTGTATGCACCCCTCCCCTCACAACAAACACTGTCCAGCTACTTCCTTGATGGCTACATAGACGCTTTCCTTTTGTGCTTCACTTGAAGAGTCCGTCTTCTTCATTCAGTTAAATTTTTTTCTTCTGTTGTCTTCAGGCAAAGGCCACTTCCTCATCAGACAAACACACAGTTTCTCTGTATTTCTCGCGTCACCGAGTGCTGCGGAGTTCATTTCTGTCTCCTCCTCTCTGGCCATTGTCTCTTTATTGATCTGCTGAGAGCCTTGGATGTTGAGCTGAGACTAGCTAATGTGCTGCTGGCGCGGCTGGTTCTAATTAGGGGTTGCATAGTTCACTGGTTTACAACAGTTTCACACAGGCAGAAGGTTAAAATATAAAATAATCCTGTGCACTAAGACAACATGTTAGAAAAACCAGTAAACTGGAATAAAGATAAACCAGACTCAAATAATTCAGCTCAGAGTTTGTGTGGATTTGTGAATGAATACAATACACTCTTCATGACCTCTCACCCTGTTCCCAACCTTTAGGTGCCAGTTTACAGGAAGTGGCTGCCTTTGTTTGTTTTTTCTGTAGATTTTTCTCTACTCAATCTCTCTTTTGCCTCCTCTTTTTTTTCTCCTTCTTCTTCGTTTTTTTCCTGATTTTTTTTCCAGCTTGCAAAATCTAGGCTAGCTCTTCAGCTGTCCTAACCTCCTAGCCTACATTATGTAGGTCACATTTATTTTACAGGCCGAGGACTTGGAACAACACAGGGAAAATAAGTAAGAATAAATTTATGCTTGTGGCTTGCATTTGTAGGTCACAACCAATACAAGGCATTAAAATGAGCATGGGGAGGATCATGTAAGGAAAGAAAAGAAATTTACAATAGACTATAGGATAAAAAAGAGGAAGGTTAAAACAGGCTGAACCAATTAGATTTATTTAGTTTAGAATTGAAAATTTGCCTCATGCAACACTAATCATGCGCTCTCTTTTCAAATAATCAAACCGTGTAAAAAAGGGAAGCATAGGCACAGCTATACGTTGCCTGTATGCAAAATGTGTAACCAACTGAATGCACATTTACATACACATTGCTCTACACTGAAACTATGCATCTTGGCATGATGGTGTCAGATAAAAAGCCCATGCAGACACAGTAAAGTCACACTGAACGCGTGATTATGTCCCGTCTCATCTGTTCTTTCCCGACTCTCCCACTAGATGGAGACACATTTTCAGTTATGTGAATTGACCCCACATTGAGGGACTCACAATGAATGTAACAGAACAATAGGCTTATTAATTCATAAACTGCTGGTGTTGAAAGAAGGTTAATGCTAAAGTCAAAGCACATTGACAATACAATGACAGTGGAGTGATAGTAGAGTTCATTGGAGCAGATATAAATACAAGCAAAGCGGGCAGAGAGGATGAGCGTGAAGGTACTGTTTAGCGCGGAGAAGGTGAGGCATTTCTACCAAAGGTGCCAAAAGTGAAAAGGCCATTTCCCTGGGAAATGCTCTGTTTCTGTTCAACGTGTAGAACAAACTGTGAAAGTGTAAATCACATAACGATCATCTGCTCGGTCGCTGTAGTTTTCATTCAGGCTTTTCCCACATTCTGTGAAGTGTGTAACGAAAGCTTTCTAGCACCTCTGACCGTGTGTGTCCGTGCGTGTGGGAGGGGTCGGCGCAGCTCCCGCTGAGCGTCCCCAGGGTGCTGAAGCATCCACTCACGCTGTCAGACGCACAAGTGGTCGCACAGAGACGCACGGTCACACTCACACAAACGCGTGAAAAAGTGCACTGCTGACCTCCGATCGACTGACATAAAAGGATGGAGTGAATATGGTGCGTGACTCACTGAACCACAGACACTGAAATATGCAAATAAGACATTTGTGAAAGGTTCCATAGTTTTATATAGTCGTGTATGATGTGAGTATGACTCTAGTGTATTTGCATTTCATGAAAACTTTTGCATGAGCTGTTCTCTCGAGTGTCTAGTAGGACGTAACTGGGAAAATCCACAAAAAACAGTAAGTGTATCTGTCTTCACATGCACATCCAACCCTAACCTTGCTCTACAGTATCTAGACTTTACTGTGGTTGTACAGTGATAGGCTGAAAAACCAAAGACATCTCACCACAGCCTGAACAATGACTGACTGACTGACTGTGATCGTTGTAACTTCTAAAAAAAAAAAAAAAAAAGCATTGCAGCTCTGTGAGCGCACACAGCGCTCGAATATCTTCCCCATTCACCCACAGACTGGCACATTGGTGTTGGTGCTGTCAAACCTCATCTAGGTTGGCTGTCACCAACATCTGCAGCGCGCTGCAGGCAGCCCAGCTATTGTGGCTGATCACTAACAATTACAGAGGGTTACTATCTGGAAGCTAATTTGAGGAAGACACAGTCAGGCCAGAAAAGACTAAAAGACTGTCATCATAACGCCACCACAGTCATCAGAAAGATGAAGCCTGGAGTAAAATCCTGTTATGTGAATAATTATCACATGATACTACTCTGGACAGAACAATAAATGACACGTTGACAGTTTTTGAAATATGTCTCAGCACACACCCTGTGCTGCCACATGTGCCCAAACTGAAAGACTGAAAGTGTCTTTTTTTTGGTCCTTGCAACTGTCAATCCTGTTCATGCACACTCAATTTAGTTCCATCTTTGTGTTACTAGCCCGACACTGTAACATCTACAATAATAAGACGTACAGCCACATATTAGCTGAACTTATGAATTTGAGGCTTTTTTTTTAAACTAACACTCTGCTGTAGTGAAGGATTTTAGTCTAATAAAATATACAGTAACACTCACACACCAGCAATAGAGCAATGATACCCTCACCCTCCCATCTGCCACATCCACTAATACACATAAAGCACATATACATGTGAAGATGTATCTAAAAGTTGAAGCGTGGAGGACAGCAACAGATCTTACCCCAGCCAGCAGGCCCTCTGGTGGTGTAGGGGACACAGTTCCTCCGTCAGGCCCCTGGGGCATGCACAGCTGGGGCGACATGGTGGGCGATTCGTCTATATAGGGCAGCGTCTCGGAGCCATCCTGAGACTTGACATCCTCTGCCCCGTCTGCCTCGTAGCCATCTGTGTTGTAGTTAAAGTCTGGGGTAACAGAGGGAAAGAGAGTTAGCAGCTTCATCCCAGAGAGGAAGGCCATCGCTGGGCTCCAGTGACTCACAACCACAACTCGGTGAGAACAACACAGTATTTCCCTCAATGTTTTTCAAAGCACTGAATCCTCCCATTACCCACCACATATTCTGTTAGCTGTGTATGGATTAAATGTGAAATATATTTGACCAGGAGGGAAAAAAAAGCCTGTTGGACAGTCATTGGTTACTACATGTGGCAAACACATGATGGCTTGAAAGCTTACATTTCTGGAGACAATGTATGCAAGCAGAAGGCATGTAGAGTTAAGACTTAAGAGAAGAATAAAATCACAGGCTAACACTTAGCTATGCACTATAGAAGCAGCTGCAAAGCTCAGCTGCATTAACAGGCTGAAAACATGCCAACAGCAGCGTGAACTGACAGAACAGGTTTCAGGGCTCCACTGTGTATGTAATTATCCAGCTGTATAGAAACCCTGTGCTGAGGAATGCTGTACTGTACATTAGTCTTAGCGTCAGTACTGAGGTTGAAATTCATGTCCTGTGACACCAACTGGCATTCAGGTCTGAGTAACAGTGACAGCTCCAGTGGAAGGGAACAACTCTAAAGAGACTCCTGCACCGGCTTCAAAAGGTGAATAACAAAAAGGCATGGAGAGAAAAAAAAAAAGAGCTTGTGTCAGACATAACAGAGAAGTATTTTTTATAGACGGATGAAAATAAAATACTGATTTTCTTTACTGTGAGTAACAGTACAAACAACAACGATGCATCAAAGCTTGTGTAACTATTAGAAAACGTGATCGTGTGGGAGGTGTGTAGGTGTTCTCATCCGCCTGCATGTAACTTGCGCTGAGCTCAAGCCGACACAACTCATCACCACTGCACAGACTTACTGTACAAAGGGTGTGTGTGTGTAAGAATACCAGACCATTTTAACCATGACAGAGAACTAACCGGGAAACAAAAGCGGTGATCGGGATTGACCACCGCTAGGATGACACACGCAATTAAGCTAATGTTGATGGGTGCTTAGAGCAGCTGACACACCGCCGTCTGTCACCTTCAGACATGGAGCATAACCCAGAGTAACAGGACCACCCACCTGCCAATCAGAAAATCCCTTTAATTCGTTAGTTGCCTGCAAGCATGTATGTGGAAAGTCATATTTTATTTATAGCTTTTGGGGAAATAGATGATAAATGGCACATTTGGGTCTCATCACATACAAAACACTGACAGTGTGATGAAGCGTAGCAAGAGGCCACCAGTAGAAGATGAAACATTAAGGTGAGGGGGGCGGGGGTTAGGTTAGTTGCTGGAAAGTGCTGTGATCAGGTCATGGACAAAATGTCCTTTTGCAATATGCAAGTGCATTTGTTCCATCTCTGACTCCTCTTCACCCTCTGGACACCTGATACGCTAGTTTGTCCCATTCTGGTAAAGTTAAATGTGAAAGAGAGAAAGAGAGATAGAGAGAGAGTGTGGAAGATATTTACCTCCTGTTGTAGCTCTTACTAATAGTGCAAAAAAAAAAAAAAAAACCTCAAACTTCAGCCTGACTCACAGTTAATGTTCTGAAACTCGGCTGGAAGGATTTTTCCCCCTCACTTGGTTCAAAGACTTTCAGTTTAGGGAAACTGGAAACTAACTTGCTCTGAGGTGTGAATAAGAGTTTTTAAAGTGTGTAAAGCCTGTGATAGACTGGAAACACCAGATGGATAGCACAGAAAACCTTACACGTCGCACTCAACTAAACACTCGCGTCTAGACAAGCAACAAGGCTTATTCCGCCTTTCACAAAGATGTCAGCCTTGATTCATTTCTATTTGCAGAATCATCAATAGGCAACAGAAACTATTCAGAAACACATAGATGAAGCAGCGAGGACAAAGCAGAACACACTGTCTGGATGCAGACTGAGCTCTTGGCTCAGTGTGTTTCTCTGCATACGTGCAGCTGCCTGACCGCTGCTCTGACGTCGGCTGTGTACATGACGTGTGTCATTATAGCCATTCTGTGGTTCAATCAACGTAATTTAGCTAGTTACGCAATTATTAAAGATAGTTTAAGGTGCGAGTGCTGAAGCCTAACAAGCCTTCAAACAAACCAGCAGGATGACAAAACCTGTTCACTGCAGAAATGGCAAATGAAGTGTACAGTTAAGTAAAACTTTTAGAGCCATCAATTAATCTAATTATATAATCTAGGATCCTAAAACTGAGGTCCTTCTAGCTGTGAGGCAACAGTAAATCTATTTTTATCTGAATTACTTTAATGTAAACAATGACGTCTACTCACAGTTCACCCTTGAAGGGTTTAAATGTCATATGTTGTACAAGTGGTATGTTTTTGTCACGGTGGATTTTTTCAGATTGAACTATAAATGGCAAAGTTCATAATCATTGATAGTATTACTCACACACCAGGCTGATTCTCATATAAGGAAGTTTGGTATTACATGCGCGCAGACAAATTTAAATACAGTGTTCACTACTTAGTTTCAACAACGTTGTGCTTCTGTAGCATGAAGTGATAACAGGTGAAATAAGTCATAAGTACACTCGTACTGTAGCTCACCGGAGTGCTTAACAGCATTCACAATGTTTGTCAAGATGTTGAACTCTGAACCAAAGAGGTGAACTGAAGCAGTGACCAACAAACAGACACATAGACGTTCCCCTCTCAGGATGATCCTGGCACTTGTGACCAGAGCTGATAAGACTTAACGTCAATAAAGGATAGAATCTGCTATAATAGAGAGTGTGACGCTGTATCACAATCACAATTTTTAATGTTGACGTCCAACATGGGAACAGCATCTGTCCCAAAATCCTGCAGGTTTGTCGTTTGTTCAACAGTACCTCAGTCAGAAGACTCACATATGCAGGAGCCAGTGACACAGGAGTCCACATGTGCACGTTTCTCTGAAATGTAGGCTGCCTCTGTCAGCTAATGCACTAACAGACAGGAAAATCAATGCTGCACCGTCAGTCCGCGGAGAGGGAATTTGTCCTCAGTGTCTTCAGTCTTAACTTGTTATTATTGGTCATTAGCCCAGTACCCAGTATTACTTATTATTCACAGGATTAAAACATGACATGCAGATAAACAGCAGATAACATCAAGTAAAACCACTGATGTGCAGAGGAGGAAGATCCTATTGAAAAATCAATACAACCTCTGTCTGACACACCACTAAACTGAAGTCAACCAAAATAAGGCCACCAAGAGTGAGCCACATGCTCACACGCGCACACACACACACACACACACACACACACACAGAAGAGAACCTACACAGTCAAACACGGGTTGACCCGACTTACTATTACTGGTGAGTAGAGAACGAACGATACACGCAGCCTCAAAGAAGAAAGCCATGAGCGTGCTGGTGTGTGACTGCTGTCTGACCAAAACACCTTCACTGGCAGTCATCCATATCACCGGGGCAGCAGGGCAAATATTATGTCACAACCGAAGTCCCCCCGGTGCCATTTCTCTCACTCAGCCGCCGCATCCCAAACTGAGAGGCTTGTGTTTTAAAATCCGAGAGCTGATTTGAAGCTGAATACGTCCACTGTTATAAACTCTTCAGTCAGGACTCATTCAAATGAAGGCAACAATGTCATATTCAAAAACACGCACAGCCGAGGAGGAAGCAACAAATACATACGCACAAAAACAGCAGTTATTATACGGAAGCTGTAAAGTGTATTTACACATCAATGCATTTCTCTGCTCACTGAATACCGTCACGTTACTTCCTAGCTGACCAGTAAAGACTGCCCTGGTATGGTTTATGGGTCACGGGTTAGAGATTAAAAATCAACAATGTGGGTATACATATGTACAAATTCCTAGGAGGAGCCATCCAAAACTGGACGTTTCACCACAGGTCAAACAACAAAGTGATGAACTGAATTGACTATTTATGAAGTGTTTTAAAATGTCCCCAGGCTCTTATCAAAATTCGGATGCATGTTATGGTCAGATGAGAGATTAATTATTATAAAGGCTTCACTGAATGACTCACCTGGCAGACTCACAGTTACTGTACTACAGTCAAGATGCACCCGTGTGCATACAAAATATTCTTTCAGTGCCATTAATAAGAGCTGGTGGACATCACGCTGCAATTAGCTAGAGTGTGTATAAACACACCACAGATCTATGAGGATGATAAAACCACAGGTACACAGGTCACATTCTGCACCAGCTGACAGAGACTGATAGAAACAAAGATTTAATGATGAGGATGGTTGAAATAAGCTGTAGATTCTGAATTAGAATAGAATTGAACAGAATTACTATACCTAATGAAATACAGGTTTATCCAACCTGCTGCTGTAATGGCAGAAACTGTGCAACAGATTTTCACTGTTTCACTATAAAAATGAGAGTTTCTTGTTGATTTAATCCAAAAGCTGACATTTCCACTCATGTTTCATAATACTCATCTACTGAAGATGTCACATTATGAAACTTCTGACATGACGTCAGCTCCATATGGCCAGCTGATCATGGGATTCAAAACAAACAACAAACAAAACTGACCTAGATATGCAAAATACATCCCCAGTATTATAAATGTTTCATGTCTGCTATGTCCTCCTACTGTTTGGAATATCACTCACACTAGCGTGTGTACTTCACTTATTTGATTTTGCTTTTACTCTCTCTCTGGAGTTCCTTTTTTGCTCCACTTAATGCTTCGGGAAATTAGCGCAGCCCCTGAGGAAACGCTGAAACTCTCACTGTGTCGCTGACACCGCAGATATGTGCTCCACACAATCACTCATGGGCTCTGGTGTGTGTTGATGGGGTTAAAACAATGAAGCTCCCGTTAATAAGGAATGGCTTGCAGCAGAAAACCTTTCAAACACACACAGACAGACATAGATACATGCAGAACAACCTCACCTGCAATTGTAGAACTGACAACATACATCTTCAGTAAGTGACTTGTGTAGAGAAAACTACCTCAGCAGTTTCAGGGCAGCTTGTTTCACAAGAGGTGGAGTATTAGTGCACCATCCCTGCTGTGCGAATATTGTTGCATAACCACCTGGTTAAATCTGCAATCCTGTCTCTGCTACATCCCTACACCATCACAGAGCCAATGACCTCAAGCCAAAGTCAGATCACATCACTGTCTATGTTAACCACTTCTGACTGACAGCTCTAAATCCACCTGTCACTCTCAATAACCGGCTCTTGTATCCATGGCAAGGACAAAGGCTGTCATGGCAACCAGCCAGACTGATGCAAATGCTTGGCAATAAATGTTTTGGTCATGACGGTAGGTACCTTGTGTTCCTGGCAGGACTGCACTATGTGTACCAGAAACAAGGAAAGGTTTTAAAGCTAAGGAGCCCGAGTCGTAAACTAGCTGGGGGGCTGCACAGGGAGAGAGAATACCACCTGGCATTCACCTAAACCTAAGGTTAAGGATAATTATATAATCTAACCCAGGAACACTGACTAGATGAACCTGACATAAAAGAAGAAATCCATCAGTGTGAACATTATTTCATTTCATTTATGGCCATCAGCTAACACAGGAGAATACCATCATCAAAATACAGACTGGGTAAACTTCCATTTCTCTCACAACGGTGCCATCAAGCGGTAAAACCATTATAAGGGTGGGTGGTGTTGACATTTAGACTGACACCTGGCTCAAAATAGAAATTTTACCGAGTGGCAGTATCAGCTAAGTGTTTGCCTTTTCATAGCATATATTTATTCTACCATGCAGCAGCTGTTCAGAGCAGCAGCACAACAGGAAAATGAGTATGACAAGAATAAATAACAAAAGAAAATGTGACCCCTCCTTTACTGCGTTGGCTGCTTACACCAGCGCTGGGCAGATGGGCGACAGCTATTTGCAATTTTATAAAAACTAATAATCGAAGCACTGTGCATGGCGTGGCTCAGTATAGCATGCTAAGAAATAAACAGGGTTTAAAAGAAAAAAGTTTTAGACCAGTGTGCAGCTGTGTGCACGTGTGTGTAAGGGGAGGTAATGTTTAGGCAGTATGGGTGAGTTGCACTACAGAACTCTGGTAAAGGATACACCAAATAACCAACATGTCCACTGGGCTACTTACAAACATGTACTGCAGGAGCAATACACATATAAAAAGTACATGCGCGCGCGCGAACACACACACACACACACACACACACACACACACACACACACACACACACACACACACACACACACACACA
>JAUYWH010000006.1:4912118-4926129 GCA_034779795.1 Ctenopoma multispine
ACACACACACACACACACACACACACACACACACACACACACACACACACACACACACACACACACACACAGAAGCAAGCAGTTTGTGTTATTTTTTTAACAGATTCTAACCATTCTGCTATCCAGGAAGATAAAACACTGATGGTAAAACATGTGGGTATGCAAATGAGCGAATGAAAACCTCTTCTGCACAGCTACTGTTTCCTGTAACACTCAAATACATTATGTAGTAGCAGTGACAGCAGCACATCAGTATTCTTTGGGGGCGAGAGCAAAGCAGCAGGGGCAACAGTGTGTGTGTATTACAACAATACTATTGTGTTGACCTCTTCACAGATGATTCAGCACTAACACAAACGTGTGTGTCCCCTTTTGAATTCATTCATTCATTCATTCATTATAATATAATAATAGTACAGTGAAATGATTTGATCTAAAAACAAAAGAATATCATGTTACGTTAACTTGTTAATACAAATAAAAAAAAAAAAAAAGAAAGTTAAAGTAAGAAATCAGTGGCACATAAAGTAAGACCCGTCAGCATCCTCCAAGCTCTCTCCTTTATTATCCATCTATAGGAGCTTGGAGCCGACTGCACAAAGTTGCAAACTAATAAAATCAGCGTGAGGAGATTTTTGCTGCTGCAGTGTTAGAATTCAATCAGGGAGTTGCGCTGCCTTGCTCAGCAATATTTCTAAGGAGGAGTGGGATTACATCACGTCCTGCAGCCAGATAACACTGTGTGGGCACCGAGCAGCAGGCATACTGCAATCTGCTGCTGTTCAAGGGGCATAACTGCAGTGACAGAGCGCACACACAAACAGGCGTTCGCTCATTTTAAGAGAAGAGATGTGTGTGTATGAGGCAGGGTTGTTGTGCACCTTCATGTTTCTTTGGGGAGATACAGTAATTAAACGAGGAGAATGTGATCATCTCGACATGTCTGTACATGTTTATTATTCAACTGTGTTTACTGTATGTGTTGTAAGTGTGTGTGTGCACGCTCTGGCTGGTTGACAAGATTATATCTGCATAATCAATGTAGACATGCTGCACCTCTCAAAAAGCTTGACCAGAGCAGGTTCTGTGAAGACTGGACAAAAGACAGAGGCGAAAATGATGAGAAAAAGATGGATTCCTGCCCCCTGTACCAGCCTGCTCAGCTACTAGCGCTCCTGACCCTGTGGAGCCATGACAGCATGACAGATGTGCGTATGTGTATGTTGACAGTGAACACGTAGACTTTTACACCTCCCTGTCCTGTCGTTGTCAATCAGGAGGTGGCACTGGGGAAATTAAAAATCTTTATGAAGGTCTAGATTTATTTCATCAAGGTGAAGTATTACAGCTGCAGCAACATGACACAAGACTCTGAGGACAGAACCAGCGGCACTATAGCATCACAGGAAAACTTATGTCATTTCACCTTATGTAGATGCTTCAAATATAAAGCTATACATTCAGAGAGGAGCTTTGGGGACACGTTTTATAGTTGTAAAATTTTACGTTTACGTTTCTTTCACAAACATACTCATTTCTATGTGTGTCCAAACTTTTGACTGGTAGTGTACATACATTTTTACCTTCTTTGCTGCTGAAATTACATTAATGAGTTATTTTTTTTATGTGGACCAGAAACAGGAATCCCCAGGTGCTCATAGTGTCTGTCCTCACCACTCCGCTTCTGTTCAAACCTACACAGAAATAAAGAGTAATCCAAACAGCCACTGGCCAAAGAGACAGATGAGAAGCACCAGATTGTGTTGTCTGACTGCACGCCGCTTCCTACGGGAGCGATCTGAGCTGTGATCAATCCAGATTAGGTTATGATCGATATCCAGACGCACACACCTTCCTCCACACCCCCACACAGACACAGATCCTCAAAAAGTGACTCTAAAGACATGTACAGTGAATGAGCACGTGGCCACATGTGAGACACAAAAGCAGATGTTCAGAATGAACAGTCTTGCTGCACAATGGCAGACTCCAGGTATCCAACATGAAAAGAGAAGAAGAATAGCAGCATGCGCTAGACCTAACTTTCCCAGAAACACATGCAACTCATTGTCACATAAAACCATTTAAACACAGTAACATGGCTGAATTAATTGTTCCAAAAAAAAAAAAAAAAAAAAAAGGCTCATTAATAGTAATTTACTTCCAGTTGTTCTGATTTAGGTCAGTGTGTGCACCTTTAATTTAAACAACTAGGACATCACCCAGCTACAAGTAATTCTATATGATGCTATGGAAGCCAGTGTCAAGAGCTTTGAGCCGGCACAGCCTAAAATCTGTGAGTCATCTTCTTAAACCCGGGGTCTTCGTTTCCCCCTCTTCCCCTCATTCAGCCTGATCAAGTTGATAATGGGTTAGATCCTCGGAAAGCGCTAACCACTGTGCTCAGGAAACAGGCTGAGCACACTTTAAAGGTCAATAAGCTGCAGGACTCTCACGCATTAGTTATTAGAGAAGGAAAGGAATAAGGAAGCACTGACAGAGGAGAAAAAAAAAAACGGAGAGCTGGGATCCAGAGGTTTAATGGAGGACAATGAGATAAAGAATCAAAACCATAACAGCGTGAAAGATCTGAAATAAAGACACAGATAAGCCGTTAAAATGTTTTACACTGTGTGTACGCATTCCATTACAAATGTACTGAGATGACGCTAATGAAGATGTGCGCCCATTATCCACTCCGCAACCTGTGCGCACACATCCAGAGCACTTACCTGCCAGAGAGGAATCCAATAAAAGAGAATATTTGCCTTTTATATCTCAAATGAATGACAATTCTACTACAGCTGCATATCATCACGTGCCATATGCCTGTAGGCAGAGAGAGATAAGGACCCCCTTTGCTGCAGAGCTACATGCATGAATTGCCATTACCTCCATCCCTGTAGCCCCCAAACCCAGTTACCATGGCAGCCAGCCACTATACATTGTAATTAGCTGCCCTAAATCCCAAAGGCTCGAACTGGTTGGATACAACCCGCTGCTTCACAGATTAGGACAATCACTGCCGTACGCGGGGCCTGAAGCTATATCTGTCTGTACACGCACAAACACAAGGGGTCAGATTCAGGAGCAGACAAACTTATTCACACAGACACACACACACAGACACACACACACAAAGACACACAAACGTACTTACTAATCCAACATATTTTACAGCCCGCTTCCCACGTTGCACTCCCTCCCTTTGTTTGTATGCAGGTATGAGTAAATCAGTTGTTCACATGTACTCTATGCTATTCACACACACACACACACACACACACACACACACACACTGAGCGCAACATACAGCAGAGCAGTTCTACTGTGTGGGCATCTGCGCCTCAGTGTGTACCAGCTGCGATCGTTCGTAGGCATGTGATAATGGAAGGTGTATCAAACTGTGCAGTGAAACAAAAGATGTACTTGCGCAGCTATTAAAATGCAAGTGGCTGCCGATAGCCCTCAGGGCAACCCCGAGTGATTACAGTGTCTATTTATTGCACTCCCAAGTCCAATTAGAAGAATATGATGCTAAATAGAGGCAGAGAGTCTGATACAGTCAAGGTGTGTCAGATATAAGTGGATGCTCTGAGTGGCGATGTACTCTTCAGTCAGGTCATGGAAATGTTTCACATCACAGTAACACCCTTTGAGTAACTATAAATGAAACGAAGAAACAACTGCTCTTGATATGAAAAGATGAGACACAGTCCTATGGGGCACAAATCGATGAGAAAGCTCGTGACAAAGAAGAAAGTTGGAATCTGGAAGCTAATTAGGCCAAAAAGAAACACTGGGATGAGAGTGTGCAGCGTGTGGGTGTACACTTCAAGTGAGAATACATGCACTACACTTTCTGATGAACCACTGGCATGCCCTTACTATACTTTCTCTAAGCAGACTAGGTTGTGAATTTCAAAGAGGAACTTATGTCCAATATAGTGCCGTGTGTGCCCATCAACATCACCCATATAAAAATGTATTGCACTGTTGTATGAAGTCAGTTATTTATGCGTACACACACCTTTTCTGTTAAAAACATAAAGCCACTTACTAGTTTGACAAACAGAGGTAGTTGATATAAACTAAGCAGTTTATTGGTGTTGAGTGTCATACGAAACCCTTCATAACTGAGCACCTTTAATTAATGTTAAACACTTGAATTCAGCAGGCTGATACCAAACTTGAGTTGAAAAAACAGAAACTGAAAACACTCCCATGTTTTTCGCCCCCACAAAAACCAACGGCCGGACTGCAGGTGTAAAGAGAGACACCTGCGTAAAGGGTAAAATGAGGAAGCTACAAATAAATGTTTCTCTTGTATGCTGTAAAAACTACAAGGTATCATATGCCCATTGTCAAACGATCCTGTTTTCTTGTTTTGCACAGACATGCATGAACATATACTGTAACAAGCTTCAAGGCTGGAAGTTTATTTTAAGAGATTTCGATTGAACGAGACATTGAGGAGTGAGACAGGAGCGATAAGGGAAAAAGATGGAATGCAGCATGATGCCTGATAAACAGAGAGCGCTCTGAGGCACAGGGCATGAGTGTGTAAGCACGCTGTATGTTAAACACACGTACACACACGTACACACACGGGAGACCTTGTGGATGTCACTCCATTGATTTTGAATTTGGTCCATCTACGAAAGGTCACAGTTAAGTGGTGGATAAAAAGTGGACAGTGATTTAAAACTGTGGCCTTGCCAGGGCAGTCTTGGTCTGTAATGATGCCAGCATCCTATATGATATTATTTTAAGCAACTGTGACAATATAAAACAAGAACAACAGTGGGAGGATGGGCAAATATGAATTATTAAACTCCACAAACGCAAGTAAATAGAAAGAAAAATAGAAAAAGAAAAATAATTATATAAGTATATATAAGTATATTAACTCCTCCACCTGGATTTCTCCCATTGCATCTCACCGAGTCTCTGAAATGTTGAGGAAACAACAGGGCTGAATGGGAACGTACACTCTCAATCCCAACAAAAACACAACCTACTAAGAACAGAAAGCCCCCTACTGGGTCTATAAATGTTTAATGGTACACGCACAAACACAAATTTAAACACACACACACACACACACACACACACACACATATAGGAGAGAGAGGTCTACCAGCAGGTTCATTTACTCTTGGTGTGACAGTTTCTAATACAGGCTGCAATTAAACATTTACTGAGAGAGATTTTTATCCACAATTTAGGACATGTGATTAGGAAAACCTGAGGCGATGTATGAAACGTGTGTGTTTGTTCACCTGAGTCTGTGTGAATGACTGGTTGTTGCTTGAGTGCATCAATCAATCCTCAACTCATAATGGCCTCATCTCCCTTTCCTGTCTGCCCCTCTCCTCTTTTCTTCCTCCCTCTCCTCTCTTCCGCTCGACTAACCTGAATGCTTAATCATGGACCCTGCCTTCCGTAAACATGCCAGCCTCGTCATTGGCCAAGGCGATGGTGTTACTCTGTGCCGATTGGTTGAGGGAAGGGGACATGAATGGCAGAAGATGAAGGGGCTGCTGCTGGGGCGTGGTTATCATAGCCCTACAGGATGACTGCTTTCCATAGTAACCTACAGAGACACACACACACACACACACACACACACACACTCAAAGCTCTGGCCCCTCAGGACACGATGAAGGCCCTCAGAGATTCACAGAACACAAACACGCTCAGACACATGACACACCCTCTAATGTCAAGCACAACAAAGGTTTGCAGAGCTTCACCCATATGAAGATGACAAAAGATTTAGCACTAAATCTAGCTAACGTAGCTATGTGAGGTGATAGCTCAGCTTCACCTAGTGCTTATTCTGATCTGCAATAAAGAACTCAAAATATGTATTACACACATGCTTACACACATTTTCCATTTCATTTCCAATAAAACGCGCTCTATTAGGACCTATATAATGCACATTAAGAAAAGGTAAAAGATTATTCTATGTTGGTTAGCGCTCTCTGAATATTAAGTGTCTGTATCTGCGTTTTTGGTCAAAAGATTGTTTTAAGAACCTGCATCACATGATATTTGAAAAGATATATTGGTATGTGTGTTTTAGCTGTGCAACCTAGATAAACAATAAGCTTTTTTTATAAAAATTCCTAAAGCTAGCTTTTCATTTTTCCACCTAGCTATGTTGTGTTTCTTTAGTAAAAAAAAAGAAAAGTAAAAGAAACAGTAGTACAGTGACTACAGTTTTTCGGCTAAATATCACATTAAAATATATTATGGAAATATATTTCTGATGACAACAAATAAATATGTATTTATTTATTTATTGCATATATATTTCTTTACAAGCTAATACTATCTGAAGAAGCTTAAGTGGATAACTGTTAGCATTGTCATTTAAGCCATCAATGACATGATGGCTTAAATGACTTAAACATCACTTTGTCTATTAAATGACAGGTATGTAGCCTGGAATTTCATTTACAACTACATAATACATACATATAAATATGATATTCAGTCATAGTAATACATGAGGCCTTTGCTCTAGCTTGTTTGCTGTGTGTGAAAGAACGACAACAACATTACACGGCTGAGCCAGAAGCTTCATCTTTTATTCACACGGCTGTCAGTGAATGAACTCAGGTGGCAAGTGAACAGATAAGTGAGTGTTATGACTTGGTGCCAAATCTTTCTTTCACTGCTTTCAGCTGGACTCAATCATTTGAACAATGAGAAATTAACCATATCCACTAATCATGTTTAACGTGGCAGTTAAATTGTTTATTTTCCCATGAGTACTTCAAGTGTCTGTACACTCAAACTAGGACACATTTGGATCAGCAGGATCGTACAACTGCTTTGTGACTGTTTTCAAGAAGTGAACATGAAGCCCATTACATAAGCACAAACCCCTAAACGGGCCCAACGGAAGGAGGATGCTTAAACACAAAGCAGAGAAGAATTGCATGGCAGCAGTGGAAGAGAGGACGGCATTACATAACACCGCTTTAGGCTGACTCAGATTCTTCTCCCTCTTGATTTGTGTGTTAAGGCAGATTTAAGTGTCTGCTTCTGTAGCTACAGAACAGCGAAGACAAGGAAAAGCTTCATCTATTGATCAGCATATTGGAGGAGATCGTGTAGTGGGAAGACAACATTTTTAGACTTGACAAACAGAACAGATTAATTTACACAACACAAAATTTCACTGCTATTCCCTTCTTCTCACCGACGCTGCAACAGCATTCACTTTGTGCCGTATTGTGGGCAGCAGCAGAAGTGCTAATGGCAGCTTCCCAGCTAATAATGGTATAATCAGGCATTTTTAATCTTCCATCAATAGAGATCCATGCTTTAATTTACAGCACCGCTGGTTTTGTCATGTTAACCCCTCCCACCTGTGTGGTGAGATAGGGGGGTGAGTGGTGTTGGAAATTAATATAAAATGTTACATATTGGGGCTTTAACTAGGACTTTGAGTTGAGTTTTGCCTGTATCTGTTTGTATTCCTCTATATGATTACGCCACAATTTATTTTGTGTTTGGAAACACCATCACATCACAATGAACTGAACTTTTTTCTACAGGCATTACAGGTAGTGTCATTGAATATTCAGTGTGACAGAAAGGTAGTTACTTTGGTCATAGTAGATTTCGTAAGGTGGGATAAATGAGACATCCCTGACTCACTTACAACACTCTGTTGGGAAGCTATCCAAAATCACTTTGCTGCGCCCCTGTTTGCTGAAGCAGGCCATGTGACAGCCAACTAACTACTAACATTAAACACTTAAAGACAGAACTAGAACTGGGGCAAAGTCAGCCAGGAGCAGCCAGCCGGCAGTAAAGGTCCTTTCATTACAATTTATGTGTCGCAGAGGGGAACAAGACCAAAAAGTCTAATAGCCTGGGAAACCTACTACTTTGTGGAGAAATGCATAGGCATAACCTGAAAAGCATCTGTTCCATATCTTTAGTTTTGTACTGAGGCACCAGAGCAACCTAGATACTTAAAGGGAGCACATCTGATAGGGTCACAGGTCCACTTCAACAGTAACACAGATGTTATTTCATATAAAAACAGCAGGCTTCAAAATGTCCTTTAAATGATCAATATCAACACGTTTTTTATATTTCATTATTATTATTATTATTATAACAGAAATACAAATACACAGTATTCCAACTTACTATCTGCTTCTACTAGTAGCATAATATAAGGAATATGTAGTGCAAATTATTAGCCTACAAACTGGTAAATGCTCCACTCTGGCTCATGCAGCGTTAGCTTGCCTCAACACTATTTTCTGCACATCACTGACAGGACGTACAGAAAAGAGGATAGATTTGTTTTTATGTTCTCTCAGAGCTGCACATAAATTTGGGCTGTGACTTGGATTATGGAAATCGTTTTGACATACGTGCATGTGTAAGTCTCTGCATGTGCACGTGACGCCTCTGCTGCTCCATGCCAAAATGCCGATATTCTGGCTCTTACGTAATCTAGCTTTCTTTTGATGTTGCTTTAGCTTCACGTGGCACTGAAGCAAGCCATGAAGGAGTCTGGCTAATATTCTGAAGGTTACATTGCAGGCGGCTGAAGTGAGAAGTCAGAGTCAATCTGCTGCTCAAGCTGTGGAGGTGGTAGTAGCACTGCAGGCACAGAAATAAGTTTAAATAAGTGAAACCAAAAAGCCCTGGTAGGTGAGTGAGAGTGCAATAATGTAACTCAGTGCAAACCTGGGTAAATATGTACAGTCATGTGGTTTTTAAATATCAGTGGTGTTGATTTGCACAACCTTTGGTATGTGAAATGTTATGCCTTACAAAAAAAACTAAAGGTGTCGAAAAATATAGTGCTGTCCAGTATATCCACCCGAATTGTTTTAAAGCAGAGGTATACCAGACCAAAGCTGATTAATTCAAGTGAAGTACAAGTATCTTTAATTTGGACTTACATACAGCACTTGTACTTCATGTGCCCAGAAGGTTGTTAAATGTGTCGCACAGGGATCAATATTTGGCCCACTGCTTTTTACTCTGTACATAAATAATATTTTTCAAGTTAGAAAATGCACTTCCACTAGTAATGCACTTATACAGATGAAACCAACTTGCATGGCATGACAAATTCTGAACATCTTGCTCAAAACGTTATTGTAAGTGTTATAGGATTCTTCCATTACAACAGAGCTGGTTTCTCATTTTAAAATATATTGTATATTTGTTCTGCTGCCACCGCCCTACTTGACACTAGGTGTTGCATTCATCATCAAAAGTTCGAAGTAATTTATGTAACAGTGAATGTGCAGTTGTCTAAAAGTGTACTTCAGGACCTTCAAAAATAAAGCTGTTAGAACAAACACAATGATATAAAATTAGAATAGAGATGCTGGAGGCCCAACAGTGGAGCTAGTCAGTAGAAAGACTTCAGCTTCCTGGGGGAACAATGTGGCTGTGGCTTTGAGTATCCACTCGCACTTTACCCAGAGAGTTAATGATGTGTGGTCACTGCTTAACACTGAGCCATTAACACAGTTTTAGTGGCTGAAGAGAAAGGATGCAATTACAGCCTCATGTTTGGTAATCCGCTACATAACCAAGTAAGTGCTGATATTTAATGGTTTAGAAAGGCTGGGACTAAGTGGTCAAACACCACTAACAACAAGTATGAGTCACCCTTCACAGTTATGTTTGTTGTGTCCAGCCTGTGAACTGGTGAATGGACTGTTTCAGTGTGCGAGTAGTGGTACAGAGAAAGCGTGGTGGTGTGTTTTTTTTCCCCTGAGTGGGGAAAAGGGGGTCAGGTCAGCAGAGCTAGACGTGCCAATTTACTTACACAATACACACACGAGCACAAAGTATCGCAGTAGGATAAAAGGTGGTGGGAAAGGAAAGGGATGATGAAAATGACACGTGCATAAAAGGATTGTGCCCTTTTCCCTCAGAAGAGCTCAAAGTATCCTGGATCGGGCCTGTTGTAATGTTAATAGTCTGTCTGCCATTGTACACATCCTGCCTCTTGCAGAATTTCAAATGTGTTAAAGCACATTAGATGCCAAGTTATGATGTATTCTGTTTTTGTTCACACCTATGCTAGAGCCAAAATAGTGATTTAAAAATACACACACACAGACTGAGCGTCCCTGGTGAGAGAAATTCATTATCATATAGTTACATTGACCTGATCCATTTTTTGAAAATGTACTAATTCACACTCTGAGAATTCAGTCCTGAGAAATGCACAGTTACACACAATTGCAATGACATTGACAATAATGACATTACAAATGGTGCAATGTAAATGATTGCTAAACTGTAAGCTGTAAGCGTGACACTACTGTCATGTCTGCATTAATCACATCACACACACTGGCCCAAAAATTTTTAAAATGCAATTTTCCCATAAATAATGATGTCAAAAGAAGCGACTGTAAAATGGTGAATGCATAGCATTCCCATGGATTGAGTCTTGTTATTATCAGAATTTTATCCAGTCCAATATAATTTGCCAAGTCTAGAAAATCCACAGGATTATCTTATTTTATCATTCATGTGTGTGGGTAGCTGAGAGATAAGACTGGTGGTCGCTAGTGCACATGCTCTATGGGCCCAAAGACATGCATGAACGTGGATCATCCATGTAACATTTAGAGCTGATATCTAGAAAAATGAGCAAGAATGATTTTTCTTCCAGATTTTGTAGAACATTGCATTTTATGACTTCATTCTGCAAAATATCAAACGATATGCAATGTTAGACATAGAGATTTACAAAAGGCACTTGAAGGCATTAGTTATTTGTAATTGGTAAACAAGCAGATGACTGAATGCTTAACTCGTGTAACAGCCTCCCTCTGAGATTGTCTACACATCTAACAACACGCTTGTACTTTTTGTTTCACACTGGCACCCCTTCTCCCTCTTTCTCTCTGCAGATTACGGCATGGTAACAACGATGACACAATAGAGCAAATCCCAAAAGGCTGGTGTCATAAGCCCAAAAGTCCCAACACGCACACAGCACCTCACACAGTAACAGCACACACACACACACACACACTCACACTCGGGGAATCACAGCTGCGCTCGATGAGGAATACTGGCTCACACTCACTGATGTGAAAAACAAAACAACTCATTGTTTTTTCATCTAGGCAAACTATTCCTATTATAATATTGCTTTTAAGGAACAGGTTGGGTTAATGCACTATATAAGTGCAGTATAAGCTATAAAGACAAGCAGTGAGAACTGTTTCTAATTCATTGTTGCTTCTTATTGCAACCTGAAGACACTGCTAACACCTGATCTGAAAACACAGTGACAGTGACCCAGCGTACAGTATGACATTTCCGACGGTGTCTACAGCACAGCATGGGGACCACAGTAAAAGTGGATTAAAAATTCATACAGCTCGTGTCCACAGAAGGATGGAACATAAAGTTCTACCTCCCGGTTTTAACCATGACTCACAGTCTCCCACACTGTAACTCTTCAGGTTTTCCCCTGCTCTGTGCCTACTAGCCAGCAAAAAGCCTGACAACAGCAGAGAGGAGCTGCTGCCACTGCCAGGGAACGGGAGCTAAGGAAGGAGCGGGGGGTGGGAGGCTCGAGCGTCAGCCACACAGATGCACCCTTATTGGAAGTCCTGAGAAAAATGCAAAGTGTTTGCTGTGTAGGTAGCTCTAACACGGACGGGCAGATGAAGAAGGAGGGGTTGCTGGGTAAAAATGGCTAAAGGTAAATACGAGTGCAGAGATTAATGAGGAGCGACGTGTGGAGAGGAGCATATAGACGGATACGTACTGCTATAGAGGGTGTCGATCCAGGAGAGCCGGGGCAGGCCATGAGCGCTGAGAGGTTCCATCCTCCTTTTCTCTTCCTATCTCAGTCACTCTGCTCCTTTCTTATTTCTTCTGTCCTTTTCTTTCGCAGCTCTTCGCTTTGCCTCTTTCCTCTTACTTATCCTTGAAAAACAGCTCTCATCTCGCAGGAGGAAGCAAAAAGAATCATTTAGAAAAAAAAAGAAGAAAAAAAAAAAAACATCAAAAGACACCCCGGGGTCCAACAGGCAGACGAGCGAGCGAAAGAGCCAAAGGAGGAGTGTGTGAGTGAGTGGTGTGTGTGCGTCTGTGTATATGTGCATGACAGGAAGAGAGAGAGAGAGAGAGAAGACAACAGGCTGGAGACGACCACCGCCAACCGTTGCTAGGGGAAGGGAGAAGCACTCCCTCTCTCTCTCTCTCTCTCCTCGCTCACTCACATCCACCACCCCCCTCCCTCTTCCGATTCTGTGCAAATGGCTCATCAGCCTCTCCGTCTCTCTCTCTCCTGACGTGTCTGTCTCTCTCTCTCTCTCTGTCACATGTTTCAGCAGAGGAATAATGTCTCTGTACAAATGACGCTTGTCTCAAATGTGAATTGACTTTACGCCCTTGTCTATAATAAATTGACTCAAGGCCAAATCAAAAATTAGTTGTTCTTTGTTGTAGGATGCCATCGCTTTACCTTCACTTCTTATATAGTCAATTATTAATAACATTATTCTTCATCTCTGACTTTAAAGATCTCACTGAGAAATCAAAATCTCAGCGTTATCTATGAGATGACACTGCAAAGCATTATAATATACAACTTCTTCCTTTGAAGCAAAGACAAATTCCACATGCTACAAAAGACCAAAAACTATTTCCAGAGGTAAGACCCATATTGCTGCATGAGTTGCTGAGAACTATCAAAATATGGACAAAGCAATAAATGAGAAGCGTGAGCATTAACTAGAAATACATTTCCAGTTTCAGGTCATTTGCCTCATCAGGTCACTTTGTGATCCAGCTCTGGACCAACACAGAAAATCTTCTCAGTATCATGACACCATAATCACAGGTTTGATTTTGAAAATATGCTTTATTTACAGCAAGAGATTGTCTTTGGGTGTCTTGTTCTGGGGACGGTTACATGACGAATTAGTAATCAGCTCAAGAAGACTGCTGCCTGACAAACACACAATAATGTGTTTATCTCCTGTGTGTGAGAAAGAGTCAGTATTTCAGTAAGAAAAAAAAAAAGAAAACAGGGTTTAGAGATGTCCTGTTTTAAGTTACTCCAAGCCTCAGTTCCCGTGGCAACTTGTCCTGACCCCCATGTCTAAGCAGACATTTTTTAACAACATAAAAGTGACACACAAACATGGGCATGTGTGTATATGTAGCAGCTGTGGAAACATGTTTGGACCAAAGTGAAAGTGGAAATCACAGAGAAAAAAACTGTTATCATCCAATTATAAATTTTATAGTCTGTTTTATTGATTTTCAAATTATCACTGCCAGATTTTAATGGGCACATCAGCTTGTTTAACACATTAGCTCTCCTGTTGCCTCCTGTTGTCTCCGGTTTCCAGAAACCGAGATGACAGCAAAACCACACAACAGCCGTCTTTTTCATCAGGCCTAACCATCTCTGTGTTTATGGACACACGCGCTACAGAGAAGAGCAATCAGAGACGAGCATCGTGCCAGCGGCAACAAAGCCTCATGTGAAACCTCTGTCAGCCCCGCTCACCCCACCCCACCCCTCCCTTCTCCTATAACCAGCATGGGGGAGGAAAGACGGGAGGGCTGAGAGGCAGAAAAACTTCAATTAGGACACAAAGGCTGACAGGAGAAGCCCCTCTCCCCCCCTCACTGCAGACTGAGCACCGGGCCCTGAGCACCACTCTTTGTTTGACTACAGAGCTCTTATGTGCCAGCTGGAGGAAACACACACATTCAAAGACAGGGCAACATGAGAGCTCATCTAGCCAAAGGTCATATCTGTGTGTGTGTGACGGCATTTAATAAAAGCCTCCATGCGCTAATTTATGTCACACTTATATGAGTATAAATGTGTCATCGTGATGACGAATAATCACACTGGAATGACAGAAGCATACACAAACTCTAGCTTTCAAAAGCACACACACACACACACACACACACACACACACACACACACACACACACACACACACACACACACACACAC
>JAUYWH010000006.1:4926465-4994323 GCA_034779795.1 Ctenopoma multispine
ACACACACACACACACACACACACACACACACACACACACACACACACACACACACACACACACACACACTTTAACCAATTGTACCTAGCTGCACGTTAGTCCTGGACTTTCACAAATCAAGCTGTGTGGTAAACAGGGTCATTACTAACTGTCTCTACTACCCTTTGACAAACACACACAGCTGGCACAGTGGGTTCAGCTGAAGCATCGGTCTTGTTGCAAATGTCGGGGGAAGCTGTCTAGCTCTTCCATCGCAACAACAAAGCTCAACGGTTCATTCTCCGTAAAGGTCAACATTCAAAAGCAGTCATCCCCTCCATGTGTGTGAGTGGGCACAGAGACCTAACAGTTGAATAGAGTGGATGGATAAGATCTGAACTTCAGGCTATCACAGTTTAAAATGTCTCCATAACGGAATTGTTTTTTCCTTCGAGAAAGAAGGTGCGCCGTGCTGGATCACCTTCAGGTCAGGTGGAGTCCATACAGCATAACCATGCACTCTCTTCTCGCACACGTTCTGAATAACTGTGTGAGTGTGTGCTGCTAATGTGAGTGCAACACAAAGAGAAACCATAAAAGGGTCACACATCATTAGTCCTTACAGCATGAAATATGGACTACAGCACATGAAAAAAAATCGATGCTTGCCTTAGATCATGCATGTTATCCCACTGAGAGCAAATACCATTTGAAAAAAGGGGCAGCACTGTGTCACTGTGTCTGATGCTTAAAGGCATATTTGATGGAGGGGGTCTTCTATTTCGACCACCTTCACATGCAGGAAATCTGACTGTTCACGCCACTGATCACGTCCTGTTTTCCCCAAGAGCAACATATGCAAACTGATGTTGGTACAGAAAATCACTGAGCAGCGAGTACAGAACGAAACCATCGACACAAAATATGTCACAGATATGAAATAAATGTGGAAAGAGGAACATTCTGTGTTTAATATTCATAGTTAGGGCCAATGATAAAAAAAACTAAATCTGACTGAGCATTGAAAATAAAGTCTGATCAAATCAAAACATGGTCACTGCCAAGACCAGAGCAAGTGTGTGTTTGTATAATTAATCAGCACAGTGGCCCACCAGCCAATCAAACCACCATCCACCACTCTCCCACCCCTCCATCCTTTCAATTCTCCCCAGATACCACTGCTCCACCTCCCGTCACCAACCCCACCCGCTTACCCCTCTTCAACATTTCGATGCCAACCACCAGCCTGGGGGGTGACTGAGGGGGTGGTCTGTTGATAGCACAAAATTTCCTGTCACCACCCCCAACTCCGTCTCTCAGGGGCAGCATCTACACAAGAGGTGGAACAAACACTCACACTCTGCGCCCCCCGCCAACCCTGCTCTGCTCCCTTTAACTTAGAAGTGGGAGATGAAAATAAAATAAACTGCAAATGCTAAAAGCTTAATCTGCCACTTCTAACAATCTGCTCGTGCACGACCCAACACTTAAAGATGCTTTCTAGCTGCTGGTTTGAGTGTTTGACAGCGAGAGAGAGAAGGGAGGCCGCGCTCACACACACAGGAAGTAGACAGATGTGTTTCCAGATGAGTGGCTTCTGAAAAGCCTAATGGAGCACTAGAGCGAAACTGAATTTGCAAATACACAAATGATTTGGGCTGACTAAAATCATTGCTGGCAAACAAAGAGGAGAATTGTTCATCAGACAGAAAAAAAACTACACATGCACTAAAAAGAAAAAAGAGACAGTAACATATCAAACAGTTAAGCCTAAAAACAGACCTATATATATCTGACGTCTTTTTCCACACACTTATATCAGCATGTTTTAACTGCACCAATTTATTTCAATATTGCCTAAATGTTCTTATTATTAAAGGTGTAAATTAAAATAATACACAAATGTACAGATTAAATTTGGTTTGGACGATCACTGCTAAAATGTAGCCACTCATGTTGTAAAATTACAGCTTACAGGCTGATATGTCTGCTGAAATTAGCTTGCTGACATAAGTGGCAAGAAATTCATTTAGAACAAGTGTCAGCACAGCCTGTCCATTGGAGAGCGATGATAACTTGCCCTCAGTAGGCATCAGTGACACAAACTCATTGATGAAATCCACATAAAGTTTGTTTGTTATCGTATCGTGTTAATGCAAAATCTATTAACATATCTAATTTGTTAAACTCGTGCATACTGACGTGAATCAGTCTCTAAATCCAGTATCAGTCACGCTAAAAGTAACAGAAAAAGAAATGTTTAATCATAATTATTTGTTTTAGTTCAGCTTCCTTTTTAACAGCGTATCATGAATGTGGTGATGGTGTCGTCACTCGCAGTCCGTCCTGTGTTAGCAGGAACACGTCTCTCGCAGACAGACGACTATATTCTCTAGCTGGATGTTTTTTTCCGATGTGTCCCTTTGTTTTGGGGGTTGGGGGAGATGGCAGCAGGGACGAGCATTGACTATGCATTATGAAAAAGCTCTGAGTGCACCAGTGATGAGTGTCTGCCTGTTAAATGGAAACGCCTGAAATCATCTGGGGCGTTTTTTTATTGTTTGTTTTTTGTCTGCTTGTTTCTTTTTTTTATTATAATTGTTTAAAATAAAATTTTTTTTATATCTGTTCCGCTCTGTGCTTATGACATTCCCTGTATTTTTCCTCCATAAATTCTACATTTTATCTGTGTAAAAAACACACATTCAACCTTCTAACAATTATTTCTACCATGTTTCGCCCATCTCTTCTCTCTCTACTCCTTTGTGTGCATGTTTTTACAATAAAAATACTGTTTGTCCAATTTGACTGTGTGCACGTCGCACTTTGTGCTCTGGCAGTCAAGATACCCTCTCACCTCATTCACCCCAAGTCCTTTACCATCCAATTACATGACTCGACCCCGTCTGGCCAACTATTGTGGAATGTCCGTGTGTATGTCTGGTGTGTCTATATTAAAGCAGCTCTTGATTTATGATAAGATACAGCTTCCTTAAATACAATCCTCAGGCTGTGTTTGTGTCAAGGAGAAAGACAGATTAAGGGACAAAGAGACTACGGAAAGTGTGTGTGTGTGTGTGTGTGGCAGACAGAGAGAGAGAGAGAGAGCGAGCGTATTCTTCCCCTTCCAGCTAAATTTACTTTGATCTATTGGGGTCATTGTTGAAATCATCTGAATCATGTTGTTGGACAGGTACCAGATAAAGAAAAACTGACGCCACACACACACACACTTTGTTTTATTGCTTCATTTTTCCTTACACTTGCACAGGGAGCCTCCGTCAACAAACATGGACAGGGTGGACAGAGAGTACAGTGAAGACACCGAGATCTAAATAAAGAACTACTGCACTCTAGTGTTTAGTTTTGGTCAACACAAACTCATCCACTGAGTTTGTGTTGACCAAGACCTGTGTGTGTAGGGGACGGAGATGTTTTAAAAGCTGTACAAGAAATAAGTGATGGCACAAAACGCAAAGTCCCACTATTCAGCTAGTAGTTGTTGTAGTGGTGTCCTCCTTAAACACTCAATCTCCACTAGCTGAAGTTTTGAGGATTTCAGCATTACAGAATATAAACAAATGCAGCTTAGAACACTTATCATTGCTCCACATGATGGTGCTGTGTCCATCTCTACAGCATCCCCCAATCTCTCTGGAGCACCTCCAGTTTGGCTGAGTTCTCACTAGTGCTGCACAGGGACATTCACCCACTCACCTTTTGCTTAGACATTATGTGACAGTGTTAGGGACAAAGTGCTCCACAGAAGGAAAGACAGGTTGCACAGGCACGGCTACTGAAAAAATGGGGCACAGGTAAGTGTCATCGTTACAGAATATTGTACACACACGCAAACTGACTGAAACCTGAGAGAGACAGTCACTCTCAACACTCACAAACAAGGAGCAAAAGCTGCATTTTAAGAGGCATAAGCAGAAGATGTCTCCGTTCATCCAGATCAACCTGTTTTCAGCTCATTAATTAACGTGTCTAAACCAGAGAAACCACATAAAACCACCTAAAAGCCACCGTCGTTTCTCATATCTTATCACCATCTTTACAGTTCTGCTCAAAGCTACCAACACTGCTTAAATACACTGATGTTGTGGCTTTCATTGTGATAAGAACACTTCTTCTTCTGGGTATCCACTAATATCACCTGATACACACATTCACATGATACCACCTTGCTCACCACAACTACAGCAGTGAAAGTTGCACAGTTAGTGTTGCCGAAATTCCAAATTCGAGGACAGCACTGTCTTGCATTGCCTTAGGTTGATTTGCCAAGACCTTGAGTGTCCCACAACACTCAGTAGACAACTTTCTACTTGAATGAACGTCCTCCAAGTATAAGGATATGGCTGTACATTTAACCCTTGACTTGCGGGTGTAGAGTAGCCATGTCACAGTGACACTCAATATTCACATCGAAGGCTCCTTTGCTCTGAAACTCCAACATGTCAGCTTTCCCATCCTGAAAGCTATGTTGTGGTAACTAAAACACAAACTGGCCTATTTTATGGGATTCTTGTAACTTTCAATTCATTAGCTTAGCAGTCTATCTTTCTAGATTTTGCACCCAGAAATGAGAGGAAGTGAAAGTGGTGAGCACAGCAAAGGATGTCCTTAAGGTAATAACCACACCACAATGTGACAGAGAACTGAGGAAGTCATCATGTTTTTAGTTGTAGTAATAGTGCAGGTGTTCATAATCATTATGCCCCAGTGAAGGGCAAATTTTCATTAACTCAGCGTACAGTCAACAACAGAAATAACTTTCCTGAGAACCACACAAAAGGGAAGGAGTGATGAAGACTGCTAAATGCTGGCACTGACTGAGATTGTGTCTTGTAGTGCTGAGAAAAGAATATTTCTCTTAAAACTTAAAAGGTCAGGAGAAAAGTTCCTGCTTTGACAGCTTTGAAAGCTAAAAGTCTGAGCTGACTGTCCTTAATAGAGGTGATCCATGGTCCATGACATTTTTACCACGGCCACCACCTGACATGGTATAGCACTGTCACACCAACAGGGAGAAGATGAGCAGGATAAAGGTACAAATGAAGACCAAGAGTGCAATTCAACCTATTTACTTTCATTCCACATGGTTTGAGATTTTGTTGGAAGTTCATGGGCTTGCCTGTGTTTTGCATCCAACTAGTTAAGAGTACATTAACAAATTATTATCAGACCCAAACTGTGTTTTACCCTGGTTGCTTTTTGTCATGCTAAGCTTAAACATGAGGAACCTGTGGTTAAACATGTCAACATACAAAACTTCTCAATGTGTAACATGGACTAGAATGTTTTGTCCATGCTTCTAACGAGCCTGAGTCAGCAGATGACATGAAGCGATGACACAGAGTCCCTAACTGAAAAGTGTTGCCAGATATTAAATGTTGAAGTATTGTACCAGCAGCTTAAAATTATCGTATTTTGAAAAAAATTTTCGCACGCACACAATTTACATTCTTCACGACTTCATGACTTCACGAATTACAAATAAATAATAAATAATATAATATTCTTTAATCTGAATTTTAAATTGGTGACAGATTTTGCATTTTAGCACCTGTTAAAATCTAGTTTTATTGCTAAAGCTGCTTATGCTACTTATGTACATATAGCTGGTTAGCTAGTCAGGGTTGAGAGCTTGGTTTAGTCAAGAGTTAGCTAAGAGCTAGTGTTGAGTGCAGCAGCTAGCATTAGCTGGTTCCTCCAGCTCTGCACTGTAATGTTTCTATAAATGTTGCTCAAAGAAAGACACACAACTCTGTAAAGGGCAAAAAGACAGATAGTGGTTGCTCTAGCCCACACAGTCTAACAATGCTAATAATATTCTCTTTGATATAAAGTGATAAACCAAGCTCAAACGTTGGTCAGGTGGCGTAAATAGACTTGTTAAAGAAAGGCTTAAAGGTTAAAGAGTAACTTTAAGTAACCGTGTTTATCTGCAACAGCTGCCTAGTTGGTTATTTAGGGAAATGGTTTAACACTGCTGCTACTCTGCTAAAAGCAGCTAACCGGCTACATGTGAGCTGCTGAGTTTGTTAGTTTAAAACAGGCACGTGATTAGTTGAAAGGGTCGAGGGTGATAACTGCTGACAACAGCACAGTCAATAAAAGTGACATTATGAAATGAGATGTGTCATTATACACGATTAATGCAGGATTCTTTAAGAACTGAACCCCGTACCGCTTTACGCCCTCTGGTCCAAGTGGGAGTAGCGGACTGAAATGTGGCTCTGCGCACACCCACTGAGAAGAATGCAGGGCTCTGTGGGTTCATATGCACTGCACAGACACACACAACCACACACACCCCTTAGTTCCTCATCGCACACCCACACCACACTGGTGGGGTCTCCATGGCAGCCACAGCACTCAACCAATGAGAACTATGAGAAGTGGCCTCGGATTTCAGTGAGGAGAGGAAGTTTTATTTTCTAAATGTCAACAATAAAGTAAAAAAGAGCTGCTTGCGTATGTATTGGAACCTGCAGTATAGACTACATTATGTCTATGTAAATAATACGTATATGAAGGATATAAAATCATTAAATCACTGAGTCTCTTCATTTGCTCTCTCTTCAAAGCCAGAGGAGAGAGACATTTAACTACATTCAACCCACAGAAGTACGTTGCATTTATAGACGTCACTTTCGCACAGAATGCACAGGTGGTTTGTTCATTTAACTGGGTTGTAGCAGGGCTTTATGAATCAGCTAACTGACAGGAAAACCACCAGTCTCAGAGGCTCCTTCCACTCGCAACTACTTGTCTCAACTTTATTTGAACTGGGACAATTACATGTGTAGAATGAGTTTGCATTTCCTGTGCTGTGCTCCCTAGTGTAAAACCCTAAATCCAAGCAATATTCTGTGCAAAATACTGTAAGTGAGATGACTATCTCCATTGGTTTGTCTAGCTTTTGTTTAGACAATGGATTCAATCAGCCACAGAGGAGTAATCCAGCACAGCCCTGTCCCAAGGGAAGGAACAGGAGCAGGGGCCTTTGTTAGTATTTGGAGAGTGGAGCTTTGTGTCTTGATGACCATCACTTCTCCCAGGCTTTCTGAATGTGAAAAACTTTCCAGTATGTCCACACCTTTGTTGATTCTAGGAATGAACTAAGGGCAGTGTGCCAGTGTCCCATAAACAGTAAGGTAGCGGGAAATCAGGTACACCGACCTTGAGTTCACATTGTTGTCAGGGTCAGATTAACTTCCCTGTAAGGAAGCCACCAACTCTGTGGCTGTTTATTTCCACTTCCTGTGTTCTACCTTAATTAGATGCAACTACAAAGGTAACACTTTGAGAATCAGACGTGAAACCAAACATTCACTTTTAATCACATTTCATTCTGACACATCTAATGAATCCATGTGACATCATAACCACCACTGTGCATTATCGGGACCTCAACTGCTTTCATTTCTCATTTGTGAAACTATACTGTGTGTCATGTAAACGTATGAAAAAAGCCCCTTACACTCCTGCTGTAAACACCAGGTAACAGTCACAAGTTATTTAGAGAAAACAAGGAGATGCTGGTAGAAATGTAATGTGCAACAAAAAGAGGCAGGACCTGCCCGTGATGTTCGTTGTGTACATTAGCCTGTGCAAGATGCTTTATAGATAAATGAGCACAAGGCAACATTCAAGATTTCTCATTTGCACTGCAAGTCCTGGCCGTGCATTTCTTTTCACCTCTATTGTGGAGCTAAGGTAAAGGTCTCTGCGCATAATGTACCACATATCTTCTGTATCTATCTTATAAACCAGCAATGATGCTGCAAAACCCACACCTCCTCTTCTTTCACCGAGACACCCCGTGCAACTGCGACGACACATTCATCACCAAGGCAACGCAGTGACAAGTCAGACGATAAATACTGCTTTAGTTTTAGATGACTTGGAGCCAGGTGCTCACTGGCTTCATTTTGAAAAAAGATTTTAGATTTTATCTACAACGAAAGAGTTGTGATAGTGTGTTAAATATAAATAAAAACACAATGTAATGAACAGAATGAAAGACAAATTTAAGTCTTTAAAAAAAATAAATGCTCATGAGATCAACTACATTTTTTCCCTCATTCTTGCATAATATAGGGTTTGAACTGTTTGGTTGTATTTTATTACTTTGTGATGCCCTACCGGAATGCACCCAGATCTGCAAATGCCAGGAGACTGAAAATCCCCCTTCACGGGGTCTCAGATCCCAGTCAAGTCCTTTTTTTAAAAATTTGTTGTTGTTTTTTTGTTTTTTGTTTGCTTGCGTCTTCTCCTTGTAAGTCGCTTTGGATAAAAGCGACTGTAGTAAAGTAAAGCAAAAGTAAAGTAAAAGTTTCCGGCGGGTGACAGGTAGACTCCAGGCAGAGCAGTTTAGCTCCTGAACTCTTGCGTATGTGCAGAATGTGGTTTGGGACTGTCTTGCTAAAAAAATGAAGGGCTTAAGGGAAAAAAAAAAAAGTTGCCTGGATGGCTGCATATGTTGCCCCAAAACCTGTATTTACTATGCGGTGCCTTCACAGATTTTTTAAGCTACCCATGATGTGTGCACTAATGCACCCCTATAGCATCAGTGATTATTTTTTTACTTGTTTTGCTTCATATTTGTTTTTGGGCACTCATAACAAGTTGGATAGTCCCTCTCCCCTTTAGCCTGGATTCCCAAACATGCCTGTTTTATAATGCTAAGGCCCCAAAGATTACCGGCTTTCAGTACTGGTTTTCTCCAGATAGTCTGAATATTTTAATGATATTATGCACCATATGTGAGGAAATCATCACATTTTTACGTCATTCTTAAGCTGAATAACTATTTTAAGCTATTGAACTATTTTCCCCTCACAGTCTTTCACAGACTGGTGGCCGCTGTGAACACTGCTCCATTCTTTCTTCTGAAAGCTTCTCTGTGCTGTTCATTTTATACCCAGTTTTCTTACTGACCAGTTTCCAATTAACCTAATCAGTTGTGAGATGTTGCACTAGCTGATTATTTTTAGATTTACACAACATTTCGCACCCATGTGTTGCTTGGTAAAATTATAATTTACTTGTTGGCGAACATAAAATCAAATTACTAGGTGGGTGCATAATTACCGCAAGTTTTCCGAAACAGCAAAAAGTCTGAAAACTGCAGCAGGATTTCTGATCTAAATAAATCCACCACAGCTTCAGTCTCTTAGCTTACATGACACAAACAAAACTACGGCTGCAACAATTGTGTATTTTCATTACAGATTAATCTTCCTCCATTCGTCATTAAGTCTATGTGACGTCAAAGCATTGTAAAAACATGCCTATCACAGTTAGTCAGAGCCCCACTTTAAATATTCAAATTGTTTCTTCCCCCACCCCACCCTCCACCAACCAGCCAGACAATAAATGATGCTGAATTTATTATCTTATTTCACAAAAATGCAGTAAATGCTCACAGCCACACAGTCACCTGAGCTCTACGGCTGAGGAGATGAGCCAGAGTTCTGGGAGAGATTTTCCCTGATTTGTAGGGGATCTTTGCACACAGAGGACTGTGTAAAGCTTTCACTTCACAGTAAGACAATGTATTAAGTAAACTGCTAGTTCTCCTGCTGTACATGCTATGCAGGACGCGCCTGGACAAGCCCTGCTTTTCTAAGGGAAGAAAAAGGCATCCCGGGAGAAACGAGAAATATGTTTCATATTCAGCTATACCTTTCTAGAAGAGAGCGAAAAACAAGTTTCGTCTCCAGATTTCATTTCTGAGCACATGTCAACGAAAAGGCTTATTACAAATAATCACAAATTAAACGGAGCATATTAGCAGGATGACAGAGCGTGTGCTGCCAAGCCCGTCTGCTGATACAGTTGTGGTCATTACGAAACGGCTGCAATTTGTCGTGCCAAAAAACACTACTGGAGAATCCTGTCATATTTAGGGGGAAAATATTTCCTAATCTGATCAGATAGTTTCTAGTAATAAAAGATGGCACAAAGTGACGCGAACTTGAAGCAGAATTGTTTCCACTCACTATGTTTTTTGTTTTTTTTTCGTTTGATTTGATCACCATGTGTCACAAAAAGAACAAGTATCTGTGCAGGTAGTCTAAAGGTATCCAAACACAACCTATACACTACAGTGTTAGCATTTACCATTCCTTAACGGCATGTTTTGCTCAGTAGTCCAGAGAAAAAATACGACAAATAAACTACTATAACTTACTATTATCTGTGATAAATCGTCTTAACATGCATAAAATAAATTAACTATTATACCATTCTGCAGAATTTCACATTTAAATTCTTAAATTTGGATAAAACTGCTATATGTTTAAACAGTAGGGAACTGGGCATAACTTTTGTTCTCACCTGCCTATTTTTATAACCTGCCAGGCACTTATATGCAGATAAGCATCTGTGTAAGATGTAAGAGGAAGAGGAAACAGCTTTCTCATATAGGCCATCCTGCCGGCAAAACTATTTAAAAACATACAGGTCTCAATTTCTTGACCCAGTAGACTTAAAGTAATTTATGTTGCCAGCTAAAACTTTAGCTTTAACCAACAATAATGGTTAAAGTGAGTCAACCTGCTTTTTGAGCTGCAGCTCAAAGCAAACAAGGCATTTGTGCATGCAAATGTTTGTAATAGCTAGGATAGCTCAAAACTGGAATCCATCACATCTAACAGTCCATCAATATCCTGCTGAACAGCAACGATGGAACAGATTAGGACTTAGTAAGTGCTTATCCTTACTGACCCACTGGTGTATGGGAGAATACATCCCCTGTCCCGCTGCAACGGAAAAACAAACAGTGTGCTATGATTAGAAAACCTGTGAGGCATTTTATTTTCTTTTTCTTGGTTCATCTCATTTTGTATTTGAAATACAGGGCCAGCCCTCGTGACATGAGATACTCTTATATTGAGTCATGTCCAACAACGTTGCCGTGGCCATTTCCCACAACGTCAACGTCTCCTTGATAAAGAACATTCCAACAAAGGTGTGTCTTCAAATCACATTTGTATGATTTTCCACTTTTGCTTGAAATTATTTCAACATCTATTGAAACAGAATCTGTTTGAGTCATATTTACATTGAGGAAAAAAAGCCTAAGTTTCAGTAATCACTGTACTGATGCCCCACTGTTGCTAATACTTCCCTGTTTGAAGGTTCTTTACCGAAATGATTTAATCCCATCATACATTAGACCAGCTAATAAATAGAAAATCACTTGAGTTTACGCTTTTATTTTAGGAACGTTCTGTCTGCTCAAAAAATAAAGATCCTGAATCCATTCACATGGTTTAATTAGTCATTCCTTCTTGACTCACGACATGTGAACCATGTCAGTCAATATTGCCACACTTTCTTGAGGAAGTATCAAAGTAAAGGTGCAGCACTTGTGCGAGTCCTTGTCCGGAATTACTCTTTATGTTATTGCTTTATTATTCATGTTATTGAGGCTCCTTTTCTTTTGCACTCCTATGGTCTTCTTAATGTGGCGCTCAGTTTACCACTGAGCTTACAGGAAGTGACATCAACGTACACCTGCTAGAGGTCATATCAGGAGGGCGAGAAGACGCTTTTAGTCCGATAGCAAGAGAAAAAAAAAGAAAGACAAACCTCTGGCAACAGATGCAGTATCAACATATGAGGTATGAAGATACAAATATGTATCAGACCACTGGTTTTGTTCATCTGCGTGAGTTCTTCTTTCACTTCCCTTTGCCCTGACTATCAACAAAACTGCACTTCTTTAGGGTCAAGTCTAGCACCACTACACAGATATCCTCCTGCTCCTACGTGGACTACTTAATATTCACACAAAAGAACTTTACAATAACTCAACAGCATGTACGTTCTCCGTTTACATGCTGCACATGCTGAGGTGAACCACTAATCTATGTGTGATTAAAATAAAAACCCTATTTTCTATTATATCAAGGTTTTACAAAGGAAACCACTTCATCACTGCTATACTGTAGTTAATTACTCTTTTGGCTTTTACTCGTTTGGCTCCCTACCTTAAAAGTGTTGATTGTATCACAGTTTGTGGTAATGGGTGTTAGTTTTCTTAAATTAGCTCTGGTATATATAGTCCAACACTACTTGAGCCATACTTTGGTATCTTTTGTTTGGTGATGCCCAGTCCAAACAGGAGATCTGACTTAGAACAACAGGATATACTATAAATAACCCACGAGAGACTGATGATCGATTGAAAGTGACCGATGTACTGCAGGACAGTGAACGATGCTGTGCTAAAATATTGACCAGCTGCTCAGTCTGTGAGGCAATCAAAGTCAAATCCAGAATCCAGAACAGATCTGTGTACGTATGTGAAGTTACTTCATATTTAAAGTACTCTAGATCTACGTCAGTCCTCACTCAGGACCTTTCTGACTTTTGCACTGTTGCACAGAACACAGACCTGATAATAATAGACCTGAGGGCCCCATCATTGATGTGATGCCATGCCACCTAATGTCACCTTAGGCAGTAATAGTTTGACTCCGTATATGTATTTTCACAGTAATAGCACTAACAGCAGTGTTGACATTACCTACAGACGACGAGTCTTCGTGGTCGGAGCTCAGGTACCCATCACTTCTCCTGTCAGGGGTGCTGCACCGGGAGTTGCGGGAGGCTGTGCGGTGAATGTGCGGGAAGGACGGAGACAGCCTGCCGTCGTCGCCAGAGTCAAAGTCCCTGCTGTGACGACAAGGCCCCCGCCGGTCCCTGGTCCTCTGGGTGTCCCTGACCACGGTCTTTGGTGCCAACAAGTTATTCCTGACGAAATTCTCGTTCAGCTCCGCGTCCTCGTACTCTCTGTCGCTGCTCTCCTCGTTGTCATTCGGTTGGGAGACGATGATAGGGGCCGTGTCCCCCCTCTGGGTGGTGGCTTTCCGTGGCGGGACAGGGATGGGAACGGGCTTACCTGTCTTGCCGGTAAACCTGCTCCGTTCGCGGCCGAACGGGCTGATGCCCCCCGCCGTGTTACCTGCCATGTGGAGCTTCACGCCTCGGGAGTCGGGCACCTTGATCCTCTCCCCGTCGACCTCTTCGTCCCGCCGCTGCGGCTTCCAAACAAACCTCGTCTTAGGTAAGACAAACGTGTCAGCGTTGAAGTTTTCATCTTTGCCTTCAAACCTTTCCGGGTCGTTTCTCTGCCGAGCCATGGTGGTCTGCAGGTAGATCACCTTGAACTTCTCCTCCGCCAGAGCCTTCTGGAGCCTCTTCAGGTTGCCTTTACATGTCTCCAACTCCGACTCGATGTCATCTACGGATTTCAAGTCCATCTGCGGCACTTCACCGTCGGGAAATTCATTCCTCCAGTGTTTTGCAAATTCCTCCTGTTCCCACATATCGACGTTCACACCGTCTCACGTCTAACCAGCAGTCTGAGAGAAAGGTTCGTGCTGTGTTTGGGTCTGTCGCATATATCTACCTTCCACACTCCTCCTATTTCCTGAAGAAGAAAAAAAACTGTCAATATTAACTTGACCAGTTTCTGACCATCTTCACCCTCCCACACATACAAATACCAGGCGTAATCACGCACTGTGCGTGTGAGAGAGAGAGTACAAGTTTGTCACTCCGCTGAAAAGTTTCAAGACTTCCTGTATGGAGACGTGCTGCCTTAAAGTGCTGCTCGGATAACTGCGTTGTGAGGAAGGGACTGCTTTCTGATAGACCACGAGGGCGGCACACAGTCTTCTACGTCAAAATGATGAAGGACAGTAAAATGTTTAAGACAAGAAGCAAGTAAAATACTGAAAGACACACAAAGATGACCAAAATAATAGAAAAGTCATGCTGAATATAAATAAAATCAGAACAGGAATGCAACAAGCACTTTCTGCTGAGAGTTGAACAATTTCTAAATTCAAATGTTTGCGGTTTTCTATCTGAGCTGCACTGGTGGCTCTTTTTTTTTGTCTCAGCAGGATGTGTTTGATATGCATATCGTGATATCCAGTGACAAGCGAAGTATGTAAAACTGGCTTCATGTGCCGCTGGAGGACAATAAGAAACATTAGATGGTGGAGTCTCCTGTTCGGGGTTTACAGATCCATTTATGTGTCTTTTCATTACTTCACTTATTTGTTTAGTGTAGACAGTTACAGTATGGACAGACCCATTTCCCAGAGATACAAATAGTGGTTTGCCAACTTGCATTACTGCAAAACAGACACGGACTAACTCTGACACCTGTCTCCTGCACTCCAGCTGGTGGTTTTGGTGGTTTGACATTAAAGGTGGGACAAGTTCTTAATGTGCACTTGTTCGTTACACTACTTGTTGCCAGGTCTCAGAGAAAACACCGTTTACACGCACACATCAGTGACTTTTACATAGATTTGTACTTTCGGATTATCTTGCTATTTTGAACTGATGCTGTTTTATTACAGCAGAAAATGATTTGTTGTGAAACTTGCTCTTCTGCTGTCATGATGATCTCATGACTGGATGGAAACTCTACTAGTTCTAACTTTATTGAATTTAACACAGCAAAATTAGTTACGTCATGGTAATTTTGATGATTTATGGTTACACACAGGACTAAACCTAACATCTGATCCTCCTAATCTGAGCTGAATTCATGTAGCTTCTGTTCAGATAAAACCAAGCAGTGGACTTCCAGTAATAGAGAGCTGTAATGCTATATACCAGGGGAGAAAGTTATCACTATGGAGAGAGGCAGAGATGGATGCTGGGTATTTTTGAGTGCCTGTTTGGATCCCTGCCCAGAACTGACTGACTGTTCTCCTAAAAGCTTTCAGTGGCCAGGAGGAATCATTGATCAGCTGCAGGGCGCAGAGCCCTGATTGGGTTACTGAAATAAATAGATGAGAAAGGCTGTGACTAGCCTGTAGTCATGAAACTGAATTACCAGTCACAAAGCTGACATGATACAGAAGGAAATGTATGGGCGTTTGTGGTCAGTCTGCAGTTGTTCAGTACGGTGCGCTTGTGGAATGCAGATACGATACTGAGGGGCACCATGTTTCTCATATCAATGGTGGTTAGATCATGTTTCTGTTCGCTCTCATGATAGTGGGTAAAGAACACACAAGGCTTTACACAAACAATGTATTAGTAAATATTCATATATGAAAAGGTCATCTTAAGCAATACCCAACCCTTCCAATATCCAAGCCACACCTCTCAGTCTCCTTTGATCCTACATCTGATTTAATTGAAGGGAATTTATTTATGTACCGTGCGTATTTCTAAGACCAAGGTAATAATGCTGCTGAAGTGGTTACAGGGTAAATTCCTTGACTGACATATGACATACTGAGTATAATGCATTGGTATGTACTGCACCAGCAGGAAAATGAGCATAGATATGTGTCACCACTACGGTGTATGCTGCAGCAGAGAGTTAGAACTTTATTGAGTTGTTGTGTGACGCCCTCTTCTGGCTGCAGACAAACTAAATGTGAAGAGTCAAGGCAACACAGTTTGAAGTGTGCATCTGCAAACAGGAACACAGACTAAGTATAGCATAGTACTATATTTATTGTTCGGATAAAGGGACTTCAAGGACTGTGATTTTTACTAATCATATAAATTATGCTACCAAAATACAGCTGAATAAAAAATGAATTACTGTAAGAGCACAGCCATACATGGTGAGACAACACGGGTGTAAAAACATTAGAAAGTACATATGCTTTTCATGATTCAAGAAGCCTTATACATCACTCAAAACCACAGTACAGGTATATCAAAATAGACACTAATATATTATTATAAAACATGTTTCACATTGCACTGAGGAACAGCTACCAATCCCACGGCAAATTTGTTTTCTCAAAAAATCTCTGTTAAGGCAAAGATAGGACAGCACCACGGATGCGACCAGCGGAGTTACAGGTAGGTAGTATCAAAGGCCACAAAACACCCTCCTACAGATGTTACAAATATATGTTCAAAGGAAGACAACACAAGTTAGGGTCAGAGGTTGCAGGTTATGATGAATTGAGACCTCAATGGTCTTCCTGAGCAGTAGTAGGAAACTTAAAGTGTGTTGTAGAATGATTCATGAGCCATCAGTGATTAGGCCTGGCCTTTGCCATTATAAAAACTTAGTCGGTTTTAATGTAAATATATTTTTAAATAAAAATGATGTCAAATATTCAACACAAAGATATACCAGTCTTTATATGAAAGACTCTCACAGTGACTCTTTGCCTCCACAAATGTGGAGCCTTTGCATAGTTAACTGATTTTCAGATAATGAATCTATAAAAAACTAAATCACTGTGTAAAAGATAGTTTCTAATCATTATGTGAGGAAAGTCTCTTATTTGCTAACAGCAAAGTGCAAAAACCTATAGAAAATTGTTGCTGTGGCTAACCTATATTCCTGTGGGTAACCTTACAAAGCCGTCCTCATGCTTTCCTGATGCCATTTGCTACCAAGGTTTCTCGTCTTGTGGTTACAAACGCCTGTTGCTTTTCATAATAGGCTGCCTCATTAATAAAAGTGGGATAGACGGTGCCGGAACCTTGGTAGGGGATGGTCTTCCCGTCAAACGTTTGGAACATAGGGTCACCGGGGTTTAGTGGCTCCCAGTCACAGTCCTGAAACAACAAAAAACACACACAGGAAGTGAGTGTGTTGTCCTCTTAGATCAACTAAAGAGGTATCACTCCCTCACTCACAGCAACTCATTTTCCAAGTTCAGATGGTCAAATATACGTGTGAGAGTGTGAAGAGAGACTGTTCTGATGTTTTTACCTGGAGATTTGGGTGCACCATGGCAATGATGTTTCCATTGGCATCTCTGGGGTAGTCGATCCTCTCCGAGACCCGGAAAACCTCCACTGTGCAGGGAGGGAATTCCGTGCCTAACAAACGCACACAAAACATCATTATAGTAGATATGTTGGCATGAATTCTACTTTTACATGATTATTATAATTTCTCAGTTTTTGAGTTCAATTGTCAGAAAGGTGATAATTCTACTGTATGTTTATTACCAAGTTCATAGTTCATACATTAGATTCCAATGTTTATTTGCCAGCCTATTAGTGAGTGTACATTTAGAAACCCTCAAGGCGTTAAAGTCTTAACAACTCCACACCTCGGACTCTGAAACAGTCAGAAGTGATGAAACCTTTTAGATAAGAGTTGAAACTACTTCAAGAACATCGAGCTGTCACTGAACAGCACCTTGGTTTCATTCACACTGGTTCAAACTGGGAACTGGGGTCTGTTCTCTTAGGTTTAAGAGAAGCTTTGTACAAAGGTCAATAAAGTAACACTGAGCTGCCCAAAATCATTCACTTTAATGAGAGTCAGTCATTTAACTATTAATGAAAAAAGCTCCTAGATGAGGAGACAGACAGGGAAATTGTGATTATTATGTAGGTTAAGAAATGAGCAAAAGTTCACATTGTGATAAATGTCAGCTAGAGCCGATACCTGTACAGCTGTAACTGAACAAACGGACTGGAGGAGCATTAATCAGGACACTGTGATTATACACATGACTGGTATGTACTGTACATTGAAGAGGTCAGTTCAGGGTTCAGCGTTCCAGGCAGAGTTTATTGTCATTTGCAGCGATACAGTGCAACAATGAAGAACAAAGACAGTGAAGTGTAAGTGCTTTTAACTTGAGTAAACTTCAGTGAATGAAAAGCACTGCATCGTGTAAGGATGTATGTAAAGACATATATGGCAAAAAGACACTAGTTTTGTTTCTTTATTTTAAGATTGATACGGACTGAGAGATTCTGATTTTCTATAGAAGTAAATCAAGTATTTTTTAAATCATGTGGTCGGACGTTTCCTCTCTTTTAACTTCTGCTTCTATGCATGTGATTGTGTCTGATCATTTTCTTGCTGACTGGCAGGTTTAAATAAGATATAGTTAATTTTATACTGTACTGTATATAGCTGCATTACTGCATTTTTGTAAAGTCTGTAGGGTAAGCTGAAAGTTTCTACACACTGCCAAAGTGGCCTCATCCTGTCTCTGAAACTCCACAGGATGTGGTGCTTGCTTGCTCAAGTTAGCCTGTGTTGATATGCAAATGGAAGTACAGGACAAAAAAGGACACATGTTCCATTAGTCACCACAGTTTAAATCTCCAAAGAAAGCCATTTTTAACAGTAACATTAATGTGTGCTGTAGCTAAATGATTCGTTCCTTCATGCGGCTCAGCATCAAAATGCAGAAACAGGATTCATCGCTTTTTAAAAAAGAAGCATTCATCAGCACCAGTGTGGCCCCATGACAGAAGATTACCGCAGTACTGGCAGCCAGACTCCAACGACATGGAAAGTGACCAGCTCTCAACAAGCAGGCCATTCAACAGCACGCCAGTCAGGGAGAAGCAACAGACTGCAACTTGCACTTGGCACAGGCTGCATGTTTACGTAAAAGAGGAAGGAAAAGCTGGCCTGCACTTTAACATCGTCGCGCCGTCTCTTAGGGAAGAGAAGCGGCAGAGCGAGCCAGATGCAGATAAATTTAGAGATCTGGGTGCTGGTGCTTCCGCATGAGTCAGACGAGGACCCGTGGCCATTTTATCACAAAATGTCTGAAGCCGACAAGACTGTAAACTATTTATTTTACCATCACATACCACAGTGTTTATTATATTAATAACTGTCCCCAGCACAGGACATTTTAAAACATTAAGATCAATGAACTAATTCAGTGGTCGTATTTACTTCATATTCAATCGCTGTTGTATAATCCTTTCTAATCTTACTGCCTGCTGTTTAACACCATGTACTGCACATCTGGGATTGTACACCTGTGGTCTGTCTTACCTTCATTAAACAGTTCGATGAAATCCAGGGAGTGCTTAAGTATTATCCTCATAGCTTCAAAGATGTTGCTCCTCAGCACGCCCTGTGGCTGAGGACCCACTTCTAGTCCTGCAGTTAGACAAGCAGAGGACATGTTTAAACCTACACATTACTGGTCCTATGTCCTTTATGAAGAGGGTGACCCAAGTGTCCAGGGATCAGATCCTCTATATGAGGTGATTGTTATCATGTCTTGTAGGAAAATCAGTTAAATATCCACAAAAGAGACACACAATGACCACAAAGATGGAGACAAAAAACAACTATAACTTGTTTGTTATTCTGTTCAGAATAATTAAGAGACACAAACAACCACAGTGAAAGGCTCATTATGAAACACTTTGTTTCATGGCCTGTTCCCCGTCATTGTTTGCTGAGAAATTTGGCTGGACTTGAGAGACTCACCAACAGGGTGTTTGGCTACAGAGCGTGAAGTGGAATATTTGAGAAGAGGATGTTCATTCAGCAGAACAAGACAACTGGCAGGAGCGATGGCTTTCTGCAACACAAAACAGACACGAGATCTCAGCTGTGGATAAAAAAAAAAACACGTAATAACATAGTCACATGCTGCACGTCGGCCAGCTGTCTGAAGCAGACCAGGAGGTTCTGCTCAAAGGAACAGAGAGAATCAAATTAAATACAATAAATGTGACACAAAAAGAAACAAACAAACACAGTGATGCTGGGTTAGTCCATAGATGTTCTTCAGGGTTTAGTTCAGATAGTGAGTCTCCATGAAACAAGTGCAAAAACCACTGAGAGACAGTTTCTTAACACACAAACTATTGTCGACAGAGAACTCTGGAAGTTATTATTATTATTAGAAAAAACGTATTATTATTATTATTATAATAGACACTTTGTTGATCCCCTTGGGGAAATTCTCTGTGGACAGGCTGCCCTCTTAGTTGCCAAGAGTTCAGGGTTCAGTGTCTTGTCTTGGCCAGGAATCAGGGAGGGGCTGGGAAGCGAACCAGCAACCCTGGGGTTCATAGACGCCCAGAAAAGAAGATTTCTGGGCCTCTAACTCTAACCACCTTCATCCACAGTTCCTCTGAATGAAACTGTTGTATTGTGAATGGTTGATCCTTTAGAAGAGCTTGTCCTTCTGCTTACACAGGTTAACTAAACCTCTCCTGAGAAACCAAGTTTTAGTAAAACATTGATTCATACTAAACTGAGAGGAAACGCTCCACTGGACACCATCATTTACTTTCTGTCATTTTAAACACCTGCAGTACACAAACATGTTTGCGCCTTAAGGTTTAAAAACTCCAATGTGTCACCTTAATGTAGTTCATCATCTGCAGATTGAAGTGGTCTTTGGAGCTTTCCAGAATCAGAGTGCAGCCCATGTTGGACGTCGTATTGTGGAGGTCAAAGATGACATCGTAGGCCTCCGGGCTTCCTTTAGGTCCAAATATCCCGTTGATCTCCTGAGCTCTCTGCACCTCGTAGAGCAGGTCATCTCCTCCCGGGGCGCTGCGGGGCGCACACTCAGCATCAGAAGGCGGTAAACATTCACAGCTTATCAGACAGTTCAGCTAAAAGAACAATGAGTCGTGAAGTTTGTCAATCATTTACACAAAGGTGTTTGCCGGTCCTACATGCTGTGCAATATTTAATGGTTTGTCTGTGTGGAAAGAGACAGGTCGCAAGTTACCACAGTAACTGTGTAACAAAACAAGAATTCCCTGTTTCTGTGTTGAATGTGTGGTTTTTATTTACTATAGTTCTCCACATTTGGATAACAAGAAATAACAAAAAATAATGTCTTGATGATTACTACAGAATAATGTAGAAACTGACGGTAGTTATGAATCTAGGCAGGTCTACTGGCTGGATTCAGCCACAGTGGCCTCTTTTTGTGAGGGTTAAGAAGAAATTTAATTCGCTTTCTGCATGTCTTCCATCACATGCCTGTTACTAAGGGATCTTTGAGAAGTTTATCGTGTCCCGAAGGCTAAACTTGTTTTTTTTACCCCCAGACAGACACCCTAAATGCTCTGAGCAGAGAATGTGAGCTGCCCCTTTTCCTCTTAGCTCTTTTTATGCATTTCTAAATAACCACTAGTCTGGGACATTCTCCAAGCTACTGTACTGTAACATAGTACCTCTGCTGTGTATATTGTGTCGCCTCCCTCACATCTGCTCTTTAACCCCCATTTTCAGCAAACATTTGGTATTGTCTGGACTGCCGTACACAAGCACAATGTGAACTACGGATGAAGTGGAGTCCAACATACTAACTTCAACCGTGGGGACACACAGACACCTTATGTGAAGGACAGCAGAGCTGTCGGTCAATCTAGCAGAGGAAAAGGACACCACAAGCTGGTCTCCAAGTGGTTAATCTTCTTATATTCTGCTTCAGAGAAGCCAAACAGTTTGTAAGCTCAAGTGTGCTGAGAGGATCTTTGAGGACGATTACAAATTTGCATCGTGAGGTACTTAACACCCGCACAATCTGAGCTTCTACAAACATTTCATTTTGCCCCACAGCTAACATAAACTAATATATCACATAAAGTGCATGTGTGTTTGTGTACTGTGTGTACTCACCTGTGATGTAAAACCTATTCATTTGAGTAAAAATAACAATAAAACACTAAAATAAAAAGTCCTACATTCAGAAATGTGCTTAAGCGCAGAAGTGTAAATAAATATTCCTTAAACCATCAACAAAGAACTGATTACTGAGAATGGATCCTGTCAGTGTCACATTATTGTGTCACTACAATAAATGTAAAAGCAGCACTAAATGAAAATCCAGATTACTCATTACATAATATAGGTACTGAATACTGCCTCTGAAGTGTAGCTTAGTACTTCAGTACTCAGTTACTTTCCACCACTGATACTGACAATCCAAAAGCATATATCCATACCAGGTATGATGTCATATGATAATAAGAAACACCCACATTAAAAAAAAGAATAAACCCTACGCAGAAATATGACAGTGCACTACACTACACACTGTAATGACCTTGGGAATGTTATTATAGGGCCGGATGATAATTTATGGATAGTGGGAGACGGTGTTGTTATCCAACCACATTAGTACTGTTAGTAGGCTGTTGTGTTTGTTCATGCAGACTGACTGTGTGCGTTTGCGTGACACTTGGTTTTTCAACTCAGTGCACACGAATAACAATAATAAAGAAATAAATCGTCTTAAATCATCTGCAGCTCGGTCACGTTCCGCTCACGTTTTTCCTGCAGGCTCACAATCAGCTGAAGTCCGACAGGAGGGGACACGCTGCTCTGCTGCTATTGGCAGAGGGGTCCGAGTTGGGGGGGGAGGAGGGAGGGGGTGGCTGATGGTAAACACAAACACACACACACACATCATCTGTGATAACAACAGTCTGGTGAAAATGTCCGTGTGACGACGAGAGCGCGTCAGTGTTCTACGCGTGACGCCGTAGGACACACGCAGTCAATAATGTCCAAATGTTGCAGAATTCGCGCTGTCATTGTATTTCCCAGCACACTTCCGCTAACTGTGACCCACATCTTCAAGGATCCAACACTGGACCACAGATGGACTCCAGCTGCGCTCAGCTGTGGCGCTCTAACTGTGGTCACTTCTTCCTCAAAGCACCAGCCACAATAAAAAAACCCACAGAAATGAAAAGCATTTGAACGGAAACACAGTTTACCTGTGCACCTGTGTGTTTTTTTTTACCCTTAAGATGAGGCTCGAAGCGGAATCAGTGAAGTGAAATAAGAGCGTGTTGGTGACACCAGGAAGCAGCGACTCCGTGGTCGGTGTCCTTACCTGAGGTTCTCCGGGGTGAAGGCTCGGTTCAGATCCGTGTCCACATATCTGGTGCACTTCTCCACAGCCTTCGGGTTGGTGATGAAGGGTCTGGTCTCGACTCCCTTCCTCTGGATCTCTGCGCTGTTCTTCATCCACAGGTTTACGAGGGTCACCCCTGACATCTCGTTCCCGTGCGTCCCTCCGAAAATCGCCACTCTCCCGGCCGCGTTGAAGGACACGGTGTTGCTGTAAGAAGAAGACATGTCCGGGGGACGGAAGGCGACCACAGCGTAGACGGAGACACGCCGACCTCACGGGCTTCGGGAGCGACAGGGGACGAAAAGTTTCCAGAAGGAGCTTCACAGCCCTCCACAACACTGTTTAAATGCTTGTTGTAGCTGCGCGCTTACGTCACGCACCGTGCGTAAAACGAGCCGAGCTCGAACACGGCATCAAGACTTTCACCCAACTGTTCGCACAGCTGCTTGTTTATTTAGCATTCTTCATTTCCGGCGATGTTCTTCCAAAATAAACTGTATTCAACCCACTACTGTTTTTTTACAGGTACTTTATGAAGCGAGACAACTTCCTGTCGTTGCCTTCAAAATAAAAGTTATTTCATAGGTTAACTGTAAAGTTGTCATTACCCCCCCCAAAAAAATGTTCCAAAAATGTCTGTGTGCACATTCATATTCCAGCGTTGTGCAAGAGTATAGGGATGAACCAATCTTTCACTAAAACATCAATCACTTTAGAAAGAGAATTTGTGAAGACTGAGTAACTTTTTTTATGGTTTGAATTTTACGACATTGTCAACTAACTTAACTGGTAACATGTGAACACCAAGCCTGACACCTAATGGGCATTTGTATAAAGGAATTTTTTTTTACCATGCTTTCTCACTCACAGACAGGAAGAGCCTTATAGTAATTATCTTTTTATTGATTCCAAAAAAATTCAATTATTTAAAATGAAGTAATCTGTTTTTATTTTATCAAAATTAGCGCTGTTGTAAAAAGCAGGGTCTGCCAGATCTTAAACTGGTATGGTGTTTCTACACTTCAGCAACCTTTCTGCTCTGTAGGAGACCTGTGAACGGCCAGCTCAGTCTGGATGGTTATCAGTTTGCTGCACCTTAGGTGATCCGTCCATTAGGTCAATAGGTAAAACAATAATGCAGGCAAAACATTTTCAAGAAAGCTGTCACAAACATATGTCATATAGTTTTACAGGGAAATTTATTTTTTTAAAACAATAATAATTCCACACTGGAGCTTTTATTTTGTAAAAAAGAAGAATTATTATTGTTGGTTCATTTCGTCCCAGCTCAAAAAAGGTTGAGAGTCGTGTTAGCAGAAATGTGTTGATACAAAACAAAATACATAAAATGTAACTGTGAAATCATCACAACTTAACAGTTATATACTTTCAGCTGATGCTTGTCAGTTTGACGTCAGTGGCTTCATGTCAGTGTTGTTTTGTGAGCTGGTCAAAGTCCCACGAGCTCTCTGTGAGAATACGAATCCTCCAAGGAAAACGTTAGCAACTGACTGTAATTTTCTTTTTCTTCTTGTCTTTCACATCCTTAAATGCCTGATGTTTGGGTGTTTCAGAACGTGATGACACGTCTTCAGTGAAGCTCTTCAACCAGAGAAGAGTTCAACCATTTGTCTTTTTTCTTAGGTTTTTGTGCAGCTCTTTCTGAATCAACCTCTTCACTGGCAGCTGGAGGACTCTCCTGTATCACATGGCAAGTTTTGCCTTTAGACTTTTTCTTCTTCTTTTTTAGCACCACGGCCTCGTCACTTTGAGGCTGCCCCTCATCAGCTGCACTGTCCGATCTCTCCATAAGGATCACATGTTCACTTTCAGTTCTCCTCCGTTTCTTTTTTCTCTTTACCCCTGTGTCAGTGAAAGCGGCTTCACATGTTTCGTTTGGTTCCTGAAAACCTGGCTTGTGATCTTCTTCCACATTGTCCTGAGTGGCTGACGTCTTCCTTTTCTTTTTGCTGACCTCATCCCCAGAAGTTACAGCCGTTTGTGCTGATTCAGTCTCAACATCACCGGCATCCTTTCCTGCACCCCAGACAAGAGCAGCTACAGATTTTGAAGAAGACTTTTGTTGTTGATGTGACTGAGCATCTTTTATCTCTGAATCAGCATCAAGGAAGGAAGAGGTCCTCTTCTTTTCCTTTTTCCGCACAGATGCTGGATCGCCACTTTGTGCCACAGTATCTTCGGGGCCCTGTCTGCTAGATGATTCACTAGTTTTCTCTTTTTTCTTCTTCTTTTTCTTCTTAGTCACCTGTTCAGCATCTCTGTCCTCGTGAGTGTCAGTAATTTCCACCTCTTTGCTTTTGTAAAGAGTGTAACACGTATCCACTCCCTCAGAGATACTTTCTCTCTTCTTCTTCTTCTTCTTCACTGACAGTCCTGTACTTTCTTCCAAGGCTACACCCTCATTAGACAAGCTCACACTTACACCACCTTCGTCTCCAACTTGAGTATCATCAAGTGAAGATGACTGTTTCTTAGTTTTGTGCTTTCGTCTTTTCTTTTCATAACTTGTTGTAGTATTTTCTACATCTTCTTCTTCGTGCTCCTCTGTAACAGCGATCATCTTTTCTTTTTTCTTCTTCTTTTTTGTCGGCATCACAGATTCATCATGTAGCGGCTCCTCCACTGGATCAACGCCCTCATCATCCTCAACATTTCCTTTCAACTTTTTCTTCTTCTTTTTCTTTATCTCCTGGACATTTTCCATGTTACTCGTCATGGAAAACCCAGAATCCTCCGCCTCTTGTGTAACATTATCAGCAGTGGACTTACTCCTTTTTCTCCTCTTTTTTGTTGGTGTTGAATCGTGAGATTCTCTCTCCTCCTGCCTCAGTGTGTTATCATCATGCGACGAGTTCTCCGCGCACTGCAGCGCTGGAGGCTCTGCTCTGCTATCCTCGGGTGGGCTGAGAGCCGCTTCTGCCTCCACATTAACAGACGCCGCAGCGAGCAGACCCTCTGGCTCTTCCTGACTCTGGCTTCTTCCTTCTTCTCCTTTCACTCTCCTGTTTGTCGTTACAGTGGCTCCAGTGCGTACACCATCATTGTTAGTGTGACTAACAAACTCTGGGAGACTCTGGAGGAGACTTTGGCTGTCTGGTTCATCCTCTTCCCGTCCCGTTTCGGACAGATTGTCTGTTTGGACAACATCTGCTTGTGCCGCTGTTACAGTTACAGTTGCTTCTTTGCCTCCTTGTGTGTGTCCCCTCGGACTTCTCTGTAGCTGCAATAACTCACAAACTGTAGCATCGCTATCTTCCTCGCTTTCTTTGTCCTGAAGAAGAATCTTTTTGTTTCCTCTCGCAAGACGCCTCTTTGGTGTTTCAGCTGATTCAAGGACGCGTGTGTCACTTGTCACATGTGTAATATTCGTCTCCCTCTGATGATGTCCACAGTCAGAGCTGTCTGCATCAGAAGACAACAGTGTATCCCTCGATGTAGTTGCCTTAGTTGACATCTTCCTTTGGCTTTCTTGTGACCTCCTCTTCCTTTCTTGTTTCACCTGGGCGTCTCTCTTTGCTGGAGTGTGCCAAGGTTGTGAGCACTTTGCTTTTGATGGTGCCACAAAACGTTTCTTTTCCTGTGTGATGACACACAAAGAATACAGTTCATAATGGGAGTGCTTGGACATAAAATGGGTACATGCAAGAAACAGTCGTATGAAAAGATGAATTCCTAAACCTCTGTTAAAGCAATTTAAAAGAATTGTCTCATACTTGAGGTTTTCTCTTGTTTCCAAATTTGCAATACATCTTCTACATTATATTATACAGCTACTAGCTCGGCTTTGATGAATCTAAGGTTTGAAACTTGAAAAACATCACAGGGCAAAGGAGGAAAATGTAGGATCAACATTCTTGCATGAAGCCCATTAATTCTCGTTTTAACATAATACTTACCACCACTTTGATGTCCTCATCTTCAGACTTTTCTTCTTCGTCTTTTCTAGAAGAGGGCAGATGTGTTTTATTACCAATGGATTAAACTTTCATACAGGTTAGTGCAGCTGAGGCTGTGTTCACATTAAACACTGAAGTGTCTCAAATCTGAGGTCTGATGATTTTAAGGAAGTTTGAACAAACCAATTTGGACTTTTTCAAATCAGATGTGGGACACTTCTACGTGGTCCCAGATCTGATTCATATCCAATCTCTTTTAAAATAAGACTAATTGTTCCTTGAAGTTAACTTACTCTGATAGTGGAGATATGTAACCCCCATCCATGTCAAGTGTTGGTAGAGAGAGCTCCACATCTCCTCTTCCGTAGCCCTGCCACAGCTCTCTGACACATTTGAAGAAGCCTCCCATTGTCGCATTCTGCACAAAGGAAAGAAGTCAGAACAAAGCAGCATCTACCAAGTATCTGTTCAATTTAAACAACAGATAACAAAACCATGTATCGAAGTTATTCTTACATGAAGTCTCGTGTTCTGCTGGACAGGTAAGAGCGTGCTCCTGGGCCTCCACTGCTTCTCACTGAGGAAAGGGAAACTGTATTTTGGTAGTCTAAACGTTTTACTTTGCCTCTTCTTGTTAGCTGTGGATTCACTACGGGAGGCAGAGGACGAAGTGTCGCCTTCACTTTCTTCTAGGTCTCTGGGAGATGCTGGAGTGGACCTCGAGCTGTGGCGGTGCCGTTTTCCTGTCCTCACAGCCTCGGGTACTGGCTTCTGAGTGAGGAACAGGCTGTCACCCGAATCGCTGCACACACACAGTTACACGTGAAGGACTGTTGTTAGAGAAGTAGCTGTATCATCCGTGCGCCATCCTTACCTTTCTGCTGGGTCTTTACATGCTTTATCCTGTCTGATCTGTCCCACGGAGGACTCGAGATACCGCGATATCTTCTCCACATAGCCCGCTGGGGATGTCTCCAAGACGATGTTGCATGACTCCGCCGATAAAGCTTCAGCAATGCTTTCTGACGGAGTCCTGTTTAGGGATTTACGCACTCCGGTCATTGTGTAGCTTAAAACACATCACGATCACAGCAGAAGTTTAGAAGTAGAAGAACAAGTATTGTTATTGACAGGAAATTAATAGAGCGTGAATCCAGTTGATGCCTTTTGGTCCTGTTGGTTCATTCTGGTGCATAAGAAAGAAAATATGCCGTAAATGTGTTAATTTAATCCGATTAACGTCGCTAATGTCATATAACGACGCGCAGCTGCGGCAAAATAAACAGATAAAAACAATGAACGCCACAAACATGTGTTTTGGGATCAACCAGGAAGCGTCTAAACGTCACCAACGTGACGAAACGAATCGGACCAATCAGCATAGAGGAGACGTTGGTCGGTTAAAGAATCAAGAGGGTTGATTGTTACTACTTCCGTTTTCGACCGGACAGAGCTTGATTCTCAAACTACATGTGCTGATGAAGACTGCATACTAAACAAACAACAAACAAACAGTCTCTAAGTCTAAGTACGTCTTCTACCTATACATTTATTACATCATTATTAATACATTATTTGATGTATTTTTTAATTCAGCAGTTTAATCTACAGTGTATGGAGACATGAACTCGGGCGTGATCTATCTTGTTGTTTTTTACTCTCTACTTTAACCGTACAGCAGATGTGGTAAACTATCGACATTTTCATGCGTCGCTAATAGTCTGCTGCTGCGGGTACGTACAACGTATCGGCCTCAACTACAGTTATGGCCGATGTCAGCGAAACTGAGAAGCTCCAGCTTCACGTCCCTGATCTAGAGGATCTGCGTGCTGGTAAGTAGCAAATACGTGGTTATAAAGTGGGATGTTTATAAAGGCAGAATAATGAATCACGTTTCCTGGTTTCAGTCTTACAAACAGGACTGGAAGCAAACTTTGCAGAAGTTCAGGTGAGTGTTGTGGAGTGCCCAGATCTCACCAAAGATCCATTCCAGTTTCCTGTCAAAGGTAAGAATCCATTAAGCTTCATATACACAGTATATATTCAAACAGTATATACAGTAACTATGATCTGTACGCATATTGATTGCATAATTAAGAGGATAGATTTGTTAAAATCAAATATTGTCATTGCTTACATGTGTGTTTAGTCCATTCTTGCACAATCTGATATGTTTCTGCTCTTAAACTGTAGGCTTGTGTGGTAATCCACGTATCACTGATGTTGGGGGTGTACCATACCTCATTCCCTTGCCTCAAAAGCACAAGGTAGTTTTGTTTGTTTAACTCCAAACACATTGCAGCGTTTGAAAACACTGAATGAAGATTATGTCATATTTCCTGTAGCAAACTGTTTTATATACCCCTTATTCTTGTCCACCTCTCAGGAATACAACATGAACATCATATCAAAAGAACTGGAGCTGCCAGGAGCCTTCATCCTTGGTGCAGCAGCTGCCCCCTTCAGGATCCTTGGGATAAATGCAGAGGTTTGTGTTTCAGTCATCTAAAAGTTAGAACACAGCAAGACATTAAGGTTTGCAAGGTGTGCAAAGCTGGAAACAATTCCTCCTAGAACAGTGTATGTCTCAGATGCTAAATGATGTATAAATTAGCTTTTGGCATATCCACAACCTGTAAACTAATGTTCAGTGGTATGGAAATGAAAAAGTGTCTTTCGTACATCCTCTCTGTGAGTAAGATGCTGATCACTCCCTGTTGGAGAAGGATAGTAAATCACTGGATTTGCCTGCAGCAAAGTATCATGTGATCAATGAAAATTTGTTATGACACAGACGTTGATGGAGTACGTCTTGTCGTCCACAGCTGGTGCCTCTGGTTCTGACTGAAGCGGAGGGAAGGCGTGCTGTGAACAGCAGCTACTTCTCATCCATCAATCCAGTTGATGGCAAGTGTCTGCAAGAAAAATACAGTGATAAATTCTCTGACTGCAACTTTGGACTGCTGGGGAATCTGTATGCTTGTGAGGGGAAGTCTGGGAAGGTAAACAGTCTTATCTGATCAAACAGTATTCGCAGAGTTTTACCTCAGAGAATGCAGAATGATGGATACATTACTCATCAATGGAAAATGTATGTGCTTGTCATTTTTGATGTGACAAAGAGGTTATGTATGGGCTTAGTTACAATTATCTGCAAGGGAGTATTGCTAGTGTTGTTGTGCATGAACCTTAGCCCCACCGTGTTTGCTCATAACATTTGATTGGATAAACATTAACAAAAGGACAATGACCGCTGGACAGTACAAGCTGACCACTTCACCTGTGTGCCTCCTCAGGTTATTGAGGTGCGGGCCAAGAAGAGAACAGGAGGCAATAGTCTTGTGACCGCGCTGAGGAAGACTCTTGAGGGCCACTACCCTGATGAAAGCCTGGCTCTGGGAGGTACCTTCATCATCCAGAAAGGGAAAGCCAAAATCCACATCATGGTGAAAATAATTAGATGTTGGTAACATGGCAGAGAAGGCATGATGCTCAGGTCATGTGCATTCATTTATCTTCCCTTGTGTTGACTTATTCATAGCCAAGAGAGTTCTCAGTCTGTCCCCTCAACACTAACGATGAGGTCAACAACTGGCTCCAACACTTTGAGATCAACGCTCCAATCATCTGCCAGTCTGTGCTCGTATCAAGAGATCCAGTAAGTGAAACAAACAGTAACATCTCAAAGAGCTGAAACAAGATCAGTTTGTGGTCTGAGAACCTATTAGCAGTGCATTTTTAAGATGATTCACTTTGTTTGCTTGCTTTCAATTCAGGGATTGGACCTGCGGGTGGAGCACACTCACTGCTTCAGCCACCACGGAGAAGGTGGCCACTACTACATCGACACGACACCTGACAGTGTGGAGTACTTGGGCTACTTCATGCCTGCGGAGTTTGTCTACCGCATCGACAGGCCCAAAGACACTCACGGAGTTGGACGAGATTGAAACTGAAGGAACAAGTAAATGTGCCTTCATGTTGCAGCACAGCATCTTTTGACAATCTATGTGATAATAAAGAAAATGTTTTATCTGAAGTGTCTAGAATTGTCTTAATTGAATGTAATGTGTAATGTGTCACCTCTAAATGGGATCATGAAATACACAGCAATAAAATACAATAGACATATTGGTTTTCAAGTAATAAAAATTTATTTTGTGTAGCCAAAAACATAATCAATTCAATTAAATACATTTACTTAGCATTCTTATCTAATTGTAAACCACTTAGTACATAATAAATTGTACACTATAAATTGATTTACACCTGTCCATGAAGAAACAGCGCCCTCGCCTGTCCAGAGCAGGTCACACATCATTTCCCACAATGCTGCTGCCGCACCAGCCCGGAAGTGAGACGTTTATTGACAATATGGCTGCTAAACTGGGTTAGTATTTGGAGTAAATTGTAATTTGACAGCAGAGGCGGGGAGTGCGACAGTAACCCATTTCCACCTCGGGAGTGTCCTGAACAGATGCATTTGAATGAAGGGAGCCGTGAATTCACGGGATGGTGTCAGTGAGCTGAGGAAACGTCCTGAGTGTGAAACCCGTCATGTCGTTTTTCAAGAGGAAAGGTGAGGAAGAAGCTCCCTGTGAAGGCTGCAACGTCAACGGTAGCTAGCAGCAGAGAGGGTCCGGATGAGGAGAGAGTTGTCCTCGATAAGATGTAGCTAATGTGGCCGAGACAGTTTCTGCACGTAAATGAGCCAAGGACACCGCGGTGTCTGTGGGAATGTTTTCTTGCTGCCGCTGCTCACTGCATTGACTTGGTTAGCTTAGCGGTGGCCTCTCTATCCTCCCTCACCTAACGTTAGTGTTATCTCCGGTGACAATTAATCTCACTAGCTCAGAAAACAGTCAGCGCCATGAAATACAACGCTGTGATTGTGTGTGCACAATATAATTTGTAGATTTTAATAACTCGAAGTTAGCACAGTGGTCTGTGATAGCTAACACAAGCCGGACTGTGCTATGGCTGCTAGCTAGTTGAAGTATGTTAGCATTATCAAGACATTTTCAAACCGCTTTAACGAGTTACACACATGGGAAAAGCTAATAATAAGCCAACAGAGTCTAAATCAGAGTTGAAATTTGACATTTAGGAAATGTGCGTAACCTTCATTGTGAAACGTCAGCCAGCAGTGGATGTAGCTATTCTCAACTAATACTCAGTCATCCAACCTAGCAGCTACTGAATGAATTGGATCTGTCTGTGATGACTGTTAGTAGACACAAAAATATTTGAGGCTATAAATTAAAATTATGGTAATTGCATACAGTGTCGCTAAAAATGCATTGCTGGCTTAATATCTTTTAATGTAAGCCTGTAGTTGATTCTGTAGTATACTGCTAAAATTGTAGTTAAATGTAGGATTGTGCTGCAAAATAAAATAAAAGTTATACTGTGACCTCTGTTTTTTTCATTTGTTGGTTTATTAGGTACACCTACCTAGACTGCATGAACCCTCAGCCCTGTAGTAACAGCTCCTCATCATCAAATAATTTCTCTGAAATATTTTCAATAAAACACAACTTTAAAGCCTTTGTGAAGGTACTGCAGGGCTGCTGCATTAGATTAGTTTAAGCTAGGTGTACCTAATAAACTGGTAATGAATTATTAAAAGATGAAGCGCTGCATTTACAAACAGTACTACCCTCCTATTTAGATTATGACTGGTTCAAGTTTCTTCCTACTAGTACGTTAGACTACTTTGATATAAAATACATAAATGTAATAGGACAGAATGAAGAGACAGAGATTGTGAAATAAATTTCAACTGAAAATCTGATCGTGTGTCTTCAGGAAACCACAATAACTTTACTGTTTAAACTGGCCTAAAGTTGCTCATCTTTATAAGTTAAATATGTGGTTCTTCCTCATTGGCTACAGCAGTAAAAGCAGCTGACACAGCAGGTCTCTAAAATGAGGATGTATCTGAGAAAGTAGTCTTATAATGCACTGTATCAGGATGCCACTCGCGAACAGATAGGAAGTGAGTGTCTTCCTTGTGGTATGCATGGTTGTAATGTCTTGGTCATTTTATACTGTGTTTCCAACTTTCTGGTAATAAATCCAGAGTACAGTTAATTCTTTGTAACCACAAAGATAATCTGAATATGTAGCTAGTCTGAATATGTATTTAGAGCAAAGACATCTGGTGTTATTTGTACTATGTTTTAGTCCAGTAGAGCAGAGGTTGTTGGGGCCCAGACATTTAAGAAATCTTATTTTTTTGCTGACAGTCTGTTAGTGCCAACTGACTCTGACTCTTGGCTGACACTTGTATTCACAAATGGCTCTGATCAAAACGTCTCTCTGAAAGAGCATCATCTGCACCATTTGCACAGGCCACTCAGCCCATTTTGTAATGTCAGTGGTTGAAATTGATAATTGGCCTGACCGCTCTTTGCAGCAACAGCCTAATATGAAGAAATAAACGGTGAGTCACTCTGATGAGTGCCACCATGTCTGCCTCTGCAGGCTATATATTTCATCATTATGTTTTTTGACAGTTAGCTGCAGAGGTCGGGAGTATTGTTAGATGTTTGTGGCATTAAATAGTTTTGTATCAGGCTCCATAATAAATTAAATTTCACTCACTAAGTTAGGAAACCAAGCGAGTACTTTTTGATAGGAAAATCTTTATCTGAAAAATGCTTGGATCCTCCTGTGCTAATAGACCAAAGTCACAAATCTTAAAAAGGGTTCTTAATGCTGATGTCTACTATGAAAGACTTCTCAGTCCTGCTTACTATAGTTAGGACTGACTTTTACATATCAGAACACAGCTTCCCTGTTTCCTCAGATAAATAGCTTGAGTAGTGTAGTTATTCACTTTTCTTTCTGCTACATCAGTTTCCTCACTATGTCATTATGTAACTAGATATATTACTAACTAGATACATTAATGTGCTTCAGCCTGACTCCACACCAAACCCTCCAACCCATCAATGAATCTTGCGGGGTTTTTTTGCTTGCTGCTCCTGCTCTGTATTGTGCATCTTATTGCATCTCCAGTTACAAACCAGCTCTCCTCTTTCTTCCCACAGCCAAAAGCAAAGAACCTGAGAGAGTGACCGATGCTAGAGTCGACAGAGGTGAGCTCATAATTACCTCTGTGAGGTTATAAAAAGCGTCACACAATGTTGCTGAATTCAAAATGCTTTGGTTTAAGGATTTAAATTTGTCTGTACAACTAACAGTATTTAATATTACATGCATATTATTTTTGTTGTTGCATCAGTTGAGCGTTTGCCAATTTGAGATGTACTATAGATGTTTTTACTTCTGCCTGCGCTGGTAGAACTAAGAGTGATCTTTTTAAGGAAGTGATTCTATTTGCTTAACTTGGCTCTTACTGTTTAAACATTACTGCTTATACTGTCACAAGAAGCAAAATTATGACCTCTAGCTAATAAGTGAAACACATGGAGCTCACAGTTAGTCACAGTCTTCTAAAACATCTCTCACACCCTGAGGCCTCTCAGCTGTGAGCTTTTTAAAAGACCTTTTCATAAAGTTACGCTTATGTCATACATTCAGGCCGACTCTTATTCTTACTCTTATTTTTCTCTCTTCTCTCTTCTGTTTTCCACTCCCAGTCTCAGTCAGTCCTCACTCTCCATCAACAGGACTGAGGAACCACCATGCCATCCAGGAAGCTGCAGGACCCAGCCATGTGGCCATCAACGCTATCTCTGCCAACATGGATTCCTTCGCCCGCGGTCGCACCGCTATCCTCAAGAAGCAGCCAAGCCACATGGAGGCTGCACACTTTGGTGATCTCGGTATGGAGCTTGTTAATAAATCGATGCTTGTATTTGCTTTATCATGATGATTTATTTGTATGTTTGGATTATAAGCTTCTGCTTTAAATTATATGGATAAATCAGTCATTAGGCTGTAGGCAGCTGTAGGCAGTGTGTCAGAGTGTGACCCTGAAACAGCCAAGTGTTAAACACTTCTCCATTAATCCTGTGTGAGTTATTCAAATGACTTCATGCATCCTTTTTAACCAGCAGCCAAACATTTTGCAGCCTGTCAGCGTGACGTTTGTCTTACAGCTTCCTATGTGCTCACATGGTAAAGAAACAGCTCCTCCCTGGTGCTATAAAACTAGTCTGTGTGTATGAATGCCTGACGCCATGACATTATATGTGGCTGACATTTTGAATTACAGCAGAGACAAGAAGTGTACAGACAAGTTGCTCAGAGAATAGCCGGGGTGTGTCAGGTGGAGGAACCTGTGCTGCAACCAACAGACAGAATCTGAATGAAACTTACTGTAAATCAGTGATTTGTGGGTTTTAACACAATTAGTTGAGATTTATTAATTCAGGAAGTCTTATTAAGCTCAAGTTCTTCTCTGCAAGAGATTTTTGAGAATAAATTGCATATATGAAACATTACAGTTCATTCATCCAAACGGGCTTCACACAGACCTGCATCCTCTATTCTGGAGAAGTCCTGTTAGCTTTGGTGGGATCAAAGACGTTAAAGACGGCATCACATGAGTTGTAAAAACAAACATTTATTTATTTACAGAGTAAAAGGACACACAGGAGGAAAGTAGTTAATGAAATGGTTAAAAAAAATTATCATATGATTTCTGTGATCTCTTTTGATAGCAGCTAAGAGTTAGAACAGATGAAGCATGTGTCTGATATTAGAACTGACAGTTAAAGCAGGGACCTTTGATAATTCACATCCAGATGCTGCACTGGACGTTTTGATTGTACTAGTCTTGAATATTAAAATGGCCTCGACTCTGTGATCTTACGAAATCCACCACACAGTATTTGACACCTCTTGAACAACTACCTTGTTTTTTAAAGTACAACTTTGAAGTTGTGCTCTCATTCATAATCCAGGAAGTGTCAGGTTTGTAGTCAAAGAGCAGACTCCCTGTTTGTTTTGTATTCTTTGTGTGGTTTAGTTGCCCGGGATGTGAATCTTAGTCAAACAGACACTCTATTTGAGGAATCATAAAGTCAACTACTGTCACATCCCTACAGAAATTAGATTTTCCTTTGTTCAGACATAGCTGGAGTGTGGAGAGGTTGATGTGAGGACCACAGTCAGGGTAAAAGACAGGGTGGACAGTGCACAGAAATGCTGTTGACATGTGATTCTGAAAAGTTTGTCTGGGTTAAATCATCTGTGAAATTGCATAGACTAAAGCCACCTTTAGCCAGACGTAGAGCCGGAATTCGACAGGACATCAAAACAAATATCTTGGAGTTTAAATTCAGCACACGTCAGCTTCTAGCCTGAACCATATTTTCAGCTGAAGTGGGAGCTCTGAGCACAAAAAAATCCAGTTTTTATCTTTCATTTCATTTTCCAGCTCCCATGAAGGTACTGCACATTTTATCGTCCTTCTAGTTTGAAAGTTGAAAGCTGTAAATAATAGAGAGTGCACTGCTCAGTCAGGTATTGAAGTTGAATACTTCTAATATGCAATATATGGTGTCAGCCTTATTAGTATGTGAACAGCAGTGATTTTAGTGCCTAGAACAATATTGTGGATCCTTAATATACATCGAACATATGACATTTGTGTGCTCAAGCTTTTATTTGCGGTCTTATAACAGCTTTATTTTTTTTAGCTTTATTTTATAATTATTGACTTAAGACAAGGAGATTTGTATTATAATGCATCCTCTATTAAGAGAGAGAATGAAACTAAGAAAAACAGACTTGGCCTCCGTCTGTTGTCCATAGTGATCAGCTATGACAGATTAGTTGGGAATGTGTGTGCACATTTATCATTTGAATGGTGAGGTTACTTTAACTTGAAACTAATGAAAATAATCTGACTGAAATAATCCTGAATTGTGGCTTCACACTTCTCTCCTTCTGTTCTGCATACACTCTCCTTCAGAAAATAGAAATTGATAAAAACTTGGTTGTAACCAGATCAAATTGATCACCACATCAAAACATAAAACAAATGGTTTTCCAGTGGTTGAAGTTTGACTGGTGCTGTTTTAATGATGTCAGATCTCATGTTAAACTATTTGCTGATACATTTAGGTCCTCTAACTAACTCTTTGTTTTGGAAATGGTCACATATAGTACATTTCAACGTACATGCGAGCATCTCTGTGATGATTTTACAAGTCTTGTAAAAACTGAGAACCTAACCTTTAAAAAATCCTTTCAGTGCTGCACGCCGGAAGGAAATCACTCCTGTCTTATTTTGTAGCATCACTAAATGGTTAACCGTACAGCAATGATTTTTGTGCCTAGAACAATATTGTGGATCCTTAATATACATCGAATATATGACATTTGTGTGCTCAAGCTTTTATTTGCGGTCTTATAACAGCTTTATTTTTTTTAGCTTTGTATTCTAATGTCCTTAGTTGTACATTTGTATTTTCCAGGTCATTCCAGCGTGAACTATCAGCCGCAGGAGACACGCTCTCGGCTGTCCAAGACGGTGGACCAGGTTCTTCGGGACAATGTGGCGATGCCCCACTACATGCATTTTATGGAACTACGTGGCGCTGACCACCTGGTTCGTTTCTGGTTAGATGCTGAGAGTTTTCGCTCCACCAGCTGGTCGCGAGTCAGGGCGCACAGCTTAAACTCTGTCAAACACAGCTCGTTGGCCGAGCCCGTCCCCTCCTCTCCAGGTGGCTCAGAGCTGCCAGAGACAGCACCCCACAAAGCCAGTGCCCTCTCCCGGGACAGTAGCAGTGACGACTCTACAGCGCCGTCAGGACAGCGAGACTTCGCCTCAGAAGCAGGACTGAGACCCGGCACCCCTCAAGCAGAAACGCCTAGCAGGCAGGCACCCTCCAGGACCGGGACTCCCTACAAGGTGCAGTCAAACAGCACCCTGCGAGACCTATCGGACAAACTCATGAAAAGTGAGTCAGCCGTCTTTCTATTTGTCTGATTGTTTATATGTCTTACATACTCAGTGGGCGACATAAATTTACTTAAATTCATCCAGGGTGTTTTTGATCACTGAGTCCAAACCCTCAGGCTGTGATCCAGTGATCCTCTGTGCAGTGTTACTAGACTGTAAAGATCCCCCACCTCCATCACACCCCAGCGTTTGGAACGATGGTGTGTGTGCACTACTGCTCCTCCCAATACACCAAGAGAGAATGAAACTAAGAAAAACAGACTTGGCCTCCGTCTGTTGTCCATAGTGATCAGCTATGACAGATTAGTTGGGAATGTGTGCACATTTATCATTTGAATGGTGAGGTTACTTTAACTTTAAGGACTGAAATAATCCTGAATTGTGGCTTCACACTTCTCTCCTTCTGTTCTGCATACACTCTCCTTCAGAAAATAGAAATTGATAAAAACTTGGTTGTAACCAGATCAAATTGATCACCACATCAAAACATAAAACAAATGGTTTTCCAGTGGTTGAAGTTTGACTGGTGCTGTTTTAATGATGTCAGATCTCATGTTAAACTATTTGCTGATACATTTAGGTCCTCTAACTAACTCTTTGTTTTGGAAATGGTCACATATAGTACATTTCAACGTACATGCGAGCATCTCTGTGATGATTTTACAAGTCTTGTAAAAACTGAGAACCTAACCTTTAAAAAAATCCTTTCAGTGCTGCACGCCGGAAGGAAATCACTCCTGTCTTATTTTGTAGCATCACTAAATGATTAACCGTTTGCCTCTGTGTGTTCCAGGTATAGAGAAAGATGCAGTTGTCATCTTCACAAAATACATCTCTCCAGATGCTGTGAGGCCCATCCCTATCACAGAACAAATTAGAAATGACATTATTGGTAAGATACAGTAGATATTCACTTAATTTTAAAATCAAGTAACAAAACTGTCAATCATGCTATAATATGATAATTTGTTGTTCAATAATATTCCTGTCCTTCACTGTATAGCTAAAATATGTGGAGAGGATGGCATGGTCGACCCAAACTGCTTTGTGATTGCACAGTTGGTGGTCTTTAGCATCTTGGAGCAACAGTGAGTTTCTCTCTCTTCATTTTCATATTCATTCCTTCATGTTCGGATGGATTCCTCGCCTCTGTGTTTTGACCTTAAGATGAAAGTGTAACTGGTGTTCTTCCTGCCAATTTGCCACCTCAACTTAGCGGCAGCTGTATTCATCTTCCACTTGCCCTTTCATTTGCAGGCACTTTAGCGAGTTCCTGCGGAGCCATCATTTCTGTAAATACCAGATTGAAGTGTTGACTAGTGGCTCTGTGTTCCTGGCAGACATCTTGTTCTGTGAGTCAGCTCTCTTCTACTTCTCTGAGGTGAGTGGGCTCAGTGGTTGCCTAAACCTTTTTTTATTTGCGACGGCTCATCAAAAACACATTTCAGCAGTGATGCTGTTAAACTTTTTTATTTGCTTCTCTCTTCTTGACTCCTTGTTATACACGTGTCCTCCCCTACTACTACAGAAACTTGCACAGACAGATTGTTACAGCAGTAATAAACCAAGGTCACAGTCAATATCAGTAACGCATAAAACCCTGTGAATAGTCCCTTTAGGGAGGATGTTTCAAAAACACACAGTGACTTCAAGTTGAATTATGATGTTCTCTGTATCCTCTTCCCCGTAGTACATGGAAAAAGAGGAGGCGATGAATATACTGCAGTTCTGGCTGGCAGCAGACAACTTCCAGAATCAGCTAGCAGCTAAAAAAGGCCAGTATGACGGCCAGGAGGCTCAGAATGATGCCATGATCCTCTACGACAAGTAGGTTTTCTCTTTATTGCTTTGAAAGCATCTCATGTATTTGTTTGTATAGTAAATACGTGTTTTGGACTGTTGGAGAAATTGTGAAGGGCATTTTTGAGTTAGACGGATATATCGGATATCGATAAAAAAGCCAATATCGAACATCCCTAATAATAATAATGAAAATAACCTTTAATTGCAGCCTCCTTGCTATGCTTTGATATAATTAAGTCAGCTGCATAGGCTCAGATTACAGCTTGTGTCAACATAATTACAGTGATTTGCATTAAGACTCTGCAGGAGATTTTTATTGTGTGTTCATTCAGAATGGAAAATTCACTAAAGTTGCATTTTTCTTTCTAAGCCTGAAAGCTGAATAAAGGTGTCCTCATTAATCCCTCTTTTTACTTTCCAGGTATTTCTCACTCCAAGCTACCAACCCTCTGGGATTTGGCGACTCTGTGCGGATGGAGATTGAGTCGAACATCTGCCGAGAGGGAGGGCCTCTCCCTGACTGTTTCACCACTCCACTCAGACAGGCCTGGACAACCATGGAGAAGGTTAGATCCTCTCATAGATTAATATTCACTGTGGGTCTCTTCTTATGTTCTTTTAGCTATATAGATGTGGAACTTAGAAATATGAAGCCTTTAGTTCACTACTTGAACTGTTTCCTTGAGTTTATTAGGATCCTCCTAAAGGTCTTGTGTTGTAAGTCACTGACAAATAGTCTCATTACACCACAGACAAATGCACCAGCGCTAAAGTTAATGAAATAAAAGCTCAACATTGTTGTTAGCACATAAAGGTCAGAAACAAACCTTTATAAATATATCAGGGAACTCATTATTCTCTAACACAGTGTTGCATTTGTTCAGGTCTACATGCCAGGCTTCCTGTCTAGCAACCTTTACTACAAATACCTGAGTGACCTCATCAACTCTGTGCGGGCGGATGAGTTTGTTAATGTCAGCACTCCGAGTCAGAGCGGGCCTGCGGACAACGACCGCTCAAGTTCTAATACCAACGAGGGCTCTCAGACTCAGGTGACCCCCAACTTTAACCTCCCATCTTCAGCCCCTGTGGGGACGTTCCTCTGTCTCCTGACATTTAGACGTCGTTCCGCCTCATTACAAGAATAATGAGGATGTTTCTTTTAATACCAAAGGGTCGTGATCATTCGGGTTGCTCAGTTGAAGCAGTGTTAGCTGTAATGCAGCAAAAACATTCTGTTCACTGTGTCCTCACTGCAGCATGGTGCCAAAAAAGCGGTGATCAAGATCCTGAAGAACTTTGATGAAGCGATCACAGTGGACGTTGCCAGCCTGGATCCTGAGACATTGTACCAGCGACCGTACGCTGGGTGAGTTTTGTGTGTTTAACACAAATGATCAGATAAATAGAAATGATGTTTTTTCTCCTCCATTAATTGGGCTGAAATGTATTAGTGGAGTAAATTACCAGTGGCTTCCTAAAGGGTCAGAATTATCTGGATTGCTTTTAAAAATGTTGCTGTAGAGGGTATACGCTGTGTCATTTGGTAGCTGAATCTCTATTTGAAATCATGCACTAAAGTGTACCAGTGACAGATTTGCAGTTTTGTCGTCTTTTACTTGTATATTTGTTTTTCATGCTCGTTCGATTTCCCACGCTGCTGAGTGGAATCAATGCTAGTCTCGGTTTTGTTTTTATCGACTTAGCTGTAAAATGTTTTATGTGCGCTTTAAAAAATTCTGTGCAGAAACAATTCAGGGGAACGACATTATTGAAAGACAAAGCTGTAGGCTCTGTTTCTCAGAGTTCAGACTGCTGTTATGTGGGTGCCTCTGACTGCTGTCTTCATTCGTCTCCTCTCCTTTGGCTCCTCAGAAAGATGACGTTTGGGAAGGTGAATGAGATGGGCCAGTTTATCAGAGAGGCAGAACCCGAGCCGGATGTGAAGAAATCTAAAGGCACGATGCTCTCTCTCTTCTACCTGTCACATTATTCTCTTTGTATCTTTGCCCTCACTCTGTCACATTTTATCTCACGTTTTGTCTACTCTGCCCATGGATACAAACCTCATGTGGTGGCTGCCTTCTTTCATTCTCCCTAAAACTCTCCTGAAATATTTAAGTATATTCCCTTTGGAAAAAAACCTTCCCTACTCTTTAGATCTAACAATATAAAAAAACTTCAGGAGGTTTGTAGAGTGCTTTGTCTTGCTCAAGAGTTGAGTAGCAGACATTGTAAGAAAACTAGTAAGAAAAAGTAGGTTCCTACTTAAAATGGTTAACTGCCTTCTGATAAAATGTTATTCACTTTATCAGTAGGGTTTTACACAACTAGTTATTTCAGGACTCACATCATGTAGCAGCTGTATCTTTAAGTGCTGACTTGTATCTTTTAGTTTGTAGCAGTTAGTTGACCTGAAGTTTTTGGTTTGTCTCACTCAGCTCTCTCCTCTCTCTCAGGCTCCATGTTTTCTCAAGCCATGAAGAAATGGGTCCAAGGCAACTCAGATGAGGTGAGGCAGCAAGATATTAAATAATCATAAATAATTCAGTCCCCTGAGGCACGTAGCCAGACTCTCAGTGCCATGAATTCAAATTCATGTTGCGATGTCACTACAGAAGAATAAATAAAAGTCTGAGTTGAATTTTAAACTTATCGTTTGTGTTGTGCTGTGATTTTTACTAACAAGGCTCAGGAGGAGATGGCGTGGCAGATTGCCAAGATGATTGTCAACGACGTCGTCCACCAGTCAGGTCACGACAGTCCCGGGAAGTCCACCAAGGTACAAAACCTTGCTCAGTCTCGATCCTATGCAGTGAAATGTGGGATGATCACAGTTCTTGTTTAAGTGTTTTATTTTGTCTGTCTACAGCTATGACCCCACTGAGGAACCAAAGGACCGTCACTCCATGAAGACGCCGGCCATGCCAGTGGCAAACTGTACACACGGTTCACCCTGCGATGAACTGCGTTACCCCTGATAACGAAGAAAGCATTTGATCACCTCCTCAACCACCACGTGTGCGTGCGTGTATGTGTGTGTGCGCATGTGTGAGCGGTTGCTCACGCATGAGCTAATGGAAAACTTGAAGTACATCCATGTTCTAATTTTCCAACTCCTTAACACTATAAAGGTATATTTGTAGTCACCAAAGGTAAAACAAAAGTCAAGTGCTTGGATCAGTTGACAGGAAGACACTCCTGAGGAAGTCATTCACCGTGGTCTCTGTCAGAACTACCACTGAAAAAATGTCTCATCTTAGACCCATGGAGGGCACGACAAAGACTGAATGACCCTCATGACATGTTTCCCCACACCTTTTTATAACCATTCCTTTTTTTTTTAGATTCTCTCTTTCGCTCAGATACTTAAGGATTAAGCAACTGAGAATCAGTGGTTTGCAGCATTTCGCAGTTTTTACAAACACTTCCGCCAGCCTGCCTGGAGTAGTTTTTTTTAAAATTATTATTTGCTGTTCACAGCTGTTTACGTACTGTAGAACATATGGAAATGTGATACTGAAATAGAAGAAGATCTCATTCAGGTCTCTGACTATCTGACCTTTTGTGTGAACCTCCCGGCACCTACAGAGTGTAGAAGAAATACTCCATAATGAACTCAAGTGCTCCAGTTGTGTTGGAAAACTCCAAACTATGTCATATATGTTCTATATATATATATATATAGAGAGAGAGAGATTTCTGGTTTGTCACATATATTAAAGGTAGTCATTTTTTATGGTCGTTGCTATTTTTTTTAATGCATCACTGAAACAAACATCAGTGGTAACCGGACTGTTCAACTGGAAAGTGTGCTCAGCGAATTAAACATTTTCTTTTTAAAACTTTCTTTTGAGCCTTACCAAGACGTGGAAAAAGAACCAGAAAAGACACTTGGTACTATGTACCACTAATGTTTTCTGACATGTATGTGTAATTAATCTATAATATATTTAAATTGTGTTTGATTTAAATACATATATTATGAAATGGTTTTGTCTGTCCTTGTTTTTATCCTTTGGCACTTCAGTTGAAGTGACGTTATTGTGGTTTCAGGCTGTAGTTATTTTGTGGCATTGAAGTGTATTATATTTACAGTCAGACTTATATTTAAAACAGCAGTGTTAGTATGTTAAAATGTGAGGAGACTTTAAGATGGACTACTATCACCTCTGACCAGGTGGGGGCAATGTTGTCTGTACTGCTATGTTTGAGGAAAAACCAGAAGAAAGAGACCACACTGTAGATTTAGTTGTTTCTAACACAAAGGCATCTCGACATAATCTGTAAAAAATTTAAAGCCAAATGATCAAAATTTACCTTCAGTACAGTATAACTTAAAACCTGCAATTAATCCTTAGAGACCTGGCTGTTGATGTTTATGACACCTCAGTGATTGGTTATATTAAATAAGTTGAATAACGTTGTTTCATATATAAACTAAATAACAGCGTTTACCTGAAGCTGCACGAGGCAACGCCCACCTCGGCGGGTCCTGTCCTGAACTCTGATTGGCTGAGACTCTGTTATAACAATTAACCACAGGCTTTATAAAGGTGTTTGTGTATTTTTATTCAGTCTGCGTCACTTACACACACGCGTAACACTGCGGCAATTATTAGAATAATTTTTTATTTCGTTTTTTTCTTTAGCGGAGAATAAAAGCGAAAGCGATTGATGCGTTTTGTTGTTGTGACAACATTCACAGACGAAGTGCGATACCTGCGATCACACGCCTTTTCTGACAAGCTCACATCATCCTGTGCGAAACACCGGACGTGTGCGTTTATACTTTCACAGTAATGTTGAAGGATATTCTGCCTCTGACTTAGTGGACTTCTGTTCAATAGTATGTAAGATCAGTCTGTTGTTGCTTCTCACTGAGTATGTTAAATATGAATCTCCGTATGCTTTTTGACATTTTTGACATTTTTATTTAGACTCCTTAGCCCAACAGAAGATGGGCTACACTACACATTTTTCTCCGTCATTTTCCCCTCAAACCTCGCCGCGCGTTTTCTCGGGATTTTATTTTGAAAACCAGATCCGGATGTGCTCGTTTCAGCTTGACGCTGTCCAGACGCACTCCTTCAGAAACGCAAAGTGCGCTGCTGGTCGCTTGAGTCAGCGCAAGTAGTCTTGGGAGGAGTGAGGGAGTCCGGCGGCTGTGGGATATGTTTGTGTTTGTGTTTGTGGCCTCAGATTAAACCGCTGCTCCACCTGCGATGGTATGACAACTGCGTATTCAGTTTTGGGTGTGACACAACATCTTGTATGTCAGAATTGGGCATTTTCCCAGCATGCATGGACGTGCAAATGACTTGACTTTGCTTTCTCACCATCAGTCCTCTTACTGATGTGCTCTGAACGTTTCGTCTCTCCAGACCAGATGTTCTGCACACAGTGCTGCCGCTGCGGATGTCAAGTGATCTCTTTTCTGATGTAGTGCTGGTCAGGGGCTGAACTTGAAGTCTCGCTCTTGAAGGTGTGAGCTCCAAATGCATTCGCTCCTGGGCCGGGAGAAGAAAGAAGAAGAAGCCGGGTTCGGGATCGATCTGGGTCTGTCTGTGGGCTTTTTGCCCCAAGCTGCCACCATGTTCAGCTGTGTGGGCTGCTTCTGGGTTCTCCTCTCCTCCGCTCTGGTCGCCGTTTGCAGTTTCAGCTTCATATCTCCTGCTTGGATTGTTAAGGACCAGCTGAGGAACAACCACCACCAGCAACACAACGCCAACAACAAGGACTCAGTGAGCTTCGGCTTGCTGTGGCACTGCTCGGAGTCTCTGGATCACATGTACAGATGCTACACCTTCGGGGGATTGGGCAAATTTGCAGAGATCCCCTCCAGCTCCTGGCAGGTAGTTCCCCACACACACCCATGTCTGTCTCATGTGGGTGGATCAGAGCATGTGGGGCATCAAGAGGGTAGGGCATGTCATAGTGTGCAGCATCACAGGAACCAGGGTAGAAATGATAGCCGGGCAGCAGTTTTTCAGCAGCAGCTAAAATGAACTAATGCGAGCAAGTACCCAATCACAGTCAAGCCTAATTACTGCTCTACATCAAGAAAATTACACTTGATCTGAGACATTCAATGAATGAAGGTTATTTGCATCCATAAGAAGTAATTTATCTTTCAATCCACAAAAGCCCACTGGGTTTTTCCTGATTTTTGGAGATCCTGGTGGCCGGAGTGACTCAGTTCAGGGGTCTCTGACACCACGTGATGCTGTGCATTTATGTCCAACAGCAAACATCCCAACAAAGCTGTAAGTCGTCAGCGAGAAATTGTGTAGAATCAACTAATCTTATTTAATTAACTTAACATAAACATCAAGTTTTATAATTTTAAGCTAATTTAACTTAATTCAACTCTATTATCACAACTTCTAAAGAAGAAATGTTAACTTAAAATGATGAGTTGACTTAATGAACTTATGATTGTTCCCTCAACTCATTAAATTAAGTTTTTTAAGAAACAAAACTGTATTAGTCGATTTCCCAGCATGCATTTGAGTGAAAACAGCACAGCATGCAATATTTTCTCTTAGAAGAATTAATTGTGTTGTTTGACTTAACAAAATGTGAAAGCAGCCGTTTTGCTCATATTTCAATTTTTAATTAGTTATATATATATATTTTGTGAGCATTTTTTACAGTGTGTAGCTTTTCTCTCACAGGGAAGAATAGGTGTTAAATCTGCAGGGACAGATAGAGAGCAGCAGCAGCACAGAACAGATTTGGGATTCCTCTGTACGTATGTTCTCATATATATTCAAACATTAAATACTGCTTAAGTTAAACTGAATTTAAGTGTGATACACTGTGTTTAAGGCTCATTTAGCTAAAAACAGGAGTCACTTTAGCCAGTTAGCCAGTTGTCACTGAGTTAATTTGTTGGTTTTCCTCCTTAGTTATTAGTTTAGCGTGTGTGAGACGTGATGGAGCTGCTTTCCCACACAGTGCTACACGTGTTATTACGGTGGTGAACCTGAGCACACGATCCTGCTCCCATAGTCATTAATAAAGGTGAGGGGACCATTAAGTTTTCATCAGAGCCACTTTATCACCACTCCTCCTGACCGATGTGCACATCGTTTGCTGTTGCCTTCCATTTTTTCCCATCCTTTTTTTCTGTCAGCAGCCTGCACACAAAAACATAAAACTGTGCAGTACATACAATATGTGCTTAAGCGACAGCATTGTGCAGTTGTGCAGGGGGGAGGGGAGGGGGTGGGTTCTGTGCTACAGTATCCATCCACACAGGGACACCTGTCAGCAGCTATTTGCCTCACTCAGTGTCTGGAGCAGAAGACAGTAGAAGACAACTATCACTGTACATTCAGCTCAGTGGTCTCCATATGAACGGAAAAGTCACGCTGAGCCCTGCGGACGCTGTGTGAGTGAGCCAGAGGAGGATGAGGACAGCATAGGGGGCGGAAGAGGGAGAGGAGGAAGTGTTGGCTCCCTGAGAGGAGACTGGCCTACTTGCGCTGTAGTTTCTGTGGGCTTTTCTGTTGTCGCTCCATGTTGTCAAAAGCTTTTGCTTGGACTGGGCTGCTGCTTTCCAGTGCTGCTGCCGCTCCCGAGCCCAGTGCTGTGGGCCGTCGCCAGACTGGCAGGGCCTCTGTTCAGCTGCACGCACGCACACACACACACACACACACACACACACACACACACACACACACACACACACACACACACACACACACACACAGAAACCCCTGAGAGATGTAAAAGAGGGTGGTAAGCAAACGCAGGCTTATACCACTTTTCTGTCATATGGGAAGCGTAGTCGTTCAGTGGAGCATTTCACATGTTTATGACAAAAGAGCATTTAGACTGTGTCATTTATTCTTTTTGGACTGTTAATTGACATCATTTTTAAAACAGAAAATGGGAGAATCTATTCAAAATATATTTAACAAATACATTTTAAATTATATTTATGTGGCAGTAAATAAAATTCAGACTCAAAGTCTTTGGACAGTTGTTTCTTAATATCTTCTTGCTTTTTGCCTCATCTTAATTTGAGTGAGTTTACATCAGCATAGAAAGAACTGTTTAAGACATTTAGTAGTTTTTTTTATATTCTCATTTATCCACAGAAATGATTCCTTGCATTACTTCTGCTTGTTTCTGCTGGGTTGAGGGTTTTTGTTAATCCACCAGGGAAACTGTAGAGCGATGTTAGTGTGTGAGCACGAGCTGAGCGTTCACAATATTTGCGTGTGTGCAGGAGTCAGTCGAAGTGCGAAAGCAGCGGTGCAGCACACATGGCAGGTTGGACGTGTCAGTGGAGGAGTTGTACTGTGAGCTGCTGCTAGGTAAAGTGTGAAGGAGGAGGAGGGCGCCTGCCAGAAAACATTTTCACCTTAACTTGTTAACAGCTTATGTGCTTCCAGCTGCTTCACAGCTCTAAACACTGGAGCTGGATTAGCTTGGCCTCCGTAGTAACCAGCCAACAGTTCACACACACACACACACACACACACCTACAGTAGGCGGCGTGTCTGGTTGTTCTTGTGTTTTGGTGTCTCTGTGTTCGGCCCTCTCATACAGTACATACCCACTGAATGTCAAGGTCGTCTTGGAGCCTAAATGAGTCATGGCCAAGCTCCAGGAACATTGACTGGGAAACGTCTGAGTTCGTACTCATCTTTTTTTTGTGTGTGTAGAAAATGGCAGCGTGTCAAGGCGGAGAATCTGGGCTGCGGAAAAAGGGATGTGATTGGCTTTCACTGAAATCCTCAGACGCATGAGACACAACAATCAGCCCATGTTGTCTTCACCACATGCCAAGAAGATGAATCGTAGACGTTACTGGAGATGTTTCACCATGCCTAATTACCAGCTACCTATGAAGAACACTTACTGGTGCATAAACGCTGCTAGATGCTCCAAATGTCATTTCACCACTCACTGAGCCAGAACTAGTTATACATAGATAGATAACCCATTTAATGAAATCCTTTTGTGATTCTTTTGTCTGGCTGCGACTTAGCTTTTGTCTTTTCCCTCCTTCATTAATGTCAGTATCTGGACAAGCTTACACTGTGAAAACAAGCTTAACAGTGATGTAGTTTTTAGTGTTGTTCGTACCTGTGAGGATTAGATTTTACTTTTACTATAGTCTGACCTTTTTGAAAGAGCAGGGGATGGACTTTTATGTTTTCTCATCCTCATTCTTTAGTATTTATTAACGCAGAAAACACAACTTTCACTTATCCCATGTCTCATTAAAGGTACATTTCGTTGTATACAGAGCACAACAGTTGAGCCTCTGTGTCAGTGTTATTTTATGTATACCTGAATAGATGATTAAATATGTTTTACTAAATCAACCCTGTTACACTGTTACACTGTTATCAACACTGGTTTAAAGAAAAATGCTTTGTGAGTGAAATGTTCCACTCACCACCCCAGTAATTTGTACTGTACAAGTTCAAGACATATGTTGTTTTTCTTAACTAAATAGATAATTAAAAAACATTTTGTTCACATTTTATTGAAAGTGATTCAATATAAGGAGACAAATCAAAAATGTTAATAATTCCACTCTGCTCCCACCAGCCCTCTCTCTCTTGCTCTGCCCAGGGCTTCAGGTGATTGTATGACTGATTAGTATGTTTTGGAGAAACACGTACCAATCAAGCACAAATGGTCTGATTGGTGAAAGCGTGAGCCTCGCTAAGAAACTTTTAGAAGTGAATATCTCTGCGCCGCTGCCAGTGCTGTTCATAGGAAGCTTTAACGGCACCTCCCCACATCAAGATAAGCTTTGGGGATATAAGTTTTAAATAAAAATTATAAATAAACTTTAATCTTTAAATAAGTGATGCTGTATTTTAATGGTTGAACTTCAGTCCAGCAGCAGAATAGAATGAATACGTTCTTATTAAATGTTTTTCTTTAACCTTGTGTGACATTTGCTGTCCTAAGTAGATCAGACAGGGATTGACAGGGTTGTTTAATAGGAGAATGATGGACAAGTTCTGGCCTTTATCTCTCAGAACAACGTGAGAGACTAATGAACAGTCTGCGCTCCGAGTCGGCCTTCGCCACAGGGGGCCAGAAGGTCCAGCGACCCCCATACACACCTTTTCCTGATGAACATAGTGTATTCCCTGCTCAGCAGACTAGCAGAGGACTGTGAAATTTACACTGAACAGAGAATCACCATCAGGTCGTCAGTTGATGCTTGAGCTGCTCAGATTTGCTGTAGCAGTAAAGCGTCGCTCTCGCTCTGTGCCTCTTAGAGCCTGTCTCCTCTAATGCTAATGTGGAACCTCTGTGGTGAAAGCCATTTGTGTGGAATTGGGTCCGACTGTTATAAATGATGTTATGGGGTCTAATGCACATGTTGTATTCCTGCTCCCCCCTGTGGGGACTCCACCGCCCACTTTACATGAGATACAAAAGGCTGACTCGTCTGGCTGCTTTTTCCTTGCGACCTCATTCTGTTTAGAGTTTCACGTACAGTGCTTTCCACAGAGGCTCACACACACAAGTATGATTAGACAACAAAGTGCAGCCATACACACGCGAAAAGAGAGTGATGAACACACACACATTGCCTCACACATCAGTGTGATCAAAAGAGACAGTGATGTGATGTACAGTGGCTCTCCAAGTCAGTGCTCATGTGGTAATTAGGGGTTCAGGGAGCCATGGCCGAAGGACATTAGTAAGCTGAGAGAAAGAAAGATTTTTGTGTTGTTATCCTGCAAAAAGCCCCAGCTGTAACAGACCGCCCAAGCTGAAATAAGTCAGTATCCACTCAGAACCAGACCCCCCCCCCCCCCCCATCCACAGCACAAAGAAGCCATCATCTGTTTTCACACTCTGTAATAAACTGCACTCTGTTTCCTTTCAGCCGGGATCATAAAAGGAATTCCACCTGTAATGTTGCAGTGAACAGCTCCGGCCTATTTCCCACTCTGCTCTCCGCCGACCTTTAGCCCGACCACTTGTTCTTTAAACACTTACCTATGAGCACAGAGAATGAAAAGAGCAAAGAGTTCGTAGTGGACGAGAGGAGATAGCGAGAACAGCGAGCTTAAGAGTCACGTTCTACTTGGTTTAGACCAGGGCTGCACATCATTTTTGTTCTGGGCGGTGGCGTGCTGCCGGAAAAGGCATACATTCCCTGCTTTATGAGACAAACATATCCTTGGCCCCAGGCTCAGTATAAATTAGTGGTGTTTTGTATTTGGTTGTCTGTTCACCTTGAGTTATTCCAGGTGCATAAATAGACTCATTGCAGAACAGTACAGTGTAGAGCAGGAGAAGGTGAGAGATAGATGTTTAGTCCTTTGACAGCAAGTCTTGCGTGAAATGTGGTGTGCTGACTTATTATCATGCACTGCATATTTACTTCAAGGCCACTGTCTGACTGGTAGCAAAATGAATGGCAGTGTGTGTACAGAGGAGCATTTTACAGTGATAGATTTGGGGATGAATGAGCCGTTTGGATGGCATCCTGGTTCTTGTTTTTATTCCCTCACAAGCCACAATTTCAATTGAAAGTCCTCTTGAACTGCCACTATGTTTATGTGACGTAATGCATTTTGTCTACACTGTGTATGGCAATGGGTTGGATGTATATAATAATGAGCTCATATGTCAACTGGTATTTATCTTTACTTCGAAGTAACCCAGACTGTGTTGTCCGTCTCTGATATGAGTAGTTTGTGAATCCGTCAATACTCTGCTGGTTGTCTATTAGAGGCACTAAAAAGATCCTGTTAGCGGCTCTGCATTTCTTATACCATCCAGTATAAATCCTATATGCATTATATGAATGCTCAGTGTTGCTGAAACGGATGCCACAGGTTTTCACATGGATTTTCTTTTATGCAGGCCAGTACAATATCAAAATACAGAGCCACGGGACTTCGTCAAGAAAACATAAATGTCATACTTTTTGTAATAATCAGTTTGATTGAATTATGTTATCATGTGGAAATACAGCAGGGACTGTTATCAGCTCTCTCCATGCTGGTGCCTTTAAGGATGCTCAGACATCTGAGATTTCTGAGTTGGCTGCTGATCAGAAGCCTTTTTCATTTGAGAAACAACCAAAATCACACAGTCCGCCCCTACACAGCCACTTTATATTGTTTGTCTGCTGGACTAAAAATAATGACAGTATATATTAAATAGTTTTTAATTTGAAATGAAATATAACAGATGCACTTTTAGGGGTTCAGAAGTAACAAGTAACAGAGGTGCAAAATAATCAGATAAAAAATTTTGTGGAACATTACTGTCTGATGTTTTTGCCCCACAGATGTTAGCAGATGGTCTCCAGTTGCTCTGACCATATGTTTATCAGAAAACAAACACACATTTTCATTCTTCTATCTGGCACTCGTGTCTCATTCGCTTGCCAGGTTGTTTGCCATTTTCTGATTTTCTTGCGCACACTGTTGATTTTGACAATAGCAAAATCATTGTGTACCTTTGACATCTGTGTGATAGGTTAAAGCTGTTTTTGAGCCTCATCATTACCTTTTTCTCTCGCATGCTCTTTACTCCATGTATACACAAGCTTTCTTTTGCATGAACATTTACAACATACAGCTGCCATAAGAGACATTCACTGTTTCTTTTTTAAACTGTGGCTAAGGAGGAAGAGTGATTGTCCACCAGCTGAGAGGCTGGTGTGAACTCTGGCTCCTACTGATTGCACATGTCAAAGTGTTTTTCAGCAAGATACTAAACCCTAAGTGGCTCCTGGTGGGTTAGGCAAGCGCCTTGCATGACATCTCCGTGATCTATGTCTGAGTAAAGGAGTGAATAAGAAGCATCACTCTATGCTTTGGGCACCAATAAAGTGAAAACACAAGAGCAGACCGTTTTAAATTGGGCAATTTGTGTTTAAGAGCTATATCTTACACACAGTTATTCCATTATTGATTGTCAGCCTGATGAAACTAAAGCTGAGATTCCCAAGTCCACTATTTTCTGTACTAGCAGAAGCAAATGACCTTCCTTAAAACCTTATTTTGTTTTATTTCACAGCAGAGTAGGTGGAATTCGTTATGCGTACAGGTTGTAACAGCCAAGCAGCAAAACAACATATCACAAATACAAATGGACATGCATCACATACATCAACAGCCTGGTCTTTTAAACTCTCATCTGTGTCTTGTGGTTTTATAGAACAGTGCAGTCACTTTTGTCCACTCCAACCTACGCTTTTTTTCTTTCTTTCACCATGCACACATATTGAGTTTATTATGGGAGTCATCGTTTCGCTCAAGGACACTTTGACACGTGGAGGTGGCGGTTGACCCTACAATAATGGCTGAGCTGCCGAGCCACCTGAGCTACAGCCGCCCACTGAATGTTGCAGAGGTTTTTCAACATCATTTAAAGAAAGAATTCTAGGAATATTATTGTTTCTATTCTATGAGGTAGGGTGGGTCTAACCTTTGGCCAATCTCAGTCCTCCGTCTGTAGATTTTGCCACTGATTCCTGGACTTTGGTGGAGTGAGTCGACAGGTGGACCGGGGCAAGAGGTCAGTGCTGCATATGCGGTAGAGGAATTGAAAGTGCAGAGGAACAGCTGTCCAGATGATGGATAGAACAGGTGGCTAAGAAAGAGATGAGGAGGCGGAAGAGAGAGGGAGGGGGGCATGTTGATCTGCATTTTATACCCATCTAGGTGAAATAGAGAGGAAATCAGTCTGGCTGAAGGAAGGATTTATGGTCTCATCAGTCTTGATGGATGAATGGTACCTGCAGAGTCTGATCGTTTTCTGCTGCTTTTTATGATATTTGATATTCCCAAAGCAGTGGACACAGGAAAACACTGGCTCTAATGTGCACCACCAAAGCTACTGATGGTCAAAAGTGTGATATACTCCAGTAGCAGACAGGGCACGTTTATTCAAATATTGGCTGAATTCCCAGCAGCAGCAAACTCGTGTCGACACTGGGTTATCTCTCTTATGAATTATACTCTTAGCTAAGGTGATATTTAAGAGCCTCTGATCAGCAGTTCCCAGGTAGTCTGTCTGGGGCGGAGGGGGGGGGGCGGCATAACAAAGCGTTGTTTCCGTCACGGGGGAGCGTGCTGAGTCAGCAGGCTCTGGGAGGCCGACGTCCATTTGTTAAGCGACCTGTCACTTCCACTCCCTGCACTGTGGATCCTGCGGGTAGTTTATGTATTGATTTAACAGGGAGCCTCTCGCCATTTTTTAACTTAATTGATGGCTCAGTTGGCTCAGTGCATAGACGCCAGTTGTAGCCATGTGAATCAGTCTCTGTCAGTAGTCACAACTCTTGGGTTTGCAGGTAGAAGATCTAACAGGAAAAACTTAAATACTTAAATCTACCTCCACACCACTTCTTACAGCCGACATTCTGTGGAAGACAGATGGTGGTGAGAATTTTTAAGAAGAGAAGACACTAGTTTGATTGAATCAGCTATATTTTTGTGATGTTCCGCTGTGTCTCAGTATAGTTTTACTGCTCTACTTTTTCTCGCAAATCCTGCAACATCAAAACATAAAGCCCCTGGGACCCAGCCGGGCTCCCAAACATAACTTCTCTGTTGAATCCCGGAGTGGGTTTTGCAGCTTCAGAGAAGAACATCCACAAGTCCCCTGTGTGTAGACTTATTCAGTGTTACATAAAGGGAAATGTCACTGAATTTCAGCTTTGAAATATCTTACTCTTATAGGCTCTTAGATAGTTTAGACATACTAGACATGAAAAATGTAGCCATTGATTGGACTATGAATTGCCAGTGTTGCTGTTTAGTTTTGGGGTCAGAAGGGACTAGTAGCATCTAATCAGACTCTTCATCTTTCTGTGGGGAGTCGACGCACCATTGGATGCGAGGACTTTCCTTTATAGCCTAACGCTGTTGGTTTGGTTGCTGCATGCACCCTTTTCTCGCCTGCTAAAACCAGCTGAGGAGGGAAAAAATATTCCCCAATAAAAAGTTTAATTCTCTCTTTGATACACAGTTTGCCGCTGCTGCACTAATATGCAGGTCTACAGAGAGAACAGAAGGAAAAGAAAATATGAAAGCACTGAGTATAATATGTATTCATAACAAACAAAGCATTAAGATGCAAGTCGGTTTGTACATTTTAAGACATTACAGTTAATAAATGTAAAATCTCCAAGGTCACAAGGACAAGTGCAGCTCCCTGTTCATGATCTCATCTAAGCATTATTCCTGTAAAACCTCCTTCTAAACCGTAGGATCAGCTTGTTTACTTTGTGAAAGAAATCTTTTTTTTATATTTACCTGAGTTATGGTTTATGGTTTACATGTGCTGTAATGAATTCTCATTAAAGAAAACGGAAAATGGGAGCTGAACTCGTCATTCATCAGCGTTCGCCCAGCAAGGCAAAACTGAGCTTAATTAGCGACCTGCTGTGTAATGATAAACTGTCATCATGTAAGACAGAGCAACTCAGCAGCATGTTGTTGTGCTGTTACATCATTCTTACTCTGATCCTCAGTAGGCCCCATTCTGAGCTCCTTAACATGCAGTACCTGCGCTTTGAGCCATGCCGATGATACTTCATCAGACTGATGCAACTGCAATCCAGACCTGGCAACACTCTTTATTTACCAGCCCTGTGAAGATCTGCTTTTCTTTTTGATGTGTGGGAAAAAAGAGAATTCCTGACTTAACAGCAAGGTGATCTAGTGTTGTAAGTCTAGTAGTAAAGATAACTCACTTAGTGTTGCCCTATAGCTACATGTTCCTTTCTGGAGTCAGAGAGTTTGCTATAATATGTTATATGGACCAATCTGACTCGCCAATCTGAAGCTGAGTGGCGGAGGCAGATATAGTAGCATTTCCAGTTGCTGCAGTACAGTATGCATGAATTATGAAATGTGCACTTGGGATGAGTGGTAGTGCAGATCATGCATAAATGCAAGAGCAGCCTGGGCGGTGTTGAGTTTTTCAGGGTGTGAGGGGTTTGCTGAAGAACAGCCTCTGCTGAAGCCCACACGCTCAGCTTCAAACTTCTCTATTACAGGTGAAGGAGGATGGGCCACGTGCACATGTTTCAGTAAGGACAGTGGCCGAATGTTAGAATTTAACCAGACATAAACACGATTCCTGAACTCTGAGAGGGTCTGTGCTTGAAATCAAGACACATTTGCAAAATTCATAAATATTACATCCACATTTTAAGAAACTAGAGTAAATTACCTTTATTTTCTGCAGCCTCTCTCATCAGGGGATAGTCATCTTGTTCAAACTAGATTGCTGAAAGTTGTTCACTCTGCAGAAGATTATTTCCTCTACAAATTACTGATTAAATTGCTTTCATGTTCTTTTCAATCTAATTGATTTTTCAGGCACTTCAGTTCATCTTTTTCCATTTAAACTACTACAGTTTATACCAGCATTTCAATAATCTAATAGTTATGTTTTCCCTGCAGCACTGTTCAAATATGCATTAACTAATCCAAACTAACTAATTCAGACCATCGTGATTTTATCACACTCATGTGATCATGTTGTTACTCATTCCGCTCATGGGGTTCATTAATTGCAGTTTGAGGATAGATTTGTTAATCTCTTAAATAATAGCATGCTCTTATTTTGTAGGAAAGGCTCACACTAAGCATTCATATCACTGGCTGAGTGCTGATCATGTGATAGCAGTCACATGAGGCAGGTGTGTGGGGAACCGTCTGAGCCTGCACTTATGAAACCATGGACATAGATAGTAGTAATATTATTAGCTTATTCTCTACATACTAAATTGCATATATACAGCTCTGGATTAAGAGACCACTGCAAAATGATCAGTTTCTCAGATTTTGTTTATCAAAAATTAAATTATCAAAATACCAGAAAAGGTCCAGAGTTTTCAGACCTCAAATAATGCAAAAAACTTCAAAACAAAACAAGTTCATATTCATTTTTACACAACAAACATTTTAACTTTAAAGTGTTCAGAAATCAATATATGGTGGAATAACCCTGATTTGCAATCACAGCTTTCATGTGTCTTGGTGCTCCCCACCAGTTTTTTCTTTTCTTCCTTGCTAAACTCTCTCAAAAATTTACTTTTGGGAAAGGCTCTTAAGACTGTATGGTAAATATGAAGCTGAAATGAGCAGCCAGTTAACTTAGCTGAAACACTGGAAATGGGGAAATACCTAACCTCGCTCTGTGTGAATGTAGTTTAAACAGAAATGAAATATATATATCATCATCTAATAGTATAGAAGTGCATTCTGTTATTCACAAACCAACCGGTTCCTCCTGTTCATGTTTAAGTGGATAATTTCAGAGCTTTATTTTAACCAAAGCAAAGCTATTGTATCTGGCTGCTCACTTTTTCACCATTATTAAATAAAAATTGGGAAAATTCCACTAACAGGTCCAAATTAAAACTTGCAAGTTCATACATGTATTCATTCAGTAGTTAATGTGAGAATGAGTTGATATGGGGTTAATGATCCTGACTGTGAATAAGCCTGAACAAGAACAGTGCACACAGGAAACTTGTGAAAAATTCTTTAGTCTGTTCAAATTCTGTTGGCGATTTACAGCACACAGTGTAAACGTGACATTTTCTTAGTGCTTTTTAAATATTTTTATTCCTACTTTCAGTTGTGGCATTTTCAGCAGGTCATTTGATGCTGTTTGTTACCATGACTTGAGTCATACACTTTGTTTACCTACACACTGGACTAAGTGAGCTTTTAGATGGATAAGACTACAGATGGAGCCTTACTGTATGTGGGCTGTAGTGTTATTATGCCAACATGAGACAGTACTGTACTTTTTTTTTCTTTCGTTCTGAAAAGGCAGAGTGCTCCTCCCTCCGCATTTCTCTCACTCCTCCATCCTCTCATTCCATACACTCCCCTCCCGTAGCTCTCTCTCTCTCTCTCTCGCTCTCCTGCAGCGCTGTGTTTTTGATGTAATAAGATCAACCATAATTTCCGGATTGGGCCTCTTTGTGCACCAGTTAAGCTCTGCTGTTTGTTGGGATGCCAAACATACTGAAGATTCATCATAATGAGCAAATGTGCTAGTTACCAGTGAGTGCCTCTCTTTTTTTCTTCTGCTCAATTTATTCAACGCTTAAGTCCAAATTTTTACAGAATGCTTTTCATCCATTTCTTATTAGCATTCGCTTTCAAAGTCAGCGGACAAAACAAGACAAATTCCATGGCTGGTGTCTTTTGAAGAGACTCGGTGTGGGGGGGGGGGAAGTTGGACACAAAAGTATCAGTTGCGCTATAATTCAATTACAGTATCTATTCAAAGAGAAGAGAAAGGAGAAACTTTGCCTCGGGTTCCTCTTTTTCTTGACTACCCATCAGCCCCCACCACCAGCAGCCTATTATAAGGACTGAATAAAAACCTCTGGCCTGGCTCTGTGCATGTCATCGTTAAACCAGGCTGCGAGAGATCCCATACATTTCAAACCAGCTATTTGATCCTCTCGTCTGATCTGATCCGCTTTTGTGATGTATTATGAACGAGAGAGAGGGCAATGGAAAGAAGAGAAAAAAAGCGGGATCAGAAGAATCTGGGAAGGAACAGGGTTTTTTTTTCTTTTAGTTTAACCTTTACATCCCCTCATCCCATCTCCTCTGCTCCAGGACATCAACTACCTTTAACTGAGAGAAGAGAGAAATAAAGATTTTTTTTAAAAAAAGCAGTGAGAGAAAAACATTATTTAGATGCCTTCCCCCACAGGATGATAGACGCTTGTATCTACAGAAGCTCTGCTACTGTTGCGCTTTGGTGATGTGCAGCTATGTCCAGTATATGAGCTGCATGTAAGCATCCTGCACTTATCTCTGCACTGTGGGGAAACAGGGATAATTGGTTACTGCTGCAGAATGTGTGGGCAGGTGGTCCTCAGAAATGTCAGGTGGATGCCCCTAGTTTAACCCCTTATCATCTTCATCATCATCGTCATCATCAGTGTATTAAGGATAGAACATATTTGTCTCGTTTCAGTGAATCCGTGGGACTGCTCGGCTGCAGTGTTTTCCAAAGTCTTAAAACAAAGGTATTTTTCTCAGAACAATGTGCCTAAAATAGAAGCTTTTCTCTGTGTCCTGTGCCCATAACAGCCTCTTCCATATGACTCACTGTCTGTGCCGCTCTACCTGAGGGTTTCATAAAGACGATTCTCCTCTGGGATGATACCAGCATGCATCTATTTCCTCTTCCTGCATCGCAGCTGAGCTGATGTGAAACTAGAGCTGTGGTTCATGTCTCTCTCCAGCAGTTCAGGGACCAGAGCCTCACTGAAGTTTTTTGGCAGGTTGGCAGGTACCCCAGGCAGTTTATATTATTACAACTTCTATTCATAGTCTGAAATAAATCTGGTTCTAAACGTCTTTTTGAAAATGGAGAACGTGATAGAGATAATGGCTCTTACTGCACAGAAAGGTCCCGTAATTTCTCTCAGGAGCAATCTTTGTACTCATTTTCTCTTTTGTTGGTGTGGAAACACTTAGGGTGCAGTTATTACTTGTGAACATCACTGATGAGCAGCTCATCATGTAATGGTTCTACATGTCCTGCCTTCCGCTGTATTGTTATTACTGGCTGCACAGTTCATTTAGTTAAAAGCTGAGGTGGTGGTAATGAGCTCTATAGGGAAACTGTTGCAACAGCAGAATCTGTTTCGGAAATCACAAAGGAAAACTTGATACAAATAGAAATAGCAACTAACAAAGAGCAGACGACAGAACCTGTGTGATAATGAGAACTGATGAATAAAACCTACATCCTAAGAAGTTTGCTGTGAAGATATTTGTAGTTACAGCGTCTGCGTGTAAAGTCCAGATGAATGAATTGAACTATATGTTACTATTTATTTAGGACACGTTACATTCACTGCTACTGATGTGAACAAATACTGAGTTACTTATTGCAGTAACCACAGTGCAGATTTTGCTCGTTGGTCCCTTTGTTCTCCAGGTGGTGCAGCAGGTGGCAGTTGGTGTCCTGGCACCAGACTCGCACCTGGTGAACTGGAGCTATGTGGACACGGCCAATTTAACCTAATAAAAATGTTGTTGAGCTCCTACTGACGCCCACTGTACATGTTGGTTTACACAACGTTAGGGTTAAAGTTATGCTATGATACATCCTTTGTCTTTAGACTTTTATGTGCTGTGTTGTGGGTTTTGTGTGCTTAAGGGCCACAAGGACCTGTTGCAGGTCATGTTAATGTTGATGTACAACTGGTTCACGTGCAGTGAATCAGGGGTTTAGTACTGCTGGTAGTCTGGCACACTGCTTGGTATCCACCCATGGTTGTGAAAAGAGAGGCCTTGAAGATGGAACCTGATCACGTTCATGTACAATGGGGTTTCTGTTTCAGATATGACCACAAAAACACTAAATACAATCCACTAGACAGAGGTTTGAGTAAGAGGGGAGATGACAGGTTCTGCCATTCCAGCAGCCTCTAGTGACTCTGAAACCAACTTCCTGCTCTGAACTGTAACCTAAATCAAACATCCCTGCTCGCCAACTTCCAGAACAACCCTGCATGTCCAATGATTAAAAAAATGGTTTTCATCCTTGTAATTCCTGCAGCATCAGGGATGATAGTGATAGAGAAAGGGGCTGTGTTAGTGCACACACCAATGATCCAGTCTGAGCAACAGATCTTAGCTAAGGCTAGTGCCACTGTAATAGACTAGATTTTACACCTCTGTAAAATGATTATGGCATCAATTATTTTATATCTTCACGTCTAACAATGTTTTCAAACAGTAGAAATTCACACTACAATATTATCCACCAGGCGTATTTCCTAAGTAACCCCCCTCATTCAATCAACTGACTAGAATCAACACAGAGCTGAATGTGTGTACAGTGGTTTCCGTGATCTGATTTTTGTTTCTTTGGCCTCATTTATATTACATAAAAAAAAAAATTGCAAATCACTTCCTCAGACCTGGCACCTCTGCGCTGAAACATCTGAATTATGTTTTGCTAATCGCTGTCTTCACAGCCTCCTTCTAGTTTTCACACAAGTGTGTCACAGCCTTACACACATTATTATAAATTCCCCTCTGAACCTACGTGTGTTTGTATGCTAACGCGTGGTGACTCTGTATGTGTGTCCCTGTGTGTGTGTGTGTGTGTGTTCGAGAGGGAGCGCTCTCATGTCCTCCTAAGTGCTCCGGAATGTCACATCCTATCTGCAGCCTGTCCCCGAGGCACAAATGGACACTCCATCCACTTGTCAGGTGATTAATCTCCGCTCCCCTCTCCCCCTCATCTCCTCTCCATCTCGTATTCAGTCAGTACTCGCAGCTTTAGAGGACCGTCACGCATACATACACACACACTTATGCTTATGACTCCCCCTCTCCCAGTCTCCTCCCGGTGAAGATCAATGAGGAAGACAGATGTATTATTCAGCACATTAATAAAGAGGTGGGGGGGATCCTTTTTATGTATTAGTGCACTAGCGGATCCTCAGCATTTCTCTGAAGGATAAAGTTATTAGACACAGAAAGAGAGAGAGAGAGAGAGAACAGGGGGAATGAGACAGTTTACAGAAAGAGGAGTGAACAAATCTCAGCTGAGTCCTTATGTGTGTGAGGTGGATGGAGCAGAAACACCTCTGGTGGCTCTGAGATGTTCTGGGAAGCCGTGTTACCGTGCTAATGGGCTTCTAGAGGCAGAACATGTCAAGGCTGGTGCTTTGGTGTGACCGCTGAGCTCTCACGCTGCTGAATGCTGATTAGTGATGGGAGGGCTGAGGCGAGCAGACAGAGGATGAGGCAGCACTTGTGTGCATACCTGTCCACATCGACAGTGGACGCTGAAGCACACCCACGGTCACACACACACACACACACACACTGAAAGGACCATCTAGCAATACGGCAAACTCGTCACGTCTGCTTATCGGTGGATCTGCAGTGCTCTCACTTCACCTCTTGTCCTCCATAAAGGCGAGACATCGGGTTGTAAAGTGGCGGGGTTATTTCTGTCAAGGGCTTGTGTTGAGCGTTTACTGTCTCCACTTCCTGGCACTTGTGAAGAGCAGAAACCCTCCATTTTTCACGGGCTTGCACTGAAACATTTAGCCATTCTGTCTGGGCCTGGAAAGGCAAAGTGCATTTAATGAGACATGCCTTGCCATCCCCATCTTGTAACTCCCTGCTGAAGGGACAATGAAATTTCACTGGCCCATACAGTGTAATCCCTGACTTCCTTAATGCAATTGGAAATCAAAGGGTCCACTTCAGACTGTCCCTTTCTTACCCTAAGCAGCTGGATGTAGTTTTTTTGTGTTGTTACTGGTCTCCAGCTGTCTGTGGGAAACCAATAAAATTTCTTTATGACAGAGACAAGCAGTCCTACATGCGTATCAGCGCCTGTAGTTTTATCAGTGTTGTAACACTTGTAATAAAGGTTGCTCCAGGCCAGTCACTAGAATTATGGGATTAAGTAGTGCTTGTGGGTAAACTCCGCACGTTGTTGTCTGTGTTAATTATGGCCGAGCTGTAAAAGTTATGTCTTTGTGTCTCACTACACCTTAAAACCTTTCAAATCAGGTTTTCAAACTGCAGCAGATTAAAAGACAATGGGATTAAGACAAGTCTGTCTGTCTCATTATGTCCTTTCCTAGACAAAAACAAAAACAAGAAAACATATTTTTCTTCTCTTCACAATTTCCTTCTCTTTCACCCCAGCTGTTGCAGCGGCTCGACCAGTTATTCACACATAATTACGATCTATTTAGGATGATCACTGAAAGGACCGGTGCTGTTAGCAACTCATTTTTTACTAAATTAATTTGTGCTCAGAGCAGTGCCGCTACAGTTGAGCAAAACGTGGTCTCTGAAATGTTTCTCAACTGTTTTTAAGTACAATGCTTGATGATTAGGAATTTGGTTCATCTGAACAGACACAGTGCTGGGAGTTGATTAATTGGAACACCGTTCATTGAAATGATGGTTGTTTTTTTGTAAAAATAGCTGCGAGGCACTCTGATAGCCTTTATTAGTCTCTTGGGCTGTTTTTAAATGGCACAGAAAATGTCATGTGTATAAATCTATTACTGCTTGGTGATAATTAACAGGTGTACAGCTGCATTTAGCTACTTACAACAATGTATTTTTCATTCCTCCTCATAAAGATCCACTTTATGCTAATCTTTATTATTGGACTTCATTCAGCTCGTTAGCTCATCGTACTGAACATGGCCTCCCCCCCGCTCCGACCCCACTCCCCTATATGAGATGTGCTATACCTTTAAGGTGTCACAGTGAATTGAGAACAGCAGGGTGGGAGGTAGGCTGCACACCGGGAGACCACGAGACACGCCAAAATCAAGCAACTGAGAGAAAGGAGACATTCCTCTGCATACATGAATATCATTCTAGTGAGACAGGAAGGAGAACAAAGAAAACCAAAGTTAATGGCTTTTCTGTAGCTTGTGCTGCTGTGTCGCCTCTGTAGTCGCCAGGTCTGAAAGATGAAAAACAGTAGCTGGGGAAATACGTAAGAGATGTATTTATATGTTTCTTTACTTATATCCTTGTTATTATATATTAAAGCAGCTGTGATCATTATTTTTATACCGTAACCACAGTACTACTACTGAATTGAATCAGAATGGAGTGGATGTCAAACGTCACGTCATCTATCACATACTTGTTGATATATTTACAAAGAGGTGATCTGACCAACGCTGCTATCCATCAAGTGGTGCTGTTATCTTAGCTAAAAGCTGAGGTTCATGGAGAAGGTTCATAATGTGCAGAACCGTTGTGATCTTATGTGATAAATGCATATGACAAAATAGCAAGACATTGTATTGTGTGGATCGAGTTTCCACTTTACTGCTCTCCTGGCTCAGACTGTAGCTCAACGCTCCTGGCAAATCTTGTGTTAGTTCCCATCCCAGCAGTCCCCTCAAAAAAATCTAATTGTACTCCTAGAGGACCGGGGGATCATCGCGTATTATTATTCACTGTTGAGTAATGATGGCATGTAAATCCTAAATTAAGTCAAGTTTAACTTACAGTCTCTTACAGTCTTGCAATGAAATGCAAATCATTTTGCATAACTGAAAGTTGTTTCTCTTCTGCACATGTTCTTCTTTTGCTTAATAGCTATGATCAAGGTGCCCTTGTGCAACTCACTTAACTCCCAGCAGTTCTTAAGAAGCTGATGTGTAATCCAGATGTAAATGTGTGTAAATGCACTGTTTATATATGCAGGGAAACGGTGAAGATGAACACATACTTTCAGACAATCTGGATAAATAAAGGTCAAAAAAATAATCATCATCAATGGCACCAACGTAAGGGTACTTCAATGTTTCCCTGCTCCCCTCTTTGCCTTTCTGCCGCACACCATGAACAAGCTAATTAAATCTTCTGGCAGGGATGGAAATCACTCTGCTTTCACCCCCCCTCCATTCACGTCAGTCACATCGGGGACACGCATAATGACACGTGTTTTAGGGCTGTAATTCCCTCGTGCGTGTTAGACATTTCTCTCTGATTGCCCCTGCCTGCATGCTAATCACTAACGTGGCGCTGTTTTCTCACTGTGTTGCACTTGTCCAAGACGGACACATTTTACATTTGTGAAGGAGGATGTGTGGCAGCTTTACTGAAGCAGGAGAGTCCTTTTAAAACAATATGAGGACGAGACAGCACCTCGGACACACAGGTCGTGGGAAAACTCCTCCTTTAGTACCTAAAGATAAAGTTGCTTGGAGTTAGGGAAAGCTGCTGGTCCAGGCAACAAAACCTGAGAATTAAATATGCATGCTGGTACAAACATTTACATTTACACAGTTGTAGTTCAACAGAAAAAAGTGCAGATAAATCTGTCATTTGTGTCTATTTGTGTGTTTCCTGCCTTTGTTTGGCTCCTATTTTCTTGCAGTGTGTGTGTGTGTGTGTGAATAAGCAAAGATGTAATAAATAGAGACAGTCCCTGTTGTTTGGCCATGGAGAGCTGTTCTCCTGCTGAGAGAGCCGTTAACCTGTTAGGTGGATTGACTGTGCGATTACAAGGTCTGACCTGATCATAACACGAACATTTTTAAATGAAGCTATGAATCATGAATCTGTGCATTTAGTGTGACTTTAGCAGAGAAGACAAGCACTTTACATTTGTACTGCTTACTTCCAACTGTGAATATGTGCCACTAAATGGGCTCGTCTTTGGTCTACTTTTGTTAAATGAATGGACTTAATAAGAAATTTCTCTGTGTGTGTGTGTGCTCCTCAGACCAGTGCGGTGCTGTGTTCAGGAGGCTGTGCTCTGCTGGCTGTCAGCTCCCTGTTGGCTATCATCACCATCTTCCTGCCCAGTGGAGGATGTGAGAGGAGGATCTGCACCCTGGCTGGATACATGCAGATGGCTGCAGGTCAGTACAAAGGACATCCTTCTCACAAACAGCATGTAACCACAGAAAGTGCTGAACTTTCGATGCTTCAAAGTTCCCCATCACTTTAAAGCCTCTGAATTCTCCCTGTGCCTCTCGACTGTAGGACGTTTTTCATCTTTCACCATTAGAGCCGCTCTCCAACAGCCACTGATGGCTCTGCCTATTATCAGAGTCCTAAAAGAGGAGCTGACTCTGTTGCCCATCAGTCACACACAAAAAAAGAAAGAAACAAAACACAAAAAAAACCAAAAGAAAAAACTCGAGGACAGCTGCTGCTAGGCAACCGCAGCCTGCATGGCACTTGTAGGGGTGAACCAGCGCAGGGGAGGCCAGGATAGATTTAGAGCCTGCTGTAAAAAGACAATTATGCCTCCTTAACACAGGTCATTGGTTCAGGGCTACATGTGACTTATCAGGCCGTCGCTTTCACTCAAACAGAAAGTAGTCTCGTAAACAAAGTGTGGTCTTGTCAGTGCTTGACTTAAAAAGCCCATAACACACCACGGCTCATGACGCTCGGTACCAACTCTCACACACTTGCTTTGTGCACTGGAGCATTTTAATGGCAGCAGAAACATGAAGCATTGTTTTGTTGTTATAGAGGGTACAGTTCATAGCTGCATATTTTCTTAAATGTGCTGCGCCTTCACATTTATCGTCCTGAGCCTGCTGTGCTGAGTTAAAGTGGAATGAATCAGAGGTTAATCAAAATTATGATTAGGGACTAAATACCTGCCAAAGTAATGACACTCATCTGTCTCTGATGTTCTTTGTGTTTAGCTAACGTCTGCTCGTTAGCATAGTTAATAGTTAAATTAAAACGACACGGGTAACATTATACCTGCTAAACATCAGCGTGTTAGCATTGCTATCGTGCACATACTAAGATTAGCACTGTGATCACTGTGTCTAAGTTCAGTCTTGTTGTGTGCTAATGAACATGGTAATTGTAAGCGTGTGTGTGCGTGTGCGTGTGTGTGAGGGCAGCATAAACTCAAACAAGCAGATTAAAAACAATTTTTGAAGTGTGTATATTATCTGTGTTGTTTTTGAATGTGTGTGTTTTTCCTAGCAAATGAACTGCTGACGAGACGCTGCTTGTCAACTTTCCGCGTGCAGATATAGATTTTAATCCCTGTTTTGATCCTCATGTTTGCTACACTATCTCTGACAGGCAGTGAAGACGCATGCGTATGCGTCGTGTTACTAATGAGAGCTGAAAATCAATGAGAGCAGAAGAAAAAACAGAGGATAACATATTGCTGATAATTACTTTGGTTAAGATTTGGGATACTAATGACAGTGCCTCCTTCATGGTCGCTGTCAGTAATGGCAGCACTTTGCAAGTACTTGAGTTTTTGTCATTACATCTACAGATCACTGGAATACAGCATCGACCAGAGGCTGAGTCATTTTACCTCCTCCTTTAGCAGCTAGAACGTGCAGTACGAGGCACAACTCAGGCATGTTTGTGTGTTCTCTTAGAAGCAGCATCTCAGCTCTGTCACACCTTGCACGTGAACACACAGTCGAGGTCGGGGTTTAACCGGGAAAAGGCCTTTTTTGAGGTAAAACTGCCCGACTCTTTCTCAGTCTGCTGGTCCCGTGGGTGAAGTCCAGAATTAGACATGAATTTGCTAACCCTCCACTGGTTCAGCTCAGCGCTCCATCCAGTGGTGCAGCTGCTGCGCGGCAGAGCGCTGCCACCATCAATGTTTTACGCTCCGAGAGAGGGAGGCAGAACATTTCTGTGTGCTAAGGCGAGAACTTTTTCTCCTGTCATGCATATTTCATCAAGCTGTTCTTCTTAGTGGTCAGGAGCCATTGGATTGGATGGCTCTTTGGTGGGGCGCTGTGTGTGGTGTAGGTGTGTGTGTGTGTGTGTTTGTGTGTGTGTGTGTGTGTGTGTGTGTGTGTCGGGGGGGGGAGAGTGAGCAGACAGAGAGACATGCGCATAGACACAGACATTTTAACATGCTGACGTTCTAGCCATCCACTTCTGAGTAGCAGTACCTTTACTTATTCTTGCTTAGAATTTCAGTTCATTTAACTCATCCGTTGATGGAAGCAGCTGAAGAGCATGTTGGGGTTTTCAGAAACGCTTGCACAATGTCTGACAGTGCAGTTATAGTATCTGCAGTTATCTCACTCATTCACTGCATATGCAAGCTTAATCTCTGCTGTTGCCAAATGAACATATGGAGATCATTTACATTGTGCACTCATGTGAAAACGTCCCAAAGATTGTATTGACTACATCAATTGCCTGTTGTTATCTCTTTTTATTGATTTGACTACCGGTGAGTAGTATTCCACTTCAAAAATCCTTTTTTTAAATGTTTCTTTGGGAGTATGATGACTTGAAAGGGATACGCCTGAAGCTGTGTTTTTCTGCTCTTGAAAGAAATATGTGTGTTTTTTTTTTTTTTCCTGCGCAGTTTGAGATGTTTGTGTTGGTTCATCTGCAGCAGCTTCTGCTTGTGTTTTTAAAGAGGGATGGAGTTCAGTAATAAACACAAAACCACAAATGAAATCAAGATTTGCTTTGAATTCTTTTGGCAAAGTGGCGCAGTGGTTAGAGCACTTGGCAACTGTCGTGTCCCGGTCCTTCTGTAGTGCTGGTTCGTACCCTGGTGGGGAAGGTTGAGTCAGGAATGGCATCCGGCTTAAAACCTTTCCAAATAAACATGTGGAGTGATCTGATGTGGCGACCCCGAACAGGGAGCAGACGAAAGAACTTACTTACTTATTTCAAAGTAAAAAATGAAAACTATGTAAAGTCAAAGGATTCAGGGCTGTTTTTTATGACCATAAAGTAATCTGTAACTGAAATACTATATGACAAGCAGTGTTGTGCACTAGGTTATTCCCATGAGGTCGTTGGCAGGTGCTGGGACTGGTTTGGGGGCTTTGGTTCCTCTGTTAGCTATAGACCATTCGCTCCTGACCTGTACGGTCCTTGAACACCCCCCTCACAGATGTAGAAACACAGTAGAGAGATGGAGTGAGGTAGAGCTCGCTGCTGACCAGAGTGTGGGGATGAGCCCTGGACAAAACCTTTGTATGTGAATGATGATCACGTTCTGTCAGTGTCATGTCTTCCCCTTGCCCTTGTCTGTCTGCTTTTCCATGTCTTTCTGCTCCTCCCTCACCTTAGCCACGACCTTCACTTCACTCTCACTCCCTGATTGCCCTCAGCTGCACTTCATTTCCCATCAGCCACTTACTATTTAAGCCCCT
>JAUYWH010000006.1:4994423-5029035 GCA_034779795.1 Ctenopoma multispine
GTCTTTAGTGTTTATTTTAGTATTGTAGTTTGCCTCCACCTGGAGTGATTTTGTGTTCCATTTTACTTCCTTGTTTTTTCCTATGTTGTGTTTGATTAAAGATTCTTTTGTTTGAACCCTCTCTTGTCCTGGTCTGCGTTTGGGTCCACCATTTCATAACAACCACACCCTGACACGTTCACATTTTCTTGTTTTCCACTCTTTTTTTTCCACCTTCCTGCACAACACTGATGTCATGCTACAGCACAGATACTGCATTATATGTGTGACATTATGAACTCATGCTAACATGTTGACTCTCATGTAGCTTGAAGCGTCGCTTTGAGGTCAGGAAATAAAAACATCCTGTATTTCACAAAGAGAACTGTGTAAAAACAAATATTCTATGTAGCAGAAATAAATGATATTTTTTTAGCTTGCTAATCTTGCAACCCTTTAAATTTATTTGGTGACCTTGACGGGTCCTGATCTACATACACTATAGACCTACTGCTGATTTAGAGAAACATTTGACATAGGGTTTTGAGTGTAGGGCAGGCTGCTTATGGGCACTTGGGAACCTAAACTCTTGTTATAAAACATCCTCAGTAACAACTAAATCATTCTTCTGCAGGTAACAGAATATTTAGTTTCAGCCTCAGGACTGTATTTAAGTCAAATCCGTGACACTTTGGCTGCTCTTGGCACTGAACAAACGGATTTTGCAGTCACAGCATAACGAGGATTTCTCTGAAGGAATGTTATCATTCGCTCAGTGGACAAATTTTTGGTTAAAAAGAGTTTCTAATTTGCAGCTGAACTCTATCCAGCCGAGTGTACCTGGTGAATATTTCACCTTTGAAGATTCCTCTTATGCCACCTTCTGAAACTGTGCCCTCTTATCTGCATCCCCATCAGAGCCAACCCCAACCCTGGCTGCTTGCTGAAGGAAAAGCAGCACGTGCTCCTGTGTGTGTGTGTGTTCCCTCGCCAACATCTACACTCTCACATCCAGTTTCATTGTGCTGATGCTGAGGAAGCCTGGCCTGCTGTGTCAGCGTTCCCCTGGGCAAACCTGCTATGCAGATGTCTGTGAAGCATGGTGATGAAAATAGGAAGTTGCTTTGATCAAAGCACCTGCTGTGTTATTTCAGTGCTGCTGTCGCCGCCGGAGCCCATATGGTACCTGTGCCAGCTGCCAATCATCTCTCCGACACAGATGAATGCATTTTCCATATCAGGCTGGATTAGAGCGGCAGACTCTATTAGCAGAACGTGTCCCTCCAACAATTAAATTACACTTAGTGAGTTTCTCTTTCATCGCTGTGTGAGGAAGGATGATTGGACCATCTTTCATGTCACCATTAGTATGCTGAGAGTTTTTCTTAGACAAAGTCTCAGGCTGAGGAAGGGTACTTTTCTTAGAGAGCAAACATCACTGCAACATTGTTTGATTATCTCTGCCATCTTTGAGCTCCTTCCAGCTGCCTCCAGGCACATATTGTAGCCGTTGCTGTCCAGTTTTCCGCATTTCTGCGTAGCAAAATCCACGTTCCCTTTTCTGACCCGTCACTCCTACGTCTTCCATCGAACTTTTTTCTTTAGTTCTCCTCCTAACTCTCACAGTTATTCCCCACAAGCACATCTTCATCACAGTCAGAGGCACGAACCTCTTCTTGCTTGTGTTCTGCCAATCGCTGATATTTCATTCTGTTTCATCATGAGATGGTCGATTTTCTCACACACCTCAGAAGTATATTTCTGCTGGGAGAACGTGTTCGTCTCTGAATCTCACCCATCTCACAAGGAAATCAGAGACAGAGAAGTTGATCTGGCTTCCACACGTGAGCGCCTGCTGTGCATGTGTGTGTCTGTGTGAGAGAATGTGACCCAGTTTAAAGTCAAGCTGAAGCTGGCATTGTAACCTCTTCACCTGCGTCACTCATCGCACGCTGACAATGGACGTCAATCATAGATGCGTGTCTTGTCAGTCTGGACTTTTGTACACGTATGCACTGTATGTGTGTGTCACTGTAATATCAGTGGTCACATCTCACCATCACTGCCTCCTGTGCACACAACAGTCGGAGCGTTTTCTTTTGGTTTGTGCTCTAGCTTTACAAATCTCATCCTTTAAACAGAATTAAACAGATTTGCAGTGAAATCATTAATATTTACTAAAAACAACACGCCACACAACCACTTACTTTACAAAGCATTTGCAAACATGTAACGTGTTTGATTCATTCATTAATAGACTTTGCTGCTGCTGCTGCCGCATCTCTCTGTTGAAAAAGTACCATAATGGCTAATCTAGGCCTAATGTCTGTGAATCAAAGCCTGTGTGCGTTTGTCTATTAGTGTAAGCTAAACTCACTCACTGGTCAATTCTGATGCCTACTGTAATTATGAGCTCAGTGGCACTTGGCTCTGTTTGCTTACAGACACATTACCCACAAAAACCACAGTAATTGGCCAACCAGTCAATTAGATCCAGAGTGTAATTAAGACTGAACTTTCATCCTGTCCCATTCATCTGTTTTCTTTTCATTTGCTGGAGAGCTCTCTTGTCGACTTAGTGTTGAGGCAGCCTTCTGAGATTTTTAAATCTTTTAAATTTGCCTTTGGAAAGAGTGCCTGCTTTGACATTTTCCTCCTGATTAAATGTGAGAGGCAGGAGTAGGAGTGTGTTTCAGAGATCTTTCCTCTGATAGTAATGTTCTTTACTATATTAATTACCCTGCTTTATCTTCTGAATGTCCTGGAAACCATTTGATTATCTCTGGGTCTGCACACCCACACACGTACTGTAACCGTCCTATCATGTAGTTACACCTTCCTGACTTGTGTCGGCGTAGCAGGGAACAGATGACATGTTGATGGGAGAGAGGAGGACGACGAACAGAGGCAGATGGAGAAAGGAGATGAGCGGGAATTGAAACACGCTATGTTTTTACTTGTTTCATATTTGTTCTGGAGTACCACCCCGATCCTTTCACATCTGTCAGACGGAGAAAAGCCATTGCATTGGGTCCGAAACATGTACGGCCGTTTCTTATTCCTGTCCTGTCTCCCTTCTCTTCCCGCTCCTCCATCATCCTGCCATGAAAATCCTGGCAAGCACACACACACACACAGACACACACACTCAAAGCACTAGTGGCTATGCATATTACATGAGTCCTCCACCTCTGAAGGCCTCTGTGCTTTTTGCCATTTTGCAACTTACAGCAGAGATGATGAGGTGGAAGCCATATCCTGCACTTAAGAGCTGTTTCAACACAGAAACAGAAGCTGCTGTTTAAAACATCAACGTGTAATTCAGTAATATCTTTGTGTGGTGACCAGGGACTTATTGATGTGCCACAGCAACAACCTGTTTGTGGAGCTGATGAAGTAGCACCTGGAGTGTGCTCTCTTCGTTTGACTGAATCTAAGTAGATCCGCTGTAGATGGTTACACATGCGGTACGAGCACGCTGGCTCCGTTATGATCACATTGATAATTGACTACACAGTACGTGTGTGTGCGTCTTCCAAGAATTCCCACTAGTGCTTGTTTGATGGGAATAAAAGCCAGGATGAGTCATTGTTGTGTCTGTGGCTCTTGGATTGCAGCTGTTTGAGTCCTCCACGCTGGGCTCTCAGCCGTAAACACACGCAAACTTGGAGAGTTTGTGTGTGTGTGTATATGCGTGTGTGTTTATACATACTTTGCTTCCAGTATCATTTCTCTTATGTCGTTTTATCCTCTTCCCTTTCATGCAGTGATTGATCCTCTGCTTAGAGGCTGCTCTTGAGTGTGTGGTGATGAGTGAGGGCTCGTGCCATGTTGTCATGTTTTTGTTTGTGCCATCTGTGTTGTTGGGAATTAGTTTTTTTGTAGGCAAAATGAAGGGCTGAGAACCGCCGGTACATGTCACACAGACGCACTATGATTGATTAGGCAATGCTGCTCAGTTGCTATTGCTTTCTTTGTGTTTATGACGTTCTCATTTGCATGATTTAAATGAATGTGTTTTCTCCGCTAAGTGAATTAAATATGCTGCATCTGAGGATCGCGTGTAGGCGTGTTCATGCATTCATGCTGGCCCACTGTATATTCCTGTGCACATACTATATGTGAAAGTCACTGTGTGCCGCCAGTTTTCATACTATAGTTAATGGCTTCTGTCTGAGCAGTAGCTTCATATTTATGCTGCATGTACGGTGGAGTCAGAAAGCAAATAAACTATTGAGCTATATTTTAGATAATATACTATGTTAAATAAAATATAAAAAGAATAAACAGTAATGAAAATAGTATTAAAGAACAACTAAAGTGTAAGTAGTAAGTGTTTCTGTCTCTAGTAGTTCTATGTAGATCACTGATATAATGGTGAGACATAAAAACAACACAGTGTGTTTTGAACCAGCAGGGACGATTCTCTCTATAGTCTGTGTACAGTTGCTGATCCTGCAGATCAGCACAGATGAAAAGGGAAAAACAGAAGTGATCCAGAACATGTTTGAGCTTTCATATGTCTGCAGCAAAGGGAATATTTTCATCAATTGCAGCGGAGAGGCTGGGGACTGACTCTGGAGTGATGTTCAAGAACAAGTGGGTAAGCTGTTGTCAGTTTAAGATCAGCAGCAAAAGCAGGTTGCAAGTTTCATGTGGCAAATTATAAAATTATCTTTTTGTTACTTTGGGGTTTATGCAGGCGATACACTATACATACCCTACAGTCGATGCGTGTGGAGATGTTGAATGTTTAAGCGCTGCATAGTTAAAACGTTAACAGTCGCTTTAAGTAGAGCTGAAATGATAGTATACGATTCACTTAGTTGATTGAATACAAATTTTATCTGAAACTATTTATTAACACTAGAGAGTTCCAGCTTCTCAAATATTTTGTTTTAAATGCTTGTAAATTAAATCTGTTTGAGTGATGGGTGCAATTTGAATAAACACAAAAAAAATGGATTGGAATACTCTTAATGCAAGTATAATTAAAATGATGATTTTGAACTTTCAGTAACATAAAGTCTATTACATAGTGTTTGCTTTCTATGATAGGAGCGAAAAGTTAATCTGGTTTGTGTGACCACAAAACAAACGCACGCACATACACAACTCTCCTGTAATTGATATGTTCTGTGTGTGCCGGTCTGCTCACCCAGCTCACGTTGATTGATCTGCTGATGGGATGGATGCTCTCAAGCTTGTGATCTGATCTGTTACAGCAAAAAAAAAATAAATAAAAAAGAAAAGAGGAGAACACACACTGAAGATGGAGAGGATAGGAAAGAGAGAGAGAGTGATCTGTGTCCCTTACTCTCTCTGTCCCCCTACACATCCCTCACCTCGCTCGCCTCTCTCTGATTACAGTTTAAAGAGGGCACCTCAGAGGAGCAGACAGACAGGGGAGGAAGACAGATGGACCACGCAGCCAGCCTGGGACCAAACAGATTAAAGTCTCCCTCAGCAGCTTCTCGTGTTCATTTCACTTCTTTTACCAAGTGACTGCGAGGTCATGATGAGGCTCCCGGACAGGACGTGAAGCATGAATAAGATGGGAACACCCTGACAGACACATTCCTCAGCAGCATCCTTTGCTCTCTGCTTAATTGTTAAATTTTTGTACCACTGGCTAAACTGTCAGGCTGTTTCTGGATAAACAAATGTTGGAGTGCTGCAACCATAACTCATGTCTGTTGAATCCTAAAGTGTATTTCAGATTTTTTTACCTGGCACAGTTTACCTTCCTTTAAACAACACTGAACTAACTATTTGCCTACACAAATTCACATGTTGATAAATTGAGCTGAGTTTGCCATTAGCTGTTCCTGTTTGCACAGTACCCATCGATATATAGGCAAGTCCCAGGCAAGTTCTCATCTTAAAAGAGGCGTGTTTTAAAGTTCCACATCCATCTCTGTCACAGTCACTGCTGCATCCAAAGTTGATAAGCCACATTGCCAAACCACAATAAGTAACTTAACTCTAATTTACCTCTCATTGCTTCAGCAGCACCAGCACACGTGTGTCTTTCAGCCTACACAGTTTCTTTGGCCCCACTGAAAAACACGCTGCACACTTTGAAGATTTCTGCTGTAAAATCATTTGAATCAAAAATTCAAATGGAAAATATTAAGACATATTAGCTTGTAAGACTGGGGCTGCGTGTCTTTTATGTAGAATATGCAGTGAATATAGTGTCTACAGAGAAGTAACTAATTTATTGAGGATTCATACCGATGGGATAGACAGCCTCTAAAACCAGTATCCAAAAAAACCTGATGGATCAATAATTTGATGGTCAATAATATCTTACTGATAATTATTTCCATTTCTGTGAGGGTCAAAAACTACAAAAACAAGATGCAAATTGTAATAAAGCAGAATTTTCTGTTTGAGGAGGGTGAGTCTAATCGCTCACCCCTCTAATAGTCCAACAGATGATGACTTGTCATTCGTGATGAGGCTCTAAACGTCTGTTAATCTCAGATATTGTTGTGGAGACTGCTCAGCTTAATCTCACAATCCGTCCATTATCCATTATCCCTTCTCTCTCACAGACAGACATAAACAAGCACAGTAGGGGCTAATACTGTGTCAGCAGGGCTGAATCGCCTTTTTAAGGATGAGATGCTCGTCATCTTGCTGTGTTTACACTTTCAGAATTTCAGACTGTATTCGTTTGGCAGCCTTTGATGCATTAATGATTTCTCAGGTCTCTTGGGTCTCTTGGTTCGGTCTTGGCCTGTTTACTCGGGAGTTAGTTTTACTCTTTCATCATGGCTGGAATCCCCCTGGTTCTCAACTCCTAACCAAAGCATGTCAGATAGATGGGAGGAACGGAGAGAAAAGTATATTGTTGGCAAAGTTTGAGAAACGCAGGATGTCGGTCTTCTCTTGTCAGACTAATGCAGTTGAACAGTGCTCATCGTCACGTACTTCTTAAGATCACTTCAGTCGAATTTCTGCTTTGTTGCAGTAAAAACTAATCTCGTGACCTGGATTTGAACCTTTGAGATTCGGGGATTGTGGGAATCTTACCTGCTGATGCTTCGAGATGAAAGGCAGACGATCAGTTGCTGTTCAGTTATCAGAATGATTGCTAATTCAGGAGCTAAGTGCAAAACTTGCAGAGAAAGATTCGTTCCTCAGCTCGACACTGCGGTATTTCTCACAGAATGCACACTTTGTCAGGAATGTGTTTTAACACCTCTTGTTATGAGATATGAGGTGTAGAAAATGCCTGCAGATTGCTCCTCTTTCTCTCTGTCACACTGAAACAATTTAATGCCGGGGAGCAAAACTTCTCAAGCAGGAGACATCTGCGCGATACAAGTCGTCTCTTGTGAGAAGACGAACGAGGGAAACGTAACCAGACTGAAAGAGAGAAAAGAGAGTGAGTGTAGAGTTTTGTAAACCTGTAGCATTTTCTTTTTTTTTTTTTTTTTTAGTTGTAGCTGGGGTCGGGGGAAGGAGGGGTAATCTGATGTTCAGAAGGAGCAACAGGAGAGTGTCCCTGCACCCTCAATCTGTCACCACACATTCACACAAACAGAGAGGAGAGCACACACACACACACACACACAGACAGAGGTAACACACATACTGTACGTGTGTGAACAGTACTTAACCATTATGAGAGAAAACTCACACTGAAAAGACTTTTTTTTCTTTAAGCGGCACGAGGAAGCTTTCTGATCGTATTTAGTCAGTTTTTGACTTCTGTTCTGATAAGACAAGAAGTTTTTCCCTGCAGCCATCTGCAGACATTTATATTGAATATAGCTGAAGCTATATTAACAGCATTCGTGTTGTGTTTGTGTCAAAAGTCAAAACGACAATTGGATAGATTACATTACTTAACATTTTACATTTACCAGTCTTACACATTTTATTCCTTTGGACTGGTAAGAGCCATGACCAGAGGCATTATGTTTTATGGTTGTCCATAACAAATTTTTATTCCTTATCTCAGGAATGCACAAAAATCCAGGTCAGAAATTTGGCACAAACGTCCCACCTGGACTGATGGCTGAACTGATTAGAATAAGACTCTGGACAGACATGCTTGTAAACTGCAGCTTGACTGGTTGGCTAAGGCCTACAGTTTTTATTTCAAAACTAACGTTAAACAGAATATTCATATCCGCAGAATGTTGCTTCAGTGATCCCTGAAGAGACGCAGTAGAAGAATAGTCATATAAGCTGCTGTTTTATTAATAAAGCATATGAATAAAACAGTAATAAAGGATATAATACAAAATAAAGTAGATTAAAACTAGGTCATCGCATAAAATAAAATATCACTGCACAATGACGGAAAGAAAATCGGACGACTATGGTTTTTGACAGATTTGGAGATTTGATGTAAGAATTATATTCTAGTAGTCATCAGTCTAGAGACACAAGAGGCCTTTGTGGTCGAAGATAAGACTTCTAATAGGAAGCAGCAGTGACACTGAGGCCCTAATCCTTCCATCATCTCAGCTTTGGCTTTTATAGCCAGGCTTTTGAACATATTGTGGGCATGCAGAGGCCAGAGGAAGTCAACGACCCTCATGAGAGGTCACAAGGACAATGAGCACTTTGTATGACAGAGGAGAGACGTGGTATTCATCGAATCCCAAAGGGAAATACTATAAAAAAATAAGAAAACTGCTGCTGTGGTTTAGCACAGAGATTTATTTTTTCCTGAAGCAGAATTACAGCCTGTCAGAAGCTCGGAGAGGAACAAACAACCGCGGCCGATTGAAAGGCCCTCAGTGAACGGAAGGCGATGTTTCGTTTGCCACAGGACTTGATAATATTTTCAGCTCCTTCAGCAGCAGGCCTCCATCCAATGGCCGGAGGGAGAAGAAAAGAAATAGTAATGAGGTGTTCTGGCGTGCGTCAGAAGAGACGAGAACCATGACAGCAAGTGCAGTTACCACCACGATACCTTACTTCAAAGGAAGATGTTACGAGACAATGATACATGCGTGCAAATTATCACAAGAGTGTGCCTCTGTGTCACCTTCTGCGATTTAGCCTTTCAACTCTTCCTTTTGTTCCCTTCTCCCCCAACTACATCTCTTCATCTCCCGCACAACCCCCCTCTAGTCTTCCCATCCCTCTCGCCCCCTTGTGCACATCACCCCCAAGAGTCTTTGAAATCCTCTGAAATGGAAATGTGTGGCGTTGGGCCCTGCAACGAAGACACTCGACTGAAAATAAGTTGGATTCTCTTCTGTTTTATTGTTTTCTCTGTAAAGGTGCCCCTTGCTTGTCTTTTCTCTTTCATCAATGCAAAGTATATACTGTACGTGCTCTATAAGAGGAGTGCCATTAATCTCCTTGTCCCGTGAGAACTCTGGTGTTTGCATGAGTAATGAGCCTCCGTACGTCCACGTTGTGTCTCTGTTGTCTTAAATTGGTGCAGCGTGACTCTATTAGAAGGATCCAGTGTAATTAACATCTTCCTCAGAGTGAGAATCCAACTTTATTGCTTCACAGGCCTGAGTTGTTTTAGCCGTTTGAAAGGCTTTTGCTCATATACAGTAGGTGGGTAGGTGAATATTTCAGGTTATTATGTGTCTGTGTCTCTGGCTGCTGAAGACATGTTTCTGTGTTCAATGTGTTTGTTTCATTGCTCCACATTATGTGTGCACCTGTCTGCAGCTTTCTCATATGCTATGTACCCAGGTGTGTGAAAAAATCCATAAGGAGATGATAAATAATAATAATAATAATAATAATACTCTACAGCCCTGCAGCTTTTTAATCAGTTCCTTGCACAGCCATCTCTCCATTTATTTAGTTGTCTGACTGACAGTGAAAACAGAGCAGTAGAAGTGCTAATACAGCTATGGTAGCAGCGCTGTTCTGTGCAGCTTCAACAGTTGATCTTTTTACACAATTTCTATGAACTGTTTTGGACAGTGCAGTCTATACCTGTGTGCATATGACTCAGTTTTTCAAGTCTGTCTTAATCAGTTATACATGTTATAATTATTCTTCCTATTAATACATCCTTTTTGCAGAATCCCTTTCAACAGAGGGAATAGGAGACAAAATCCACAGTCTTTGTTCTGGGGAAGTTGTGGCTCCTCCCGTCATTCTAAAGCACTTTGAGTACCAATACTTAGAAAAGCTCTATATAAGTACAGAACATTTGCTATTTACTATTTGTTCTATGCAAAAATGTTTTTTTCAAATGTTTGTCTGAAGCCAAAATGAGTTCAACTAATCAAGTGGATATAAAATTGAATATTGTTTCCTTGTTCAGTATTAGTAGAAACATGGTAACAAAAAGTGGGAAATATGTACAAAAAGGCAACACATCCAGGTGATTAGGAAGGTTGAAGCCCTAAATTGTCTTCAAGTAAACTTTTAAAATACATTTAGACTTTAGCTGTCATCTCCCACCACTTCTACAGCAGGAAGCATAATTTGGCATTAGCAAGATTAATATTTGCAGTTAGCAAAACCTGTTTTCAGTTTCACCTGTTGTAAGACAGACTGGACATGTTGTGAACATATCCTATGACCCAAGATTTGACATCAGATTAGACATATTTTTGCACTGTATGTACAGTGTGTACTGTTTATTTCAATTAACTTATTGAAGTTGATGTCTTTGTGTCCTTTTTTTTTTTGGTAAAATTTTTTTATTGGTATTTTATTGGTCACCAAAACATCCACCCACTCATTTCATCCATGTCTTCTTGTATGTACTTGTGTCTTACTGTGTCGTACTCTTTTCAGTATTACCTATTTAATGCCCACAAATGTGGAGATAGCTGCACATATAAACGTTACGGTAATACAGCAGTGAGGATGTAGACCTCAGTGTTGCTGTTTATGGACGGAACGAACTGCGCATGTTCGTATAGGCCACCTACTGTGACACAGAGGAACGTATGTGATTACAGGGTGTTTGTTGTCTGTGTGTGAACCATTCAGGGTTCATTAATATTCTAGTGATTTAAATCCTGTTTGACAGCTGATTGATTGTTTGGTCACTGTCAATCAAATCTAATTAAACCACATTCACACAGTCCTGATGAAGATAGAGGATTAAGTGAGTTTTGTAGAAAAAAGCTTTTCCTGAATAATCTCTAAAAATGTTTTTCTAGCTTCAGTAAAAGTGATGTTTTCTGCGGTTCATGAAGCCACTGTGGTTCTACATGAAGCTACCGGCCACTAGTCAGAAGCTTGTGTGATTTATTGATGTACATAATCACTGGAGTCCTTCAGACAGAATCAAAATTGAAGTGTAACTTAATAAACTGTAGGTTTTCTGACTGAAATAATTAGATGAGTCCCACTTTGAGTCTTTGGGAATCGTTTTTGATCTGTGCGGGTGGGTATGTCTGTACAGTATCTATGTGCACTGGGATAAAGACCTGATATGTGATCTCCCTCCAGATCAAGGTGACTTGGATGGGTGGTGAGGAGGGCAGGCTGTCCGGATAAAGATGTCAGGCGACACTGGCAGGTTTAGGGCTGCTGTGGTCCCTGTGATATGACTGCAAAACGCGTTTCTTTTGCTGAGCCATGCATCACACACACACAGACACAGCTAGTTCAAATAGTGTTAGTCCCTCTGTTTGCGTTCATGTTTGTTTTTGTGTCAGTCAGTGTTTGCGTGTGGACGATCGGTGTGCCGCTGCCAGTATCCTTTCACTCTCTCTGATGATCTGAGGCGCAGTAGGCTTGGCACAGCCTTGATGTCGCAGTCATGCCAGCATGACTGAAATCTGAACCTCCCTGCTGACCATGCCAGCCCGAAGAGGGAGGAATGGGTAGAAAGAAACGATAGAGCAACAAACTGATTGAGACATGGAGGAGAGGGTGTCGGGACAGGAGAGAAGAGGAATAGTGCTTCACCTCAGATTGTGCAGATTAGTTCTCCTGCCTCCCTGTTCTCCGTTATTTCCCTAGTCAGGTAACAAGAGTCGCTACAGAGGATGAATGGCGAAGGATAATCCCCAAGCTCGTGGATAATCAACTTACACCCTCTGACTGCCTGTCAGCTCGCTCTCTGTGTCCAACTCTGCTCAGTTATTGATCAAAAAGCTTTACTCTTGTTTATTCTACATAGAGCTTCACCCAGGCGCACTCTGTGTGACTCCAAGCACACATGCACGGGTGGGTCAGTCGGCAGATTTCCACTCACATTTCTCTCTGGGTGTCTTTTATGCTTCTCCATTAAGCAGATGATTGTGGGTTGGTGTAAATAATGTGTGGTTTGTGGCTTTGGTGTCTGCGTGTGTGTGTGTGTCTTTGTGGTTTCTACACTATGAGTTTCTAGTTCATCCTAAAAGAGGTAATGAGGTGGGAGGACTCCATCTATTTGTGCGCGTGCATGTGTGTCAGGTTGTGTAACTGCGACTTCAGGCTTGGTATGCCTCACCTGCGATGTGCACACGCACACGCACACATACACTAACTGTTAACTCCCAAATTAAAGCGAAATAACGGGCAGATGAAGTTGAAATGTCCACAGCACTTATTCCATGGACACTGACCATCTGAAGTTTGTTTTAGTTATCAAAGCGCCATATGGCTGTACAAGCTACTGCCAGGCCACAGCATACATCTTTGCAATGCCTTGATTTCCAAAAAGAAGAAAGGATCCAGACCTCAAGTGAATCAGAAAGAGCTTCTGTGATTTCTGCACTTATCATTATGCTGCATCACTCAGCTTGACCACATGTTGCTAACTGTGCAGAGAGTAGAGTCACATGAGGGTCAACACTTATTGGTCATCTGACATGACAGCAGTATATGATTCACCGCTCTTCTTTCTTTGGCATCTGCTCTCAAACAGACATAATGAGATCCACACACTCAGTATACTTACCAAGGTGATCGTGGACACTTTGGACCTTTGGATGAGACCTGCCCTTTTGCAGTTTGGCAACCAATCAAAATGAAATTTATCATTATTATTAGAAATGATATATGAACACATTTGATGCAGAAATGTTTAGCATCACTTGTCCTCATGCAACAGAATATGATTTTGAAATGTGGCTTTGTGGATGTCCTTCGATACAACTGTGCATCCAGTGACCTACCTCTCAGTCTGTATCACTTTGTGTATGTGCTGTTGCTCTAGAAATAGAAGAGAACAGTGAATCATGTGTTTCCTTGATTGTGAAAAATGCCTGCAATATTGCATTTCATGGGCAGAGATGTAAAATATTTAAACTAAATAAAACCAAAGTTGAGCCAAGTGTAATTAGTTAGTGAATAAAACCAGAATTTATGTTAAAACAGAGAAACACAAAGTAGCAGAGTTGTGAATATGTAATTGCTCTGTTATATAATATGTATAATATTGGTGCAGAACATTTGCATTAAATGCAAATTAAACCAATACAATAACAGTATCTGATACATATGTGAGAAGTCAACAAAAGTCAAAAATCACACAACATGACACACTCACCCATGTGAAATCTGTGGCTTTTCATGTACCCTTACCTCTCTCTCTCTCTCTCCCTCACACACACACACACACACACACACACTTGTACAGTGAAAGTCAGTTGCACACACTCCCTGTGAACAGTGCCAAGGCCACTGTCCATGTAATAACCGTAACACTATTTGCTGTGTGTTTGTGTAAAGTCTGTGTGCACGTGTGCATATGTGTGCATGTTTAAAAGTGAGTTTCCATTGTGGCCTCATTGTGCAGCAGTGAAGTGTCTATAAAGCAAAGATGGATAAACAACTCTCCTTTGTTTGGCCCCTAGCGTTGGCTGCGCACAATACATTCAACAAAAACTCACAGTCTGTCAGGATGAACTCACACACACACGCACACACACACACACAGATGTCCGTGTTTATTGTTATCATCTTCGTAATGATGGCCCTATTTTCCCCTCAACTCAGCATGGCCTGCACTTGGCTTCAAAAACATCCCATTTACTATGTGCCAATTACACACACACACACACACACACACACACACACACACACACACACACACACACTTCTAGAAAATACAGGTGGTGTTTGCACTAATGGGAGCATGACTTTGGAGGATTGGATTGTGTTGTTATCAGTAGTGTCACATTCATATTTATTTACTTTTTTCTCTCTTTTATTACTGTTTTGAGTTTTTTTTACTTCATATAGAAACTATTGAAACTATATTCTGACGTCTTACATTACTATGGGTTTATGGGAAGAGTTTATCAGAAGAGTTTTGTTTCTTCAGTATAACATGGGATATACACCAATACCTGGAGTCAGATGTGTGAGTTAGAGCACATTTTATTTAGAGCACATTTAAAACTGTGACGTGACCAAAGTGCTTTTCAGGGATATAAATGCTTGATCACTTTTTAATAGTAACTGGGAGCATGAGAATCATAAAATTAGTGATTGGATGCTGATGAAACTCTGAGTGAATGATGCTTCTGGAGACATGAAATAACTACCCACACTCTCCAACACTGTGCCATTTGTGTGTCAACAATGAAGAAGAACCTGGCCAAAAACGTCAAGTGCGTAACGATGTGGGACATCGTAAAACTTTTTCTTAAATGTTCTGGTTGTAATTTTGATTCAGTTGGCAAAACTGAATGCTGCTCTCTAATAACACTGCACTCAGCAGTGCTGTGCATGTTTTCCTGCTTATGATTTTCTAGTAAACTCGAAAGCCTGAAAGCTTCACACTGCATCATAAGTCTCCTCTTATGTATATGCTTTCTCCTTCTGGACAGTCAGATTATTGTTTAATCAGTCAGAAACAACAACTTTAGGGAATCAAAATAAGTTCATTGCCAGGAATGATCTGCTCTGATTTTGTTTTGACATGACCAGCACCAACTGGGGGACAGATGGTGGCATGACTGTAGTATAGCATGACTGTGCCCTTACGCGTCACACAACTGACTAATGCTAAAGCGCAACACCATTCCTAGCTTTAGTGTGTGTTATGTGAGAAAATGTTTGTGCCTTTGTTCACCTCCTTCTGATCTATGTTCTCAGGTTTGTCTTTAAATCTGCTCCACACATAAACATAGTGTGTATTGATTGCTGTCATGGATCTAAATGCTCCAGAGTGTTTGGAAGGTTTAATGTCATCAGTATGCAAATACACGCAGAACAATGAAGCTTTTAAAGCAGCAAAGCATTATAGTCAAGACATCGACTTCTCAACAAACGCACTGATTAAACCGCTCTTCTTCTATGTCTGAATGAACAAAGAGGGTCCGCCGCCTGGTATTTATCTGTATTTAAGTAAACTACACCCACGCACATACACACACTATGGTGTGTTAATCATGTGTGTTTTCCACAGATCATCAGAGCACAGACTGAAGCTGTTTATTGAGATACAGAGCTGTATTAACTCCAACTGGTAAAAACAAGGATGCATATGCTGACGAAGTGCAAATACCCGGAGGACGTTTGCATACATTTGTGTGAGTGTGTATTGACATCTGTTGCTTTCTATGTGTGTGTGTGTGTGTGTGTGTGTGTGTGTTTCTTTCTTCCTAATTTTTCTTCATTATAATCAATTGCAAAACACATTTAGTGTGCATGATTTTCACAAGGCACATTACTATACCGTACTGTTATGATTTACTGTAAATGTGCAATTATATACGGGATCTTTAAGATCATTGGTCAACCACTAATTTTCATGTTCTCAACTATTTTCTGTTAAATAACAGTTCTGCATATATTATATAGAAGATGTCAACAGTTTCTATTGCACTGAAACATTAAAAATGTTAAGTAGATATAAACGGGGTGGTCAGATGATGTGAGGCTACATCAGGGCAGAGAGGTTAGCCTCATGATAAGAGCAGCTTCACAGGTGAAGACTTTTGTGTCACTGTGGTTGGATGTTCGCTGGTAGGTGATTCAGGAGTCTCCTCCTGTGTCATGTTTCACTTTGTACTTGTTAGCATTAGGGCCACTTTCTGCGGTAGGTAAAGGTGTCTGCGCGCAATTGGTGGTGATTACAGTGAAGGTGTGCGCGGTTGTGCTCGAGTACATTTGCGTGTTGTACTTACACAGCAGCCTCTTTCCCTTCGGTAACACTTAAGTCATTGATGCAATCTCTGCAAACCTCTGAGAAAGAGCACTTCTTTCTTCTGATGCGGAGCAGATAGTCACAGCTCAGCGAGAGCTCAGAGAAGCAAAGGAGGAATAATCAAAACAACAGCACGCTACATGCCGCATCACATCCTCGACTACTGAAGGGGAGGGGAGGGGATGAAAGCAGGTGTGTACCTGACGCGTGTTTGAGAGAGAGTGTGTGTGAAGCGGGGGAAGCAGACAAAAGGGCTGTTGAACATCTGGATGCTGGTGATAGCTCTGCTCACATGCCTTACGAGCCAAATTAATCAAACCTGGTGGGGAGACTGTTGAGTGTGTCTGTGTGTGTGTGTGTGTATGTGTGACATGCATTAAGAGTCGATTCACGTCCTGGACAACACAGTGCCGACGTATAGTCATCCAGGGAGAGCAGAGGGATGGAGAGAGGAGTGAAGACGGAGGGAGGAGTGAAAGTATAAATCAATAGGTTGATGTCGGCAGGGTGACTGCGCTCGATAGTGGAGTTGGTCCCGGTGAAAAGAGGAGCACACACATTATGTTGTCGCCTTCCAGACCTCTTTTAGTCCTATTGCAGGCAAGCTGATAACACTCATAGCAACTTTCTTCTTGAACACAACAGAGCACAACCTAAAACTGGCTTCAGGACCCCTACTGAGAGATTGATGCTGATTTTAGTACTCCATAGTCTTCATCACTTGAAAGCAAGATCTTTGACCCATTTTGATTCCACTTGCATTTCCTGACTTGAATTACAGATTAAAATTTTCACTTATTAAGCATCTACCAAAAGGACCTTTTTGTTCATTCTGTGAACTCGTAACTCCCAGAAGATAAAGACTGGTGCTTTTGGTGATCTCCTGACTATTTAAGTACCACCACAGTGATGCTAACATTTCTAATTTTAAGCAAAATATCTCAACGACTATTAGATGGATTGTCATGAAAATGAATGCAAACATTCATTCATTTTTCACAGGATGAATTCTAATCTGCTAATCTTTCATTTTACATTATTATCAAGTCAGATTTCATTTAGTCAAACACTTGTCGAACAAATGACATTTCCAGCAGTTCAGGTGTAATATGTGTTAAGTGCTAATTATGATGGTAACATGCTAAACCGAGATAGTAAACGTTTGAAAGCATGCTATCCTAATTAGCATGCTGGCATTAGCATTTAATTTAAAGCATCTCTGTGTATAAAAACAGCCAAGAAACACGTATGTGTTTAAGCCAGTGGTGTTTCTCTCTCCCTCCCCCTCTGATTGAGATGGTATTGAGAAGGCAGCGGCGGTGGACTGCCATCACTTATTTCCCGACTTGACTGGAGGGTCGATAAGAATTAGCATTCCCCTCTAAACAAAACCTTTAGGGATTTACAATCCTCTGTTTCAGACACTTGTCTCACTTGAAGCCCTTTGCTGAAAAATAAACTCACTGTTCTGGTATAAGCACATTTTTAGTTATACAACACAACATTTTAATTATTCATTCTCAGTCACTACTTTCTCTTTGATATGATAATGGTTCGGCCAACAGTTTGCCCAGTTTATTTTACACCTGCAGATCCTTCAATGCACAAAAGGTGGAATGTTTGAGATCTTTCTGTTAAATATTCATTCTATTAAATGTTGGACCTCCGCTCTGTTTCTGTCCCGTAACTACTGACTGAAGCAGAGTTTCCTCTGTGGCTGTTTGCTCCCATGTTAATGTGAGTGTCTTATATCAGCATTGATTTTCTCCCCTGCGTGTCTGCTATCGGCACATGAGTAGATCACATCCACTGCTGAAGTGTGCCGGGTTAAGAGTTTATGCGGCGGTCAGTGCCGCAGCAGGACGAAGATAAAGAAGCTGTACGATTCAGAGAAGAGCCACGTCTGGCTCACAGCTCTTTTCATCCTCTCTGTGAAAAACTTTTCCTGCTAAATCCCGCTTTGTGTTAAGAGACTTGACATCTTTTAAACAGTTGGCATGTTTGAAGTGAAATTGGTTTCATTTTTTTAGATTACTCCACAAGAAATGTCACTTTTTAAGGTCTACGTTAAGTTAAGTTTAAGGTTTAACCGTTGGATCAGCATCATATGATTTGCTTTTCCCTTTTTTTAGCACTGAGTTGTGCTGTTGATGAGGGTTTGTCATGTTGGCGCCCTCCATCAGATGAATAGTGTGTTTATTACCATTATTTATTTGCCTCTCTTTTAACCATCCCTCCCTCGCATTCTCTATGTCGATGAAATTGAATTAAGTGGGCTCTTCCACCCCCCTTTCCTCCCCCTCCTCAGCTGCCTATGACATGCAAAGGTTTTAATGATCAAGAAGCTGGGAAGCTTTCCAAACAGAAAACACTTAATTGAGAAAAATGAAAGGTACAGCGGTACAATTCATTCATCTAAATAGAGGAACGTAGGGTGCGGAGGGTCGCGTCGTCTTCAATCTCTCATTCCCCCCCCTCCCTCCCTTCAGCCACTTGCTCAAAAGGGAATGTGGGAAAATTTCATTAGGTGAGGTGCAGGATAAATCAACATGATAAATCTCTTTGCTCACCTTAATTGTGTTTCGCTCAGCAGAAAATCAGGCATGGGTGCTGCTGGATGCTGTGGATGCTTTTGGTCATTTGGAAGGTGATGTAGCAAGTGATGATAGATTGGATTTAATGTGCATGATTTGGTAAGAAAGTAACTTAGGTAAAAAAATAAAAAAGTTTAACCCACAAGAACTAGAAAATAGAGTGTGGTATAATGAGTTATGGTTAGGTGTGATTTGTATGACTCTTGCTGGTGCTGATGAAAGCAGTACTTGTGATGACAATGATAAAGACTACTGATAATGACTTATATGATCTGTTAGAGTATGTGGCAAAAAAATGTATATTCCGGGATATGTTCAGAACATTTGTGCAGTTTAATCAAAGCTTTATCAGTGTCTTAAAAGAAATTCTTCTAGCAGAGTGAAGAGTTAACGTGGCTCCGTAACAGGGCTGACCCAGTAATGAACCTCTCATTAGTGACATCATTAGCTGTCAACTACCACATTTTAAATTACACCTTGAGGACGAGCCCCGAGATCTGCTTGAATCACCTCAGACCTCTGTCCTCTGTCTCCTCTCTGACTCTGGTTAAAGCTGTGGAGAGTCGTCTGTGCTGTGCAGGGGTTAATGTCTGTGACCCCCCTCCCCACCCTGCTCTCTCAACCCTCCAGCTCCTCACCCACACATCTTGGCTCAGCCCATCACTCCCAGTCGACCCAGCTTAATCTGTGATTATGTGTCAAGCAGGAGGCCATTTATTCCAGATTAATTTATTCATCTTCAAGTGTGGCTTCCGCTGCGGGGGATTGATGGTGCAATTTATCTGAGGAAAAGAGAACAGGAGAGGAGAGAGAGAGAGCATCCATTTTATCCTTAGCTCCACGTGAAGGGCTGATATCACTTTTATTGCTAACGTCGCCGCTATCCTTAGTGATAACCCCCCGTCAGGCCACATGTGACAGACGGTTAATCAGCCACTTAAAGAAAAACTCGAATCAGTAAGTAAGGTTCATTAGTAAGGTTCCTTGACCTACATCTTCATCTCAGTTTTAATTGTGCCTTGCAGATGGGTCATAACTTACTCGATAGTTAGTGTTAATATTTCCTTCTAACAGGAAATATGAAAGTGCTGGAGAATCTGAATCTTCATCTGAGCGCATCCAGAGCTCCACCACCTCCTCCGCGCTCCTCTGTGTTTTAAAGGCGTGCCCTGAGGTTTTGAAAAGCCCCCCCTTTGATCAACTTAATGTTCTGCAGTGAGAATATTGATAACTTCTTCATATCTTACTGTAAAATTTTCTAGTAATATGTTGCTCTTAAGTTTATGTCTAAGATTGCTTCATGCACTGCTCTAACATATTGTCCTATAGTGCAGATAATGGCAGTAGAAATGATCCATCGTTCAGAAAGTTCCAGTTCAAGCTCTTGTTTTGCTGAAAAACACACACACATATATATATATATATATATATATACGTATATGAGCCATCTGGTATGGTTTTTTTCAGTCTCAGAGTGAAAAAGTTATGAGTACAGAGGGTGCTGAGATGAATACGAGCATTTGTCAGCATCTAATAAAGAGGCTTATTCATTCATCATGGTGCTGATGAACACCATCAGGCTGTATGTTTTGTTTTTGAAGGTTATCTAGAGGGTGCCTGCATTTATTTTATGGCTTTTCTTTCCAGGCTGACATGCACAACTTTCTTTCTCATTCTTTCTATCTCTCTTTCCCCGTAGCTGATATTCTCAGCTTTAAACATGAAGTGGATCTCCCAGACCGTGACGGCTCATTACAGGGCTACTCCGATCCTGTAGAAGTGTCTAAGCTGGCATGGTGGTGGGTTCTCGTAGAGCACACGTGAAGTACACAGCCAGCCAGCCAGCTCTTTCCTTGTTCCTCCACCCAGCGAGCTGATGAAGGCTGTCTGTGTGTTTTTATAAACTCCAAGGAAAATACTGCAGAAATGTCTATCCTATAGGCAGGTGGAGGCAGCTTGTTCTTGCTTTTCAGGGCTCTCGATGAAGGTGTTGAGTCCAAGAGACAGAGAGGCAGAGAGGTGAGCTGCTGAGGAGAGGTTGCCCTCTGCCTGTTTGATGGAGCACCTCAGTAGTACATTTCCTTGAAGGTGTGCTGTTGTGGAAGGGAGCAGTAACTGTCTTTACATTTGTTACACCTATTTAATTTCATCTAATCCTTTACTTACTTTATGCAAGTCTTAATTTTTAACTGTATATTAAATATATTATATGTTGTAACCATATATTGTAGGTTGGAGAAGAGCATTTACTCTTGAATATCAACATGTGATGTCAGAGAGGGCAAGTCCAGGTCAACTAGACGTGTATTTAAGTGAGTGAATGTGAGGCAGTGTATTGGCTCACTTAACTTTTCTTTGGTGAATTAAGTGAAAGATGAAGATATTTGTTAACAGTCGACTCAAGGACAAGAAGAACTTAAGATCAGATGCTTGATTATAAGAGAGACAACATCAAGTGAGACTGCTGGGAAAGGTTTATTGAAAGTCAAGTCCTCCGCACGTCCTCCTTCCCTCCCTCACTCCCTCTCCCTCACTGTTGTATCTCTTTCTCATCACTCCCTAGTCAGAGCTGCTGTCTTCTCACTGCTCTGTCCTCCCAGATGTGCTACATTAATTCCACAGATGCTGTCCCCATTAATGTTCACCGTCACAGCTTGCACACCCTCATTTTCAGCTTTTTCTGCCCTCTCACCGTGGCATGTGTCTGTATTTGTGTGGTTGAGTGTGTGTGTGTGTGTTTGAGAGAGACGTGCACCAGCTGTTAGTCCTCCACTTCCTAGTAAAACTATAGAAGTAGTGGTGTGAGGAGGGGAGAGCAGCAGATTTACTCATTCATGGAGGTGTCATCAAGCGCAGTGCTCGAGCTTGTCTGTGACTTGTGCACACACAGGGACACACAAACACAATTATAAACATACACATCAGCACAGCATCAGCACTACAACTCCCTTTCCCATCTAAAACAGTCCTGCCTGAGAAGATTTCAATAATCCCGGCTCCACAGTGGGCTGTTTTTCCAACACATTGCTCAGACCAGTCAAGCCCGATGGATGATATCTGTTTCTCACCCCCAGGCTCCCCTAAGCCCCGAGTGGCAACCTTTCAAAACAAAGTGGGATGTTCTGTGCGGTGGTAGTTGGTGGGTGCTGTATCTCAAAATGCAGATGCACACATCTAAAAGAAAAAAAAAATATCTCATACAAATACAGCCAACAGTGATTCATTTTTTAATTCTCACTGCATACACATCAATTATTAATTTGTTTACTTAAAATTTCTGCCTCGCTTTCTAATTACAACCTGCTGGTTAATACATAGTAAGTGGTTTATCCTGGGTCCATTAAAGTCTGCAGCAAGTATGAAGGCATTAAACTGATTTGTGTGAGATTTTGCACTTTAGCATGGACGTATCTCATTTCCTGTTTGTTCTGTGTGTGTGTCTCTCTCTGCCTCTATCTCTCTTACCCACTGTGTCTCCTGCTAAAGACTGTTAATGAATGTGGAGGGGAGTAATTGAAGGTCAAGTCTTTGTGTTGGCTGTCTGGGTTAATGAAGGCTGAAACCATCTTCAGGAGGAGTGCAATTCAGAAGTAGTGAAAACACATTTTCAGCCGCTGGATTGCCGTTAGAGGCGGTCATTGAGTACCTTGTAGACAGTCGTGATCTGCGTTCTCCATCACTGGGTTGAGGACAAAAGTCACTGCAGTGGCAACTTTAAAGGGGAATTCCAGCAGTTCTACTCATCAAAATAAGCCTATGATTCATGGGGAGTATTAATGTAAAACAGTTGCGGCTTTGGAGTTATGTCAACTTGGGCCCATGACAACTCTTTTATGCTGTGTAATAAATTGGAGGCAGACAGTGAAACACACTATACATGTGCAATTTCAAGTAAGCTCAACACATTTTCAGATTTTGCAAAAGGCACAATATAATACCCTGACAATCTGTATCAAACACATATGCACGCAGATGTATATACACACATATGTAAGTGCCATGTCTGCTCTGAAGAATCTGTTTAAGGACCACGTCACGAGCTGGAGGTGTGCAGCCTGTTGCCTGCAGCTCTTTGTATGACAGCTCACTGCGACTGCTCCTTCTTGTTCCATTACTCTTTCTCTTTCTCACACTGTCAAAACATTCCCCAAATTACCTTTGTCCTGTTCTGGAGAAGCCATAATTGTAGTTAGTGCTAACTGCAGTGACAAATACTTCATATTTTTTTGGCTTTTTTTCATAATAAAAGCCACCCCCGGTGCTAACCAGTCTGTAGTCTGTGTGGTGTAAACACTTAGACTGTTATCAATCACATAAAATGTGTCTGGATTAAATACATGCTTTGCTTCTTGGGATTCTCTAATACATGTGAACCCAGTATGGGGATGGCAGATGAAAACAACTACTCTGTGTATAGAGGTAATTATTGAATTGAAATGCATGAAATAAATTAGGGTGGGACTTCATGAAAACCTTAAGGATTACCTTAAATTAACACTGATTAAAAAAACCATATGGCACTCGGAACATTCCCGATCTTCATGAATTGTATATTCTATTCTATTCCTTCTCCGAAATACACATCTTTTTTAGAGGACTATATGGTCTCTTTATTGCTAATAGCTGCCACTTCTGCCACATTGCATCTTGCTGTTGACAGCATCCTGGCCCTGAAGGATTACCGTGATGGCCAGGGGAATCTTCATACTGTGCAAACGCAAATAGGCACACAAGCACGAGTTCATGTGCACACACATATACACACCAACACACAAATAAATGGCAGTGAGCTGTGAGACTAAGGTTGAATGTTGGACATGAGGAATACAGGACTAAGGGGTCCTATTGTATCTGAAGCTGTGACCCAGCCCTGCCTGCCTCAGATAACAGAATTACTGCAAATTGAACTTTAGGGGTTTCTCTCTCGCTCTGCTTCTTCCTCTCCAAATCACTTTATCTTTTCCGCTACCCATCCCACCTCCTCTGCTGTTTTCTCTGGGATTTACAGCTTTCTTCTGCTGTTCTGCTGGAGCCCATTGCCCCCTGAAACAAAGCGAATGGGAGCCGGAGACAGAGAGGATGTTGGAGTGAAAGAGAAAAGACATAGACAGATGCAACAAAGACGGATGGCTGTAGGGCAAAGTGATAAAGAACAGGAAACAGACAAATAGAGAATCAAAGGAGAGAGGAAAGTGAGACTGATGGGTGAGGGATGAGTCGGAGAGGCAGCGATGCAGTGGATGGACATGAAATGATGCCAAAGGGAAGAAATCAAGTCAGTTAAAAAAACTCGAGGGAAGCCTCTGCACTCCCCCACACCTTCCTTAATTAGGAAATATAATATTGAGAGAGGATTGAGGTGGATCAAATGCGAGAGATAATAGTTTTATCTACGGCCACCATAGAATTATGAATACGAGCGCCAAAGACCTTTTGGGGTTGGCTACCCGGAGTGAGAAGAAGTGGAAAAAAAAGTGGGAAAAGAAAAGCCTCAGGCAATGATTTGCACAATGGAATTTAACAGAATTGTATGGAATACTCTTGCATTATTAAAGCCTCCATTAAAGACAGAAAAGGAAGAGTGTCTATTAAAATAAAAGTGGGTTTAGACCCTGAGGGGAAGAAAAACACAATGACAAAAATTCATCAAATCAAATTTGATTTTAGTCATTTATTGTTGGATAAATGTAGATGGCTTTGTGTCTGTGTGCATGAATGATGGAGTGTGAGTGAAATAAAATAAGATTGCAACTAAAGTTTATTTTCATTGTTCGTTGATTAATTAAGTGTAGTGTAAGTGGGAACCCAGTGATGTAGTGCTGCAGGAGAGACAAATTCCAAAAACAACAGTAAAAAATTATAAAAGAAATATCCTGGTCTACTTCTGTGTCTCCCATAATGAAACTCATTTTCTTTTCTTTAGCTCACAAATGTGCACTTCTTTCAGTCCACACCTCCAGTTTATAACGCAGGTCTCAAGCCCAGTTCAGGACTTCCAGGATGTCATCACTGTGATACTTTGGAGAGCCACAGAAGACTCCACCTGATGAATGAATCGAACTTTACGGGTGAATGAATCAATGGAGTCAGTTATACCCACATGACCCTCAGCCTAGTTCCAGGTAAAGGTCATTATTGTGTGTTGGTCTTGGAGACGTGTGCTCCTGCTGATAGGACAGAAGATAAGTGTAATGTTTTCTCCAGGAGCTCCATCCAGGGAAATCTCTTTTACGGACCCTCCATGCTCTGTTCCTCAGTATCCTCCTGTCTGATTGAATCCTAAATGGATTTCCCACCCCTAAATCCTCAACATTCACAATAGCCCTGAGTACTGTGTGCACACCATTTTTATTTATACATATTACTCTCCTTCCTTACAAAACACTATTGAATATAGCAGTTGGTGCTGTGATGGCCTCCTTGGAAAGGACTATTACAATTTCTCTTTTGGACTTGAGGGAGGAGGTGAGTGGAATGTGAGTTGTGAAATTTTGCATGACGTTGTGACATTTCTTTTAGACAGCAAAACACAGAAAAACGCTCTTGTTTTTCCCAGAATTCAGTGGAGAAATTGACCATAGTGTTACAGTATATCGCCCAGATGGGCGCTCACCACCTTGGGTTCATTTTGAGGCTTCAGCTGCTATTTTCAATACCCTCCACTTTCACAACTCCTTTTCTTGTTGTTTTTCTGTCCTCTGCCAAGTGGGAAGCTGTTGTCATCGTAACCACAAGTGTCTCTGGCTTTCTCTCTCTCTTTTCCTGTTTTGCTCTGCCTGCTTCTTTGTCCATCTTTCCCTCTTCTCCTTCTGATGTGATAAATATGTATTTCCACGCCACTTGAGGAGGGGGTGGGAGGCATCACGACGAGGACTTGGATGTTTTTTAAGGAGCTAACGGAATAGAAATTGGTGACTGGTGCCTTGGTATGAGTACAGCACACATACACACACTCAGAAAACACACACATGAAAACACAAGCACACCCAAACATGTATGGCTTGAATGGAAGGGGATTGATTTTTTTTTTTTTTTCACAAACGTGTCTCATTCACTGAGGGAGGCCTCTGGCTGCTTGCCCTCCCAGCGGGGTCTTCAATATCTGTTATGGGTGTGTGTGGAGGCCTGCACCATGTGCCAGTCAATTTTAATCATATAAAACTGTCTCGACCGTTCGCTGGCATCCCGGCTTTATATTCCACTGCTGCTTGTATTGAAATAGCATTTTGAATAATGTGTGGAACTTTTATGAGAACAGAGGTCAGTCAGAAAGGGAAGCATTTCTCTCTCAGCTTTCTTTTTTTACTGGACAACAAGGAAAGATAATTAATTCCCTAGTATAGTAATACTAAACACTATGGATATTTACATTTTTGAAAATGTTTTCATGAAAACAAAGTCTGGCAGCATTTCCCTAAGATCTGTACTGTGAATTCTTGTTGTGGCTTTCTATTTTAAACTAGGGCCTGGACCCACCCATCATGCTCTCTCTGTAACCTTGTCTTTCCCACTGTTTTCCCAGAGAGTTGCAATTCCAAATCTTCCTCCCAGCATATGGGCTAAATCCTATAATAGCTCACGCTGAAAGAGGTGTGTTTGCTCACAGTATCCGTTCCTCACTCGCACAAAAATTACACGCATTAGTAGCTGTGGGACAAAGCAGGACTACAAAGGGGGGGGGCCTCTTTTGGGCTGCGATGTGAGATGGTGCAGGACTGGAGAAGAAGCTGCTGTTTTGCATGGCAATGGGCTGATAGTGTGTATGGATGAAGTCATGGGGCTGGCTGGTCATCAAAAAGAAGTTGAATGTGAAGGAGGCTGCGCTCCATGGCTAATTGTGTTACCCAGAGAAAATCCAGGCCGGCCCGTTCTCAGCCATTGATAACTGGAGGCGTGAGTTTGAAGCCTTTCAGGATAAGGTAGAATGGTCCATGGTCTCTGAATGGACCCTTCCAGAAACTGAGAATAGCTGAAAGACAAAACAAGAGGAGGAATGTGATTATTGGATTGGTCCTCTTTCCCAGAGAGTAAATTGTGTTGGCAAACATGGTGTTGAAAGAGTTCACTGGTGCTTTGGAGAAACTGATACTGTCTCAGCTGAATGTGGGTGTGCAGCATTCACATTAAAGAACTGGCAAAATAATTCATGTGTTAAAAACTCCTCAACAGTCACTTCTTAGCCGTGGTCAAGATTAACCTTTGATTACGCCGTATTGATCCCTGATAGAAATCTGTGTTTACTGCTGTGCTTCCATAGCACAATTAGCCACCTGGAGCCAGACTTTAACATAGAGGACTTTAGTTAAGGAGTTTGTCATCTCTTCGGCACAGATCTGCACAGTCTCTTTTTATACAACTCTGGATAAACATAGCCTGAACTCAGTTGTGTTTTTTCTGCTGAAAATGCCTCCCTGCTATCAGTTTGTCTCTTCTTTTCTGTCTTTTTGTCCTTTTCTCTTTGTGGCCATCATTTACAATGACCATAAAAAACTGAAAAAAGAAGATTTATGTCCACCATATAAGAGCAACCTGAAATGGTTGGTGGCGTTGTAGGATGAAGCACCAATAACTTGCCCTGCTCCCTGTATCATCTCCTCCACCTTGACTTAGCTGACCTTGGGTGCCAGGATATTTAACCACAGATATCCTTGAGACCTGCTATTTTTATGTCTTTCCTAACCTTTTAAAAAATGTTCTACTCGGCCAGGGTCTTAGTTTATAATCTCCATCCATCTCTGTCGGCTGGCGAATGCACCCTCGAAAGACATAATCGGATTGTGGTGGCATTAAACAGCGAATAGCTCCTGTCATTGGACAACCTGCTAGTAACCAGGTTTAGGGAGAAGCACCACATTCGTCAAGTGTCAGTGCTCAGACACAAATTCCCAGATATGCACTGTCCACTTTCCCTGTAGTCTCATAGGAATTTCACACTGCTGGTAGGAGCTGTTAGTGTGATGGGGAGCTGTCTCGTTTGATTTACTGTCAAGCTGGACATACAAATTAATAGGGTTCCTTAAGCTGAAATCAACACTTTGAATGTAAGGGGGTCAGGAAGGTAATCTCTCTGAGGTTAAGCATTTCCTGACACCGGATCGTAATGGAGTTTGAGTCCTTTTGGAGCACAGTCCTCACAGACGTTTCACCTTCAATTCAGGAGGCTTCATCAGTAGAAGGTGAAACGTCTTCAAGAACTAAAACAACAGGTCCAGTTGCCACTTAATAACATTTTTTGGAGATAACCATGACCTGGATGAGAATCTTCACAGACACAGTAATCACAGTACGCAGTATTGACAGATATACAATCAGTGTCTCTTGAATCAAAATCAAGACACCTATATTATTGTCTCTATTACTATAACTGAATAATCATTTGGTGTAGAATGGACAATACATACAGCTCATTTGAGGAACTGAAGCTAAAATTTTTGCTTGATAAGAAGTGACAGATTGACTTTGTATCTATTGACTAATAAATTAATTGCCTAATCACTGCAGCCCCTATTTTAGTATTAGAAACATACGATTTTATCCCACAACTGTGGGCCATGACATTCAGGAGGATAAACAAGGATAAACAGATAATCATAATGACATGTAAGATTAGAATTACTGTCAATCTGTCAAGTTGCACTTTACATGCATGTATGTCCAGACTAATATTCTAATCAGTTCATTCATGAGTCTAAGTGGATGTAATGAAATTCCTTGGAGCTGTTCCTGGAATATTGCATTGATGAGAATGGGATAAACATGAGGTCTCAGTGACCTTGACCTTTAACCTATGGCCACCAAAATATAATCAGTTCATCCTTGAGTCCAAGTGGAAGAAACTCCCTCGAGACATTCCTTTGATATTCCATTTCATGAAAATTGCAACCTATGGATGGACTTATGGACAACCTGAAAACTTAATGCCACTGGACACTGGACACTGACTATCGCAAGTGCGGAATTATAAAAATGGCTAATGAGTTTGCAACTAAAACACTCAACACTAAAACTGTGTCACTGCTATATTGACTGAAAATGCATCAAATTTGACCCAGTGATTTTTTTTATGCGTAGAAAAATATTACGTTACGTACAAATGGTCTTTCTCCTCCTGACTGCCAAGTGAGTTGTGTTGCCTGTGTTCCTTCACCTGGCAAAATTCATTTCAGATGTCTGTATTGTTTGTTCTGGTAATGAGAAATATGTATCAAACGTGGGGCGATGTCTCATTCATCACTGGTTTCCACTGTCCGAGCATCTCTCCACCAAAGACAGATTGATATGACAGAGTATTGTCTGTGGCTGACACTGTTGTCGGAAACGGTCATTGTGGATGAGAATGAGGAACAGATAAAGCACAGCCCTCAGTCTTTCCTCTGAAATTGTATGCTGTCGCCATCCACTGGAGATGTAAGTATTAGATATGAGTAATGAAAGTCCTGAAATGAGATGCTTTCCTTTTTCAAGTGTCATAAACAAACTTGTTTATAACTGGTTGAGAGGGGGACAGATTATTCGTGTGTGTGCGTCAGAGAATGAAGAGTTATCGGTAATCATTTGGAAGGGGAAAATGAGGCGCCTCATCAATCACACAGTGTTTGCTAAAGGTTACATCGGCACATCTGAGGGAACGTATTTGGCCTTAGCGTGGGGAATAAAAAAGTAATTATCCTTTATCATCAGCCAGAGGAGACTTGACATAATTAGTTTTTTATTTTTTGGGGGGGGGGGATTTGGCTTCCTGTCCTTGGGGATTAAATATTTCAGCCAATCATTCGACTGTTAACCAGCTATCAGAATGTACTGTTGCTGCTCTCCTGTCATTTAAAGCCTGTATGTGTTGTGTCTTCATGAGTTAAAGTACAACGCTTCCTATCCCTTAGGTAATATGATGTGGGGGTTTTGGGATGGCAAAGGAATTTCTCCTGAGGAACCAATAAAGTACCAATAAAGTATCATGATCTAACAATGAAAGGGGCGGCATGATAGCTCAGTGGGTAGGGCAGTCGTCTTCAAACCCAAGGGTGACCAGTTTGATTCCCAGACTCAACAAGCTAACAAAAAAATGCTGAGGTGTCCTTGGACAAGACAACGATACCCCGACCCTTGGCGCTTCACAGAGGCAGCCTGTCCACAAGGAATTTCCCCAAGGGATTTCCCAAGGGGATCAATAAAGTACCAATTCTATTCAATGTCCTTCATTTCCCCCTACTGCAACTCAATAGTTTTTTTTAGAAAGACCCCAAACCCACTGTATTCCCCACTGCATTCAAACCTCATACCACCGGTTTGTAATGCAGACTTTTTGTTAAAAATTCAAGTCAGGCAGAGATTATGACATCATCATCAGTTTTTACACATCATGTGTGAAATCTGTGGATCCATCTACATCTACCTGTAGCCAGTTATCAAGAATTTTTATCACTGTTTGACTCTCAGAAAGCTTTGAGCATCACATAGTGTATATGTGTATGTATCCATGTAACCTTGATTCATTGCACCAGCTGCCCATCAGTGTTACATATTGCTAGCATCATGTAGTCCTGGTGTATTTTGAAAAGTCTTTATTTGTCTTGTTGTTGTACATAAACCATTTATTAAGTGTTAGATCTACTATTATTGCCACTTTGATGAATTCCCAAGGTGAAAACATGGCTGATAGACTCATGTCACACCATCTGTGCACATTTATTTTCACATTATTTCAAATTTAACAGTAAAAATGTTACAGCCAACAAATGCCTCTGTGTGTAATGAGCAGTCCTTAGACATCGTGGCCACAGAGTGAGCTGTAATGACTTTGAGTTAGAGGTGGACAAGGCCAAGGTGGCTTCTCTTCCCACCATTATGAGGCTTCTAATTACCTGCCATCTTCCTTTGTGTTGTGGACTTCACACTGTAAAGACCTAGAGAGAGAGAGGGAGAGAGGAAGAATTACAGAAAGGAGGGAAGAATGAAGGAAGGGGGTTGAGAGACTATAAGAGAAAGAGAGAGTGAAAGCCAAGTGAAAATCCATATACATGATTTATACCAGTGCGACTGTGCGCGGTAGGCAGGAGTTATCTTTTATTTATGAGGGCATCAGCGGCAAAGCGCCCAGATGTTAAGCTGTGTGGGGATCTCATCTAGCCAGAGTCGCTCTCTGGCAATAAAACTAGAAGGTAGGCTGTTCAGAGCTGGGGAGGGTGGCGTAAGGATATGCGTGGATGAGAGACGAGGCTTTGTCTTCTTTGACAGAAAGCTTTATGCTAAATAGTTGTGTCTGTGAGCAGGAGCCTTCAAATTTCTGTTCAGTGTGTTACATTTGGTTAAACTAGGAACACACAAAAAAAAAAAAAAAAAAAGCACTGATGGAGTCATTTACTGGACTGGCTCGTTTTCCTCTCTTCCATTATTTATCTGTAGAAGACAAAACACTTGTTGTTTTCTCCTTTGTCAACAGCTCATCACAGAGGTGCTGAGGATTCATTATGAAAATGAATCCCTTATTGTCAGCCTCTGCAAATCAGATGCAAAATCTCGAGGTTGAGCATCATCATCATCATCAATCTAACCTCACATTAACGCAGCCTGGATATGAAAAATGCTTCTCACGCTAATAGCACTAATAAAGACGGTTGCTAATGTTGTCATGCAACCACTCGAGAGTGGAGGTTTGCCGACAGGCCATCAGCTCATGCTTTGCATGTTTGCTCGAAAGTGAGCTTTTTCATAACATTGCAGCATCTGTGACAAATGCCTAACAGCCCCAGGGTGGAGTGTAGAGAGATTTGTGAACAGAAATAAAAAAAGATGAGGTTAAACTATGACCGGGTCACTGAAACCTCACAGCAAGCCAGCGGGTCCAGTAGTTGTGTTGGTTTAACTGTGCTTTCTTTACAGCGCCAACAGATTTTGTTTGGCAGAATAACCACAGCCTCAGTTGTATTTCACATCATATAACCAGAGTCTCTTCATTTTCCTAAAGATGTAACTGTTATTTGGAATCCCCACTCTGCTTTAGAGCTTCTGTGCATGCGTAAAGTATGTACTACAGTATTTGGTTCTGGATTCTGCTTGATCCTCACATGACAGTGTGTTCTGTCATACTTCCCAAACCAAAACCAAGGAGCCAAAAGACAGTACAACAGTAAAAAAAGTACTTGCTTAAGAAAACAAGTTTTAGTGTCTTTGCAGGGAGACTGTGTTTTGTAATAGTGGTTGTTAACTTGCCCCGTCCACCTCTTCTCCATTACCTCAATTGAAGCAGTTAGTTACAGTAAATGGAAAGTATTAACGTGACACTTCTTGGCTCCTGAAGCAGGTGCTTATGTTCTCAAATGCATTTAATTTCAGTGCTGAACTGCAGCTTCTTAATAGCTTGTTCTCTATTAGCAATTACTGAAAATGGAAAAGATTTTGCCAAAGCGTTACATACAGCCAGTTTGGGATTTAAAAGTATCTTAATCTCCATTCAAGAGATCAAAAAGGGGAATGAGGGGATCTCCAAACATCTCCAGTTTTCCACTTGAGTAAGCGGGAGCGTTGGAATCGTTACACATTTGATAACATGAATTCATACAGGTTTCATGTCAGCTTTGCACAGCTGCTGATGAACAGTATAATCCCAGTCGCTGACAAATAGCGACTGTCTTCTGTCTGCTAGAGGAGTGTTTTGAGTGTGTGCATGTGTGACTGTGTGTTACTGTGTGTGTGTGTGTGTGTGTGTGTGTGTGTGTGTGTGTGTGTGTGTGTGTGTGTGTGACACCGCAAGCTGAAAGAAGGCAGACAAAGAGCCACTCCCTGCTGGATGTTGTAGGCTGTTGTGTAGCTCGGTCTACTAAAATAAAATGATATTCCACAGCACAGGGGATGTAGAGCAATATGTGACATGTTATTGTTTATTATCTGTCGTGGGACTGTTTTTAATATCTGGAACTATGATGTTCAATTTTCTAAATTAGCATAGTTAGCAGCTCTCTCAATCCCAGAACGACTGATAATGAAGGTTTTATTTGACATCTTATTAATACAGCTGAAAGTGAAATCATCCAGATAACTTTTATTTATTTAGAACTGATATTTCATATCTAAACGTACTGTATATTGTAACATACATCAGTGCCACTTATTAAGTTTTTTTCAGATCATCCAGTCAAACCAACAGCTTGTCTGTGTGTCAGTCACAGTCCCCTCTATACGAAACTGTGAACTTGAGAATCTCAGTGACACTGGCCATTCATATGCCATTCAGAGGATGTTATCAACTGTCGTCAGGACCATAGATGTGAGTTAGTAGGGCTCTACTCTGCCACGTCATGGTTACAATAAGACACATGGGGTGTAACAGGTTTACACAAAGTAGCTCTTTATACATCATGCGGTCTCTGATCCTGTCCTAATTACAAACTCCACCTTATTTGGAGTTGGAGTTTGCCTTAGTTGCTAGTGAGTAACCAGCATTTTGATGTTGATTTATTGTTTTTTAAAAGCAGAAGTGGAAGTACAGTAAACCAATTTTGTGTTTTTGTTAGTGTACGTGTGAGACCATTTCTTTTCAGTGAACAGACTGAACAAAACCTCAAGTGAAAATCTGAATAGTATTATTATTATATTATAATATTAGCCTGCATGATTTTAAGTTTTATGAATTTATTCAAGATTCCATTTAGCCTAAATTTAAAGTTTAATATATGCGTCAGAAATTAAAATATACAGAATGCACACACTTTTTCCTCCATCCTCCACTTCCAAAGGATATTTTGATAAATTAGATTTATTGTATTACCAAACAACACATCAACCTGTACAACATCTACTCATCATAGATCCTCCATCATGATTATGTCTCTGGGCTTAGCACCCTGTCCCAAAGGCCAATGGGGGCTCCATTTCACTACTGGTAATAATGGAAAGTACCTCTGTGCCCTGCCAAACCCACAGGTTTAACCTGCTTAGTGTTAGACCATATGGATAGGAACAGGAATACTGTGACGATGTGTGTGCACATATGTGCTTTTAGCATGTGTGGTTGTGTATACAATATAAAAGCAGAGACAGATGCATTATGCAAATAATTCATAGACAGTTAATGGAATTTCAGTAGGAGCTTGTGTTGTTGACAGTTTACTGTAGCCGCCTACTTCAGTGTGAATTATTAAAGGGCTGTGAATTCCTATTAGTCGTTGTGACAATGGAGCAGGCCAGACAAAGACGTAGATTCACAGACAGCACCCACACACAAAACAGAAACCAGAGAGGCTGCTACATTATACTGAACTCTTTCATAATCACAACAACATGCATTTTAGTTTGTTGAACCAAATTTGATTATTATTCACACAAGTTTTAAAAATTACAGAAGGGAAAGAGGTCAAGATTTCAAAGTAAAGTTATCACATACAGCACACACTCAAGCACACACACAGAAAAAACACATATAACCAGACAGCAAGAGGTAACAGCACTTCCCAAGTCGCAGAGAGCTTTTATTTAATTTCCCAGTGTTTGCTTCGCGAAGAGACAAGGTCATTTACATTTTTTAAGCGCCTCCTCCACCCATTAGTAAAGCAGAGACACACACTGGAATAGAGAAAAGCACAAGAAAGCTCAAGCTTCAATAAAAAAGCTTTTTTTTCCGGTCTGTGAGTGTGTGTTGCGACGGCTCGAGGTTATTTGTGTCTACGTCTTTGTCTTTCTCATTATGCAGATACACAAGGTTACAGTGGCTGCCTGCTGGGTGTCAGTGTGTTTGCTGCAGTGTTTTACTATCTGTTCTCTGCTTTCGACATGAACATATGCATCACGGACAGGACTATTAAAAGCTAAGGTGTGCCCTCAACCGAGCTGTCTGTCAGCGGGATTGGTTGGCTGTTTGTAATCGATGGAGCCTGGCCCACAGGCCAGCCATCTAAATCCATACAGACGGCTGGGAAAGATGAGATGGCTGGCACACACACACACACACACACACACACACACACACACACACACACACACACACACACACACACACACACAC
>JAUYWH010000006.1:5035698-5142620 GCA_034779795.1 Ctenopoma multispine
ACACACACACACACACACACACACACACACACACACACACACACACACACACACACACACACACACACACACCCCACTTGGTGAAGGCTAGAGGTAATGGTTCCCATTTTTCCTTAATGCCAGTGGGTCAGGGAGCAACGGCAGGGCAGAGCTTCATTACAGCAGCCCAGCAGGGCCCCATGTCTCCTGTAGGGATTCATTATATTGCTGCCCCCCCCCCATCCCTCCTCCCCTTCATACAACCCAGTTACATCCTGCTCTCCTCATAAAGCTTTCTATATATTGTCAAACAATGATTCTCTAGGTTTGGATTGGACTCCTCTGTGCTGAGAAGGTGCAACATCTTCTTCTTGCTTTTTTGTTCAAAACCTTCAACCTTAACTGTATTTGTGGTCCCACTCACTTATAGTAGAAGCAAAATAAAACGTAACTTTCCCGCAGGAGATCTCAGCTAAGCATTTCCTAACTGCTATGCAGAAGTGCCTTAAAATTCCATTCAGCAAGTCCGTGTGCACGGCTGATATCCGATTCTGCTTTTCACTGTAGAAACAGCCACAATTTATTTCCACAGTGGGCACACCAGCTGCAAAACTCTCACAGACAAAGCAACAAGAAAGGTTTTCTCTGTTATTTTGCTTAGATGGTACAGAGGAAAGAGCCTTTTCAGCACTGTAGTGTAATCTTAATATTTCATAAAAATCTGTATTTCAGACATTGTATTTTACAAATACACTGGGGCAGTTTTTTCAGATTTCTTTTTTATTTTGCTATAAATACACTTTATCATTTACAGCACAAACCACAAACCTTTTTTCCAACGGTAGAAGCAGAGAAATACACACATGCTGTAAGACCTACTATACACAGATAGAGATCATACAAAGGCACATGCATTTATTATTTTCAGATCTTCTGTGTGCAGACTACACAAGCAACACGAAGAGGAACAAACTGATTTATGGGGGTTCATATGAGTTGTTGCGCCCAGGTGCAGGGCTCCTGATCTTCTTTAGTCTGCAGCAGCCTTGTGCGTATCACATTCATACTGATCCACTTTCTGTCTTGCAGTGCATTAGAAACAACACACTACCAAGGCGACACTTTTTTAAAAACTGGGGATGGATGCAAAAATCAATCTGCACAACAAAGGTGAATTCCTGTTGCAGGGCTTTTCACATTTCTTAGCCGAGTTGCAGGGTCGTCTGTGTGCTGAGTGAGCTGTAGAACCCCGGCACAAAGGAAACCCATTCAAAATATATTCTGCATTATGAAAAATGCGTGGCAGTCATTTGGAAAATAAGTACCACCTCATGAATTCATGCATTTTGCACTTTTCATTATGCCATATGTGGTTCTGTGGAACGTTATGAGTTCTATGGTATATTCTGTCAAATAGCTGTTCTGGTTACTGTGTTATGTAGCATTAAAAAAACATCACATTCAAGCACAGACAAAAAAGCAGCAGTTGAAGTGTGAATATTACCTCATGAACATTTCACTGATTTGGTTTTTGACCTCTTTTGTGCTTTGTACTGTTTGTATATAGATGTAAATTTATTCTACGAGAGTCATACACTTTTGAATGGGGGCGCTGGACTGTAGCAGAGATTAAAGGAGAGGGGCAAATATATGAAAAATGTGCTGAGACTGAAATTTGAAGCTCTAGTTCTCGGCAATAATAAACTGTAGATTGTTAGTAATTCCTTTGTTGATTCACGTCAACACTTTTATCAGGAACTGTAGCAGGGCAAGAGTGGACTGACTGTTTCGGTACAGTAGTTTCAACAGAGTGAGACGTCTTCTCTCTAGCTGATTGTCTAAAAGTTTTAGTTTTAAGAGTATATGTGAAAAATAAAATGTACCTACCCGCATTATTTGTTCTTTTTTCTTGTCTCATTCAGTAATGTATCTATATCCATCACCCTCAGACTCTGGTAGAGGCGGAGTCCCATCAGATTCTGGAGGGGAGTGGTGGGCTTCATCTACTTTGCATAATACACACACATTCATCATAGCCTGTCCTTCTGTACATTTCTCCTTACTGGCTCTGTGGCACACAGATGTGATCTGTGATGCCACAGCTGGACAACCCATGTCACTGGGTTATTCACATTTTCGTAGCTGACGTTCGTGACTTAAGGGCCAAAGACTGTCAGCCCAATCAAGGGGTTAATGTCAGACGCACACAGCTGTGGACACACGTGAATACACACACACAGACACACACACACACACGTGACTGTATCCTCATGCAACACACTGCCAGTGTGAACGTTTTCATACTTGATTGATGTCTTCAGTCTAATCGCCACTTTCTTTCTAGTATTATTATGTATGTGAGGTACTTTGTCCCCCGTGCTAATTCAATCTGTGAGATGGTATGGATGGATTGAGCGACGGATTAGGTTTTGTTAGGCTGTAGTCTGACACTTCCCCGTGTGCGCTGTTGGTTGCTTCACTCGGGATAAGTAAGTCAAGGACAAGCAATTTATCTGAGGTGTAAATTAATTTGCAACATGAAAAAATAGATAGCGATATGGAAATGGAAGTAATTAAAATGATAGATTGGATGTAGCACGTGAGATTCATGTGTCATCGCTACAGTGCTCCCAGGACGGAGATTCGCAGTCACGGGCGTGAGTTCAGATGGCTCAGCATGCACCAGGAGCGGAGAGAGACACACACTTAAAGTGCTCTTTGTTTGGAGGCTGAGAAAATGCTGTTCTGTTAACTGTTCTATGCTGTGCGTCTTTTGATCATTTCTTTCCTTTATGTTGCTCGCTAGACCGTCTTGTATCCTCAATCAGTAATTGGTGTGTGTTGTGTTCTTGCTGTAAAAGTCACCAGCAGCATCTCTTTCCTTTCTTACTGAGGACAATCCACTGACCTCACTGTGAGCCGTTCTGAGGGACACTTTCTCAGTAGATTTTTAATCTGTTTGCAACACTGTCTTTATTTTCCTATTTCTCTATTTGTCTGTTCAGCTCGGATCTAATTTAACCTTCAAGACGTTTGTACAAGTTAAAAGCATAAAACAGAAGAAACGAAACAGCGCATTTAAATGCCCACATGCAGTGAAGTGGGACCTTCAAGTCACTCAGACTGTGATAAACAGACTTATTACTGAGCTCTGACTGACCAGTCCACAGGCAGACCTGCTCAATCTAAAGATAGCAGAAGCTATTTTATTGTCCTGCTAATCTCTCTGTACTGCCTGTACTTTATTTCCCCTCTTCTTTGCTCTTTTATCTCTTTTTGTACAGCTTTCAAGGTCAGCAGGTTATTGCCTCCACTGACAGTACTGGACTATTTCTACTGAAAATTGTTTGATTTTCTCTTTAACCAGTCATTTTCACATGGACTCCGACAAGTGATTTCTCTGTGGTTTCAAAGCAGCTTTGTAGACATTCTGAGCATATACCCTTGGATTGTCTCATCTCTTTGTGCTCACCAAAAAGCTGTACACAACAAATTCACTTTTAGTGCAAAGTCTCAGCTATTGTTCATCACAGGCTACTGATTGTAAAATATTTCCATTTCTTAACTTGAAATTCACTTTTCGCTGCATTAGTGTCTTTGGTTTTTTCCTTTTTGTGTTCTGTCATTTGTTATTCCAGCTGGAATAATTGCACCAGCCCTCTTTTATTTCCTCCCCCTTGTCTGTTTACCCGATTCTCTCTCTCATTTTGCACAAAGCTCGTTGAAGGACACGAAGTATCAAACGTTAGCAGTTACCGGTCAAACGTTAGCAGTTAATACTGAAAACTTTTCTCGCCCACTCTCCATCCTCTCTGCCCACTGCCCTCTTTTTCCTCGTCTTTAATCTTATACAGAACCATTTATTAACGAGTAGTGTTTGTGTGTACGTGAGCATGTTAAGCCAAATGTTTCAAGAAATGTAGGTAGTCGGAGGAGTGTCATTAGCATAATTTCCCAGAGGCACACTGTGCCTAATTATCAACATGGCTGTATGCAGACTAGAGCACCGCTCATCACATTAGGGAGGAGTCCCTGCTGTTTATGCCCACGCTCCAGCAGGTCCCAGCTGACTACCTGAAGATTCACTACTGGCACCGTTCAGCTCTCAACAACTCAGAAACTTTTCATCTTCCACGCTACAGTTCCTCACCTTAAGCACACTGAGGGGGCTGAAATAAAGGAGAAAACTCGAGGCGCATTTAGATGCGTAACACTGGCGAGTCTGGTCGACCATCTGTTGTAACCTGTATGCAGACTTGTATGTTATTTCAACCGAGATGATTGGTTTTCAGATAGGGCAGACCATTTATTCGTGGCCTTGACAGAGATGCTCACGCATTCCTCTGCTTTTGGCTTATCTTAATCATAATCAAACGTTACATCCATGTTTTGCACTTCCACTGCTTCCTTCTCCATGGTGCCAGACTGCAGGTCGGGGGGGAAAAGTGTGTGTTCACAAGTGTGCGAGAGAGAAAAGGAAATTATCCAGCTCCATCTCAATTTGCCTGTAGATAGAGGGGAAAATGGAAATGCTCCCTGTGCATGGCCAGTGAAAAGGCAATTTCCTAGAGACACACCACACACTGCCTCTCTTATGGCTTCATTATGGGACACACACACGCATTTCCACCAAATACACACAGCGGTTAAATTATAAAATTCACACCCTAATCTTTTAATTAACCTGTGACACTGCCGTTGATTTAGGCTTCTCTTTCTGTGCCTCTGTTCACCAGGACACCTGCGTGTGTGTGTGTGTGCAAACGCTTATGTATATACAGTATAACAGAAAGTGCATTGTATGTGGGTCACAGTGAGTGTTTGCTGCCCCAGGCTGTTGCTGTAAACCTGCACCTCATTTACATCAACTTGCCTGATCACATCTGGGTTATTATTGTCTACATGGGGCTAGACAGAGAGCAGCCCACCTGTTCTATTCATGGAAAATGCTTGCTTATGGAAAAAGAAAGTGGGAGACAAGATGACACCTTTAGAAAACAGCAGTTCTGATGTATAGCTTTGGGCCCGCATCTGTAACTAAGCCATACTTCTCTGCCTTCTCCAGCTTAAGTTTCCTGTCACAGAGTTTCATCAATAACCGACGTGGCCGGCAACATAAACAAATCAGCGTAGTGTTGGCAAATCAAGATTTATTAGAGGAAGTTTGTTTTGCTGTCGTCTGCTGCCTTACCTGAGAGAAGATGACAGGCACTAAGCCTTGGCAGAAACATATGTGTTTTCTCTCCTCTGGCTTCTGTAGCGATGCGAGGTGATGTGACATCAAACAGGTCTGTGGTCACGTAAGACCGCAGACTAATGTGTGTGCTCTTTCATGTCTCTTTGAAGTAAATAGTAGCAGCTGATGACTTCCCATGAGAAGTTTCTTCTGGGAGTGATAAGCAAGAGATGGCTGCTGGCGACACGGAGGATACAAGCACCACCCAAAGGTGCAGTGTGGTTGGTGATCAGCGTGCTGCTTCTTCTTATGTTTTCGTACTTAAACGTCTGACTTTTTCATCCCAGCGGAGCTGCTGGTCTCCACCTGACTGGCTGTCTGGCCTGTCTGTCAGAGAAGATAAGCCGGGCATGAGTCTGTTCTAATATATTCCAGCTCCCTCTTGCTGGCTGCAAGGCATGACTGGACATCATATTGTGTAGCCTGTCCTGTCTTGCTGACTTCTCATTATGAAACACTTTTAAGAACACACACATTACCGAACTAAGCTGCTGTTCCACTGCAAATCTTCCCTCTCATCCTCACTGAAGTTTAACAATACTATATTATTTAGACCATGAGTCACTGTGCTGTAGTACAAGGCTACTGTACACTAGGTTTCACTGTGTGGTAGTCTCTACTCCAGACAGGCGTCTCTCTGTCTGGGCTTGGGTAACAATAATCAGCGCACTTAATATATTTTATGTAACTGTTTGCCAGAGGCAGCAAACAGACAGATGACGCCACAGCAAAACAGGAATTAAAGAGCGCAGAAGCTACAGTAGTAGAGCCTCCCATTTCCTGTTGAATTTAATTCAGCCCTTCCCGTTGCTAATAGAGTTATGACAGTCAACACGGGGCGACAATAGAATTTGAACCGTAGCAGAGGTTTTGGCATCGTAATGAAAGAGGCTTGAAGCTCAAAGAATTGAATTTGTAATATCTTGGGAAGAATAAAATTGGTGAAGAGATACCAGGTGTACGGACATCTGAGACTACACTATATTGAATTTCTGACACTAGATTCCAGACATACCATATTTCTAAAGGCATTCATACTGAGATAAGACACACGAGTCGCCCCATGATTTTTGTGTAAGGTGTCTCTGATTAAATTGATTCAGTGTCACGCTTGGGCGACAGGTTATCACACACCTTCCTGCGCCGTGAACCAATTCAGTCTCTTTCGTTCTGACTGCTGAGAACCTGTTTCTCTGGAAGCAGCTTTTCATTTCTTGCTTCACCCCTGAGAAAGAGATTCAAGGGTAATGTAGTTCATTTAGTTCTTAAAGGTTGCAATGAATATTGGTGTGTTATGGTAATATATGGTAAAATGCTTTCTCCTCACTTTAACTTCAATTTGTTTCTATGCACACACATACACACAAACTTTGTCTGTATTTGCTATTCATTAATGAACACAAAGGCCTCTGCAGCCTTGCAGCTATCTGCGAAAACTCTGTTTTATCTTTCCAAATCAATATTTTACTCTCTCTCAGTTTGAAGACCTTTCACCTTTCAAGTGTTCATTCAAACATGTTGTCAGCCGTAACAAATGCACAGGGAAATACAAGGGTTTAGGATTAGCAGCCTGGTCGTATGTTAAAGGATAAAATTATGAATGAAAAATGTATTTGAGAAACAAAACAATTACTGTGATTTCTCAGTATATATAGATGTATGGTTAAAATGATAACAGACAACAGAATAAACGCATGGCCTCTTCAGCGCTGTATTTAAAGTTTGCAATGAAACTGGGACACATTAGTGTCCCCCTGACATGAGGACTCTTCATTATCCACTGAGCCATTATGATGGGCTCATGTATTCAGCACCACTCATCTCTCCACGCTTCTACATGTTGATTGATACTTGTGTCAGGATTGTTAATGCCTGGCAATAGTGTAAGAAGTACTCAGTGGATTTACTTAAGTAAATTGAAAATGTTACTTATGTAAAAGTACAAAGGTATTAGTACAAAGTGCAAAGGTATTATGTCACCACTGTTCAGCTGCCCTCACCAGCTGAACTCTGCATACTCTCCCCTTTATTACCTCAGACAATGATGTCAACAACACAGGGGCTTTAAGTTTGCTATGATAAGTGTACATGTACACTGCTTTACAACTTTGGTCGTACAAGTAAGGAACAGTCTGGGGCTTCAGTCTCCCTGCTAGGCATCTTCGTGTCATGTCAGCCTCTTTCATCATACTGTCCATTTCTCGGATCAGAACAACTTTTTTCACTTTTACGTCCTCCCCTTTAAGACATGTTAATACACTTTGGTTTGGTTTCGTCCTCCGCACATGTGAAGGATAAAAATCCATCCATTTCAATATGAGACAGTATTGATAGTTTTTCTACAGTTCGCCTCTCATTAAATGTTTGCAGAGATTCAGTCTGCCAGAGCTGCAGCTTATCCGATCCAGACAACCGCCCTGAATATCCTCTCGGTCGGATTTGACCCTCACCCAGCTTACCTGACACTTGTTAGAGACTGCTGTCTGGTTTTCATTCCTCTATTTATTATTATTGTCATGTTGTGTTGTTCATCATTTCTCCGTTTTAAGTTTGTGGCGTTATGTCAGTGTCGGATGGAAGTGGCCTTGTGCTGTGAGCGTGTGCCTTCATCTTTGTGTTTCTTCCTCAAAAAGCAAAGGAGAGCTTGATAGAGCAGGTCATTAAAGTATCATTAGGCAGTGAGCTTTGAGGCACCGGGTCCCCGCAGATAAAACATGGGGCTACTTTGAGAGCTGGGAGGGCACGGGCACAGGATTGGGATATGCAATGCTGAGAGAGAGAGAACCACTCAACAGATATCTCACCTATTCATGCAGCTTTCTTTGTTTCTCCCCCATCAATCTGTTTTATCTCCACAGTCTCCAGTGTCCGATCAAAACATCAGTGATAGCTTCCTTCTTCTTTATTATTGTTCGACTAGCACAGTTCTTCATTGCCCACACAAACCATTGATTCAGAACTAGCACAGCTGTTGTGCAAGTTTGTGTTTCTAATAGAAACACTGTTTCCTGTGAAACTAGGAAAAGCGTCATCTCATGAAATCCATGCAGAGTGTAATAAAAGATGTGTTTGTTGTGTTTACTAGAGAGCTACTCACTATCACAAGTTCAAGCTTCTCCAGCAACCCCAGCTCTTCAAAGCTAGAGCAACTATGACACCTGGCATTGTACCAGAAACCGAGCTGGCGCTCAGAATGACTAAGAGCAGCACTGATAGCCTGTAGCGCAGTCGATAAATGCTTGGCAGCACGATCAGGGAGACTTGACTCAATTTGTAAAAGTGAGCCCCTCTCTGGCTGCACGGGTGCTGAGGATAGTGTCTGACAAAGCTGCTCTTTATGAAGCCTTGCAGTTTTCGAATGAGGGTGGATGTAAAGAGACGTAAATCATTTTGCATTAGAAGGTTCTGTCAATTACAGGTCGTCAGTGCTTTTGTCCAATACATTAAAAGCTTTGTTCTGCAACTGATGATTTATTTTTAGATTTGGAACATACAACTAAAGTCTCAGTGCAAATGGATGTACCCGAACACTAATGAAATATCTAGATTGCACACTGGACTTTGAGTCACACTGTTAGCTTTTTCTGCAAAATCTCTACTGCCACCAAGAGGCTGTCACCTGGTGTGTTGGTGCAGAACGGGTCTAACTACCAACATGCTGATGAGTTTGGGATTATTTGCTGTGGTTCTGACAAATTTGTCTCTGCTAGCAGTTCTCTGTCTGATTCTGTCTTTTTACATCTTCTCTGCAGTGTTCATCATGGCTGCCGGACTGCTAGTCTACCCCTTTGGTTTGAACTCCTCACTGGTCAGGTCCTTCTGCGGAGACTCTGACATCTACTACGCTGGAGAGTGCCAGATCGGCTGGGGATACATGTTGGCTATCGTTGGCGTCATGCTCACCGTCTTCTTGCCATTTTTTGCCAAATATGCACCAAAAGAGCAGCTCTCCCCCACCCCTCTGCCCACGCTGTTATAGTGCACTGAAGTAACGTCTTGTTTTTTTCCCCTCCTGGCCACTCTCTCTATCTGGGGGGCTTGCTGACGTGGAGGGACACCTGCATCCCATTTTTTTAACAAGTGATGCTGTTTGGGAAGCCCCACTCAGTGATAGCAGAAGCTGACACTCAGCAACAAACACCTGGTCTTCCTGGATCTGTTATGTAATTAGTCAGACTCGGTTCATTTCAATGAATGTTTTATGTTCCAATAAAACTCTATCATGCGACATCAGTCATGGGGTTTCGACAGTTTTCATCATGCCAGCTCTGGTTATGATGCAATCAGAAGATTCAAGCACTGATCAACTGGTTTTACATGATTTAAAAAAAATGACCACAAACATAACGTGCAGTACTTGTTAAGGCTTTTAGTATTTTACCTTCCTTTTCTGTGGAAACAGCTAAATACACGGTATGTAACATTCCAAAACAGACATAAAGAAAGTGGAAGCATGCAGTTATGTGGCAGAATGTTTCAACTAATTTAATAAGGTTTTGTAAGAACATCAGACTGAAAGAGAGATTTTGAACGGTCAAAGTGCATCTCAAAGAGTTGCATCTAGTAGGCGATGTATTGTGCTGAGGGCGTTGGACTGTACATAAGGTCTGGATTTAACAAAGCTGTTTAAATATGACACAGCTAAAAAACTCTATGAAGGATTTTTGCTCTTCAGACGTTTTTCTCTGTCTCCCAGCCTTGTGACCAGGCAGTGAACCCATTGGAATCAAGATGGCGTTTTAGCTTTCAGCGACAGCGCTCTCAGTAACTGTCACAACGGAAAAGACAAGAAAGGCACCTTCACGCCTGCCGGGAGAATAAATGGAAATCTCTTCTCATAACAAGGAACTGAAATATAATAATATGTAGTGGTTTCAGAGCAGTGTTGTCAAAAACTTTATGTTGGGATACTGCATCCTTTTGTTAAGCTTTTCCCTAGTTTATGTAATGTAACTCGCTTGTTAAACATAAACAGTTTCTTTCCAGTCTACAACACACAATACTAAACATTATAATTCAGGAAAAAAATGATTGCAAAAGGCAGGGAGATGTAGGGATTTAGATTTAAAGGCATGATGAGAATGGCTTTGTTAATGGTAGATGAGTTGATCTAGAGTTTAAATGTGATCTGACCAACTTGTGCCTTTTAACATAACCAAGACGAGTGTTTAATACAATTATCAGGTTATCATCTATTTCTGCTGAAAAACTGTGTGCATTCTTTCCTGTTATAGTTTCCTCTCAGTGGTAAAGGTTGCCTTCTGTACGTGATGCAGTATGATCTCATTTACTTGAGAAAATGTGCAGGAGAAATAACAGATGATGTCCTCTAATCCTTGAAGGTAATAACAGAGAGAAGGAAATAAAAAAAAAAAAAAAGTATGTTCAATTATGCCCTGAGACATTACTCGGGATTATCTAGGAGAGTTAAATCATCGGAATCACTATATTAAAAGGTTGTGACATGCAGCTAACAGATTAATTCCTGGCATCCTTGTCTCATGTGATTTAGAATTTGAGCGACAGGAGCTGTACAAATTGAACTTTTGTTATCTGTGCTTAGCTGACACATTATTCACGTTACGTGTATAACGTGGCTTAAAATAATTCGCTCCTCAAATAAGCTCATGTGTTGGTGTGTCTCCGTCAACCCACTTCTACTTTTGAGTGCTGGCATGTTCCAAGGACAAAATGTCTGCTTCTCCACTTACTGTTTCTGTACACTGCCAATCTCGTCAAGATGGACTCCCTTTTCTAGTAGGTGTTTGTGTGCGTATCAGTGTTTAATGATGGGTTGGAGTCTGATAGGTTAAACTTCTGTTTTCAAAATTTGGGTTTCCCATGATGACATTCCTGACATTTAGAAATTTACTGTGATTCTGTTGCCATATCTGCAAGAAGGTGGGGAAACAAATGTTGGTATCGTATTGGACCTCATACTGTGTTTGCCTGTGGGAATGACTGGCGTGACTGCACTGGACTTATTCCCCTATTTGTTGATCCATTGTGTGTAAAGTCTCAGCACTGGTGAAACTGTTTTTGTAGAGTAGAATTATTGTTTCTCCCATTGTGATGTTTGACTGTAAATAAACTAACTGTACTTGGTATCATGTTATTCTTAACTGCTCCATTTTGAAAAGATATATTTTGAGATATTTCCTCTTCGTGTTTGCTTTACCTGCATTAACCTCTAAACCATGTTTGCTGTTCTGTGAACCCTCTTTGTAATAAAAAATATTTTAAAACAAAAAGAGAGACTTTTCTTTCTGTTAAGGTTTTAATAAATGACTCTTTATATATTGTTTCACAAAAAAATACATACAGTTATGCCAGAACATGCATGTAAATTTAACTGTTAAGTGCACAAAGAACATTTTGTTTGTATACAATAAACTCAAGGCAACAGCACCTTTTAGAGGTCAAAAACTTTAATATTATATTAAAACTACTTCTAACTAACTACATCAAGAGTTATCTATGAGTTTAATGCACTACGCTTGGCTCTCGTGTACCCTCATTAAATACTAGTCTCCTTTCTTCAAATCATTCTTGTACGGCTGAAGAAACCTACTGATGCTCAGACTTCACTGAATGATTTGACTAGTGCCCTCATCTCTGCATCGCAGGCTTTGACCGCCTCCTGGGCATTCCTCAGCTCTGAGGGCAGGCCGGGCCTGACGGACACACACACCAGGACATCTCTATTGCGATCATAGTTTCCCACACAGCGATGGACTTGGCCACGAATGAGACGGGGCAGTTCCTGCTCCTATTGGATAAGAGAAAGAAAGAGAAACTGTAACATTATTACACATACACTCAGTTGTCGGTTTAGTTGGTATATCTAATACCATCTAGCACAAGAGTAAATTCTCTCTTCATGAAGGTGAATGTTGGAGTAGACCACATTAGTTTTAGCTGAGTGTGCACATTGTAAGTGGTTTATCAGTACAGTGAATACATAACTAAAATGCATCATTATCATACACATCATATTTAATAGTGAAGCATTACTGAGCTGAGTCAGAATAAGTTAATGTGAACAAACTAGGTAATGCCTCTGATAAACTCAGGACACGTTCATTGGTATTTTCTTCCTAAAAGAAGGTGTTGAATTCTTACATTTTCATAGAAGACACACTGCACAACCTCCTTTCCATCTCTCATGAGGAAGTTCTTTGATCCATGGTGACCCAGTGTGACTGCAGAGTCTAAAGTAGCTGAGGGAAGTGTACAGTGTATATGGTAATGGTGTATAAAGATGATAGAAAACCTTGTAACTAAGACAGCTGAAGCTCCTAATCAACTTACCAAATATTTCAAATAAGTACGGGACTTTGTCTTTAAACTGGCTCCAGTGTCTCATGCCATCAATGACTGATGTCAGAATCCTCAGTGAGTTCTCAATGGCTGGTTTCACTGGAAACGCTTCCTTCTGAGAACAAATACAAATTCTGCATCACTACTAATATAAATAAAAATAAAATGCCTGTATATTATATATTTTTATATATCTACCTGACTTAATTGTGCAGTCTTTGGTTGACTTCCGTTTTTTCTTCCCTCAGAGGAAAATGTCTGTGACCCAAAGCTGTTGGTAAATTTCCAGGAGTTGTTTTGTGGCTGCACTGTATGAGCAGAGGGTCTGCTGGACAGTGGCAGGGGAGGAGGCAGAGGTCTGGACTGCTGAAAATGTTGTACGTGTGTGGGATCCGGCAGTCTGTAGGATGACTGCTGACCCATTTGAGAGCCTGAAGAGCCTGGTGTTGGCTTCCTTTGTGCACTCTCACTGCTGCAAGAAGATGGATATTTGCTCTGCATTGAATTAACACTGGAACTGGAAGCCTGCTGGTTGACCTGGGTGCTGGGCTGACCCATCTTAGAGCTGAAACAAAAATAAGTCTCTTCTTTATGCACACACATTCTGAAGTTCTAAAATGAAAAATACTAAAACATGCAGCAACCAGGCTTCAATACTAATGGAAAAATTCAATAAAACATACATTGTGCTTTCAACTTTGTATGGATGCGGTTTAGGTGAGTAGGTTTTCATTGCAAGTGCTGGTCCAGGAGCAGGTCTGTTGCTGCCATACGGCTGAAACTGAGCACATTGTGGGATACTCTGTGTGTTCCACTGGTGGCACTGGCGAGCACCAAAAGATGAGCCTGAGGTATGGTAACATCCATAGGTACCTGAGTAAAATATATTTGCAGAATGAAGTCTTATAAGTGCCTCCACTGTCTAAAAACATCACTGGTTTTGTTAATTCAAGTGGATACAATTAGCAATTTCAATTGTGTGATTCAACCAGAGATCATGACTTTGAGCAGTTAGACATTAAACAATGTCTGGTGGGTGGCTGTGGATTAGGAGTTAAAGTGTGTTGTCCACTATGATCAATGTCCGTCTCCTTTAAACTACATCTCAACAGACACTGAACCCCAAGTTTCTCCTGGTGGGCAACTTGCCACAAATGTTAATTGCTTTGGGTAAAAGTCTCTGCAAGAAACTGATTTTTAAAGGGTAATTACATGTACTGTATACACAAACAGCTGCATGTTACACAGAACAATCTTGAGGGAAAAAACACTTAGAACCTACCAAAGTGTTGTTAAAGATTACTTGTTAGTCAATGATGCCTTTTTATTTTTCTGTGGGTGTACTGCCACCTAGTGTCTAATATATAGCTAAAGATTCAAGAGCTGAACTGAATGCTCGACCTGGCTTGTTGTGAGATGAAGCTGAGCTGGTGCTTGCCATGTATTCAGTGTGGGAAAAGAATTCATTTTCAGAGGGAGCAGACATCAAAGGAACTCTGTTTCTTTTCTTCTGGTTAAAGAGTGGCACAGAGAAGCAGCCTGGTGGAGACAGCAGAGGAAACGTAACTGGACACTACTATGCCATACCAACATTACACTATTTTATCACTATGTATATATTCCTTGGAAATAGTATCACACCACAGGGATTTGTTTGGATATATAGAAATAAAATTGTATATGTGATATATACAATTGTGCATAAAGATGTTAATATGGTGATATTGTTACCATATTGTCAGATAGTGAAACAAATCTATTTTACCAACCTGCTGTTGGCCTGGCTGGCTGGTTTTCCTGTCTCTGCATTTTGTCTTTCAAAAAAACAGCTCAACCAGCTAACAGTTTAGGTTCATGGAGAGATGTCCAAAAAAGAAAATACATTTTACTTATAAATGATTGAAAGAAGTTAAGTTAGTTATTATGTCTTAAAGATTTTACCAGTTATGCCTAGTTAAATGGTGTCTTGGTGTCTGGTTAGCTTAACTAGCATTAGCTTTTAGGCAGCTTGTCTAGCTACTTAGCTTTAAGTACTTTGAGTATGCTACCCAAACATAACAGCTGTAACGTACTGACATTCATATTTCACTTTCATAATTAGTACTTAACTAATTAGTTACTTCTTAAAAGATTATATATTAGTTATGAAGCCACTTTGTTAATGAAACTAGCTAAAGTTACAACAAACCCGCGATGAAATGTCTCGTTTAGCACCTTGGAAAGTGACACGCGCCAAAAACCCAAACTCAAGGGTGACGCATGTTGCCTTCACGTTCCCGTGTTAAGCTCGGAGGTCGCATTACAGCTCTTATAGGAATCCAGTATGTCTTCTTTTGATAAACGATGGCAGTATTTTTCTATGACTCACATCGCTAGTTTGTGGTGAACGACAAGGATAGACTTTGTGAAGCGCATGTAAATGCTGCTATTGTACAAAACATCTTATGTACACTTCTGAAGTGCTTCACCGTCATCTTTTATTGATATGACCTAAGTGTTTCCAGTAATTGCTATGTGAGCAGGTAGACCTAATACTTTAATATCAATATTGTGGGAAAACATGAATGACACTAACAGTCAAATTAAATAGAACCATTAACTGAGCATCTGTCCATCCAGGCTTTAGATCAGAATAGTTTAGATTTTTATTCGTCACAACCCCCCCACCTTTTTTTTTTTTTTTGCTTTGGACATTGTCAAAATATGTGCACCATTTGCACCATTACCATGCCAATGTGAGTAAAAAGGGAATATGAATAAACTGTCAGTGGAAAACAAAACTCATAAAAGGTATAATTTTCATAAGGTTACATGACAAAAACTCTATGTAGGGAAACTGACTAATAATTAGCACTAATAATACACAAAGGCAAATTCACAGGCACTGGAAAAATGAGAAATAGGAGAAATCGATGTGTGTATCTGTGTGACAACACTCTCTTAACCACTGAGTGTCCTCTTAAAGTGCAAAGGGAAGAATGAGCTAGACAGATGGCTTCTGTAAGACTGTCACTCATAGCTGACATGATTATTCTAGCCACAAGAAAACACTGAAGTTTCACCTGCACCTAAATCGTTATTGAACTGGAATGTACTAAAATCATTGAAAAAAAGACATCAGAACCTCACCTGACTCCTAGTGGTGTTTCTGGGGTTGAACTAAAGTAAATAGAAATGAACCCATCTGGCTGGGTTGACTGTATGAGGAGAGACAGGGGCAAGGTTACAGAACTACCATCTCTGCCCTTTGCTTTTCACAAAGCCTGAGGCTATTCTCAGCCTCAGTCAGTGTGACATGCTTGCTGAGAATCCAAAGACTGTTCTTTGATTGTGATACACATGGCTTCTTTCAGTTTTCTGGGTCTGTGAATCCATGGCAACAGCAGAAAGAATGGTATATTTAGGATAATGTCTTTTGTGTCCTCTGCCTCTGAAACTGTAGATCAGCAAACCATTTACTTAGTTTATGCCAGGTGAAAAACAAAAGTCACTATTCTGAATGCTCACTGGCATCCTCTAAATCTCTTTCACCTCTGCTCTGGAGTTTAAAACAAAGTTATTGTGCCATTACAAAGAAATTGTTCATGGGTCGCATCTTGCGATCTTAATAAAGGTGTCTCTCTCTCAGCATTATTTGATAACTTTTTATATTGTGGTCAACAAAACTAAATATTTTTAAAATGTTTGTGAATATGCATTAACAAAAGCCTTGCATCAAATCTCACTGAAGTCTGGAGTGGCATAGAGGCATGCTGCAAAATTGATCAAAATATGACGTGTTTGTAGTATCCTACACAACAGAGTTTGTTACATTTGAGACTTAACATCCTACACCTAAGTACTGTAGCTCCATACTACTCCATCTTTCTCAAAGAAACGTTCTGCATGTCCATAGTTGTAATAGTAATACTGTATCAATACTCTCATACTCTCATGTAAACTTGCACCATATTTTTTGTCTTTCTGTATATTTTATGATGCAAATTTCATGTTATACCATGTACTATAGCGATGCAGTATACATAATTAATATTTATTAATGACATAAATATGTGATGGCATCATAAGATTAAATAAAGTCCCATAATTACAGTCTATAGGTCTAACTCATGAATGCATCAAGGCAATGATTGGTTTCAGTGAGCATAACTCTCACATTAAGCAAAATGTGAGGCAACGATTGGCCTAAATATAATATTATTAAAATTGTTTTGACATTAAGGTGTTGACATTTTCCCAGTTGGGTATGAACTCAACTCTCTCCCTCTCACTTTTAAGTGTAAGTCAGTCAAGTCCCCTAGCTCTGAACGACTTGAAAAGCACTTCACATATCTTTTGTAATACATCCTTGTTTTTTCCTTTATCTTCTAGAAGTTTCACTAGGCTATATATTGTCCCTCTCGGGTCATTCAAGACTGAAACGTACATCTGTGGCGCTGAGTACGGATCTTTTACACCCCTAACTGGCAACCTGCATATTGTTGAGAGGGAGGCGCTAGTCCGCAGTAGTTTCTGGAAGGAACCTCATGCTTGCACCATGGAGAAAGTGAGTATCCTGCAACTCTCTTCACAATCATTTTCAAACCTAACGTAACATGTCTAAGTAATATCGATGTATTTCTTTGACTTTTAAGTCTCGTAGCAGTAATAATTTAGATGTTAACGCTGGTGTACCAAGCCACATCTTTACATTTGGACTTACGCTTGTGTCAGAGTGCTAGCTAGCTTGTTAGCTGAGTGACAATCCGGTAGTAGCGTTAGCTAATGTGTTGTAGCTGTTGGGACTGACTGGGATTGATATCGTTAGCCAATATATTTTGACAACGTTAGCCTGCAATGTAGTTAGTTAGCTTAAACCTTTAATAACAAGATTTGCAAATTGTGTTAGGATAGTTAACAGATTTGAAATGTCTATAAAATTGAAGCTAATTGTAATAATTGTAATCTACTGTAGAATGGCAAGGTTAACTTAGCTTAGTGATTAGCTAACTTCACATTAAGATATAACTCAGCTGCTTTGTCAATAACAATATTACAGCAGGGTTTCCCAACAAATTCATATTTTGTCCATGACTCGAAACAAAGCGGTTTGCCTACACCTAGCAAATGACCGGCACAATGACCGTAATAACTAACCCTAGCTAACTCTGAAATTAGCGAATCACTGTTCAAGTTAGCAGCTAACATTAGCTCACAGTGTGAATGTTATCATTAATAATGTGGCTGACAAAGCCGTACTAATGTGGGTTTGTTAAATGTTGTGGCGATATACCGACAGCGTAAACTGCGGCAATAGATAACTAGCACATGTTGCAGGAGTATTTTTGGATCGCCTTCAGTGGTCTGCTCAGACCGGAGGATCATTCTAGACGCACACGCCGCCGCTGTCATGGCTACGGTCGTACTTTGTCATCAACTGCCGCTGCTTCTCGAACGTTCTGTTTTGTGGCAGTTAAATATTTCTGGTGATTTATTAATCGTGAAAATATTTATCTGCTTTGGCAAAGTATTATAGTCATGCCTGGGTTGATCAGTTCTCATAGCTTATCTGGCAACACCACTAGCGCTAAACATCACTGGCGCAACGTGTTCGCGCAGCCGAGAAACGAAAACCCGGTTATAATGCTGTGGATATTTTAACATTTTAACAAGGTCGTCCTTTAAACTATTCACAATTAACAAAGCAGACTCAGTCCTGCAAGCTGCTTAGTTTAGTTTCAATACATGAAATGGTTTACCTTTGTTACATAGGCATAACAACAAACTTGTCACTTGTCACATAAACAATTTGATGTAAGACTTTATGCACACCCACAATGTCCATCACTTATAGTTGGTTACCATACTTTTCTTTTTTTTGACAGCATATTATCTATCTGCATCACTGCTGCACCTGTTTGACATGAACAGCTGAGCAGTCAGTTTCTTTTCTCAGTAGTGCCTATGGCAGCTGTGAAAGATTTCGTCTCCATAGTCTAATCTATAGTGGGGATTGTTTGTTTGTGTGTGTGCTTTTGTGTAAGAGTGATAGAGAATTTGCAGCAAGAGAGCTGTAGTATTGTGAATGTGTCCCCTAGTTGATTGTATCTTCCTATCTTATAGGTTTCAGCATTGAAGGACCAGGGCAACAAGGCTCTAAGTGCAGGAAATATTGATGAGGCTATACGTTGCTACACCGAGGCCCTGGCTCTCGACCCTTCAAACCATGTCTTGTTCAGTAACCGCTCAGCAGCCTATGCCAAGAAAGGCAACTATGAGAATGCTCTCCAGGATGCTTGTCAGACCATCAAGATCAAACCTGACTGGGGCAAGGTGAGATGACATTTATGCTGCCAATGTTCTCTTAATATATGAAGTAAGTAATGCTTAAAGGCAATCTACAATCTTTTGGTCAACCAGGGATACTCCCGAAAAGCTGCAGCAATGGAATTTCTAGGCCGATTGGAGGACGCTAAAGCAACTTACCAAGAGGGAATCCGGCAAGAGCCAAATAATCAGCAGCTCAAGGAGGGTTTACAAAACATTGAGGCTCGACTTGCAGGTAGGTGCTATTTGGGGTGTCTTTTCTCTGTTTTACAGAAAGTGGCACTGTGTTTTGAAAATTGTGTGACTCACTTTTCCTCCTACTTGGATAGAGGTTTTAGCGATATCTGCAGACAGGATCAAAGCAAAATCTTAGTGTGTTTGTTTTCAAGAGGCGAGTAGGCTGTCCACTTGGGGTTTGAGTACTGTGATTCATTCAGATGTGTGCATCAGAAGTAGGGGTTACAGAAGAGAGAAAACTGCTTCTTTTTAACCAAAAACATTACACAAAATAACACTTTTTATTTTTTATTTTTAATTTATTATTATTTATTTATTTATTTATTTTTTGTCTTGCTGAACCAGAGAAGTCAATGATGAACCCCTTCGCCATGCCCAACTTGTACCAGAAGCTGGAGAATGATCCTCGCACCCGTGAGCTCTTGTCAGATCCCAGTTACAGAGAACTACTGGAGCAGCTCAGGAACAAACCATCAGAGCTTGGCACGTATGTGCAGTGTTTAACAGTTTTCTAATTAATTTCTCTTATAAGACTATCACAACATCTTGAAGTTTGAATGGGAACAAAAAAAAAAAGTTTGATGGTATACAGTACTGACCGTACCAAAAGCTGCAGTAAATGATGGAAAAAAAGTCTTCTTTGTGAGTACTATGATATTAAAAAAAAAAAAATTTTCATTACTAATGGTTTTTCAGGAAGCTGCAGGATCCGAGAGTGATGACAACGTTGTCTGTACTGCTAGGACTGAACCTCTCTGAGATGGAGGAAGAAGAGGAGCCCACTCCCTCTCCTCCACCTAAGCCCAAAGAGACTCAGCCACCTCCTCCCAAAGAGGAAAACCTCCCCGAAAACAAGAAAATGGTAAATCAGTTAATCACTTAGAGCTTTTTTTTTTTTTTCTTTTCTGATATTCTCAGTTTTATTAACCATCTAACTTTTCTTTTACAGGCCTTGAAGGAAAAGGAGCTTGGGAATGCTGCATATAAAAATAAGGACTTTGAAACAGCGGTGAAACACTATGATGAAGCAATGAAACATGATCCAACCAACATGACTTACATTTCTAATAAAGCAGGTACATACAGTATTCTCACAGAAAACGATGAACAGGCCTACACATTTGAGTTAACTGCCATACAAATGTACAGAATAACACATAATTCACATTTTCCACATGAATAGGATTCATTTGGGTGGTCAGAAATATTTTTGGATAAACTTTCCAACTTTGATTTTTAGTTTGGTTTCTGAAGTTTTCCTTGAGATGATCCTTACAAATAAATTCTCAGCTTGTATTGTAAGTATTGACCGTGGCTTAGCTCAGCTGGCGTGACGTCTAAAGTTGTGTACTATACATGTCATCCTTTCAGCTGTGTACTTTGAAAAGGGAGATTTTGAGACGTGCCGAGAGCTGTGCGAGAAGGCCATTGAAGTTGGGAGAGAAAACCGTGAGGACTACAGACAAATTGCAAAGTGAGTTTTTCAAGATTACATAATTTCCACATAATTACAAAATTTCCAAAAGCTTCTGTTATTTTAGTTTGAGCTATATGTTATACACCGACAGACTAGTGCGGAAGACTATGATTTGTTTTTTTCTTACTGGCCACTTGACAAACATATGATAAGAGAAAGTCACCTGTAGTGTGAAAGAACCATTAGGTGGCAGGATTTCTCTGTTGCTGACTGTCCAGTACCAACAGGCCATCTGTGAGGTGATGTTGACTTAGGAGACAGTTAGCTGCTAAAGCTGTTAAAAAGGCAAGTCTGTGGTGTATTAAAAAAAATCATCTCAACAGTATTTCATGTTTCTATTAAGGTACTTGGTTTCTGAATAGTAAAAACATCTGTATTATGACACTACAGAAATGTCTTTTCTACCCCAACACATCTCACTCTAAAATCTCACCTTGAGTGAGAAAGTTTCCAATTCTGAGTTGCTGACTGTTGGATGATCTGTGTTTTTATAGGGCCTTGGCTAGGATTGGGAACTCATACTTTAAACAGGAAAAATACAAAGAAGCAATTCAGTATTTCAACAAGAGTTTGACAGAGCATCGTACTCCTGACGTCTTGAAGAAGTGTCAGCAGGTGCAGTTATATTTTCAGTTTTAATAACAGTATTCTTTGATTTACACATGACTCCGAAAATTTGTAGTGGATTTTAAAAGTTGTATCAAGGCTGCTTGTAAACATGAAAAAGTGTGTTCACCTTTACCTTCATACTCTGTTACTCTGTCTCTACAGGCAGAGAAGATACTGAAGGAGCAAGAGAAACTAGCCTACATTAACCCAGAATTAGCCCTGGAAGAGAAGAACAAGGGCAATGATGCTTTCCAGAAAGGTGTGTGTGTGTAACGGCGCTTGTGCTTTTGGTTTCTAGTCATCAGATTCTTCTTTAGTGAACTTTTGTCTGAAGCTCATTGTTTCCCTTCCACAGGAGACTACCCCTTAGCCATGAAACATTACACAGAGGCCATCAAAAGAAACCCCGGTGATGCCAAACTCTTCAGTAACAGAGCTGCCTGCTACACAAAGCTGCTGGAGTTTCAGCTTGCCCTGAAGGTACAGTTCATCCTTACAAGACACTCCCATGAATTAGTTATCGATTGTGATGATATTCTAAGGCTGGGTATATACTTGCTGTTACTTATGCGATTATGTACGCAGCATGGCACCCTCATGTGACCTGGCTGAATTACATCGCTTGTAGAAGTCGTCGGGTATTAACACTACGTGTATGTGAGCAGTGTTGTGTATAACCAGTGAAGCAGTAAATTTTTGAATTACCACAACAATACTAGTAAGAGACTTTTTGAGCTTTTCCACAACAGACCTACATACCTGCCATTGTTGTCGTCGTAGCTATTTCTGAGGCTGTTGTACTAACAATTACCTCTGTCACGTGGCTTCTATTTACGTTGTGCAAAGGCGGAAGTTCCAGAGGAAGAAATTTTGTTGTCGTTCAGGGTTGATTAGGCTCTACTCTCCCGTCTTGTGGCTAACCTTTTAGACCTCCCAAACATGCACAAACTACACAAGCAAGTATGAACCATGATGGTGATGCTGTTATCTGTGCCTATGTGTTGGGTAACCAGCAAGTATTTCCCTGGTCCAACTTGACATATAAGTGCCTCTTTATTTTATTGGATGTTAAAAATGACCTATATGATCTTTTTTTTTTGTCAGGATTGTGAAGAGTGCATCAACCTCGAGCCCACCTTTAGTAAGTAGGAAATGTTAAATTCATTACGTTATTAAAATGTATGTTCATGACAAGTCATTATCATATAACTAATTTAACACACCTATCCACAGTAAAAGGCTACACACGCAAAGGAGCTGCTTTGGAGGCCATGAAAGATTATTCCAAAGCTATGGATGCGTACCAGAAGGCTCTGGAGCTTGACTCTTCCTCAAAGGTATTTTAATGTTTTTTCAGAAAAGTCTGGAAACGATAGAAAGAAATATCCAGAAACTTTCAGGCATTGCAAAGTTTAGGTATATAATAATTTTTTATTTTATTATTTGACATTTCTTCCGCTTGTATAATATAATGAGTTCTGTTTTTCATCCTCACTACAAATCCTGTTGGAAATGTTAGGCTCAGCATTTAAATTATGTGTAATACATACATTTAGTAATTATGCTTAATAATGTGTTATTATTGTTTAAGTACATGCTAATAATATTCTGAGCAGGACACAAAACTGTATGAAACAAACCAAGTTTAAAAATAAGTGAGATTATGAAGTACTCCATATTTGCTGAATAGTGATTTATTGGCTGTTTTTTTCCTCTCCACCATTCACCTTCTGCACTTGAAGGAAGCCACAGAGGGCATGCAGCGCTGTATGGTCAGTCAGGCTATGAGGAATGACAGCCCTGAGGATGTGAAGAAAAGGGCAATGGCTGATCCCGAGGTGCAGCAGATCATGTCCGACCCAGCCATGCGCATGATCCTTGAGCAAATGCAGAAGGACCCTCAGGCACTTAGCGAGTATGTCTGGTTTTAACGTTTGTGTTTGTTTGTGTCTCTGTGCATGTAGCCAGTCTTTAGCAGGTAAGCAGCAATACAGAGAAATGCATAAAGAATTTATTCTTGTTTTTCTGTTTTTAGCCACTTAAAGAATCCAGTTATTGCTCAGAAGATTCAGAAACTCATTGATGTCGGACTCATAGCCATTCGTTGATGAGAGACAAGAGCCAGATGTGTGAAGAAAGTCCCAAGACTACAGTGGAACAACATAAGAGAAAGATCCCACCAAAATATTACATCCTCTCTTTTCTTGCCTTCGAGTTATGTTGTCCTAAGTCTCATTCAGATATTGTGTGTATGTTATGTTTTTTTTTCCACAACTTTTTCTAAAGAAGGTGTTTAGAAGAATAATTTCTTTTCATCTGGACTACTTCAGGACTCCAGAAATATTCCTCTGAAAAAAGATAAAAAAAATCAGAGTTTGTGTATTAAAATACTTACATACATTCTAAAATAAATACCACAATGCAATGCACCAGAACGGTTAGTGTTTAAAGGGGGAGTCCACCCTGAAGCGATTCACATATTCTTATCAGTCCATGCTAGTACTTAAATAAAACAAACAATAGAAACATTTCTACACTCAAACTCAAAATTATAATGTAGTTTGTTAATTGTAATTGTTGGCATTGGTCACTGTTCTTAATTCATGTTGTCCACTTTAAGGCTTGACTAAACATGGTGCTTTAAAGTTGAGGTGTCAGTGTTTTTTCCCCTCAGTGCTTCCTCTGTTTTGGTGTCCTCTATCGCACAGCCATGCTATTCCCTGACCATTCACAAACACATAAAAGTTCTTAAAAATATAATGAAAGTGTTATTCATGTAGTTGTGGTGGAGAGGATGGATGTAGACAAATTTGGATCAGAAGAATTGTATTTGTTGTTTTGAGTCCAGGGATATTTTGGCATCATATGAGACTGATCCCTAACGGTTTAATATGTAAGTAATAAGCAATCTAAGTAGAAATTCTTATGTTTTTTATGTCCGTTTTTTTTATTATTGACAATGGACAACGTGAAACTTTGTGACAGGTGAAATGTCAGTGAAGACTGTCAGTGAAAGTTGCACGAATACAGCTGAGGATGCCATGCTCTGTGAGCAACAGTGTGATGAGTTCACGCAGTACCACTGTTGTGTTAAAGTCTATAGAGTAGTTCCCATTTCCTAACTGGTGCGAAAAGTGTCAACTTTCCTGTCATGAGTATTTCAAAACAATTTGAATAATGTGATAGTTAAAGGGTGGATTTACCTTTCCAAACCAACAACTATTGGTTGAATAATTGGGGTCATAATTATCTTAATAGAGCGGGAGCCACAGTGCTTCTTGTGACTAAATACTATTTTCAACCGAATTAATTATATTTCATAAAACCAAGGCAATTCTTAAGGTGCATTGTATCAACCTTTTCTGACTTTGTAATGTCATATACTTTGCTAGCTATTCTGGTGGTGGTGAACATTGTCCTCCCACAGCAGCAGACTACTCAGTTTCTGTTTTCAGAGAAGAAATACATATGATAAAGTGTGTTTGTTTGACCATTATGTCATACATGGATTCAGATACCTCAAAGTTATAAAATTGCCATAGTATTTCTGTGCTTTGCATTCCAGGAGAGATTCAAATATGTTAGAAATCAATTTAGTCACTTTTTTCTTTTCACATAGCCACAGTAAACTAAGCAGTGAGCTCTGTCAGGAACTCTTTTAATATATCTAGTAATCACAAACTACACGTAACAATTGTGGAGTGCTCAACAGTCCCAAGAAGTGTAATATGCTCATGAAAAACAGCTGCACTGTGAAATATACAGTATCTGAATGTATTTAAAAGTTGACAGTGACTTTTTTTGTCATTTGTATTTGAGAGAAGCAGTAACATGTAAATGTGCAGTGGAATCATACAGATTTGGGTAAATGGGTATATTATTAGTAACAGTAGCACTTACAGTTACTAATAGTCAAAGTTTTTATACGTAAATAATATAAATATGTTTGGACTATGAACTGAAAAAATTCATAGACAGATGCCTGCAGAGAATTTAACAAAAATCCTGTTCTACTATCCCTGAACCTGCATGGGCGTCCTTTGGTTGGCTGTGTGTTTAAATCGTGTTATGTTATACGGTCAAAAGCCGTGATTTAGTTTTTCCCCCGTGAATTTCTCTATAATTTCACAAGTGAAATGAAAGAACCACCAGATTTGAAGCAACGTCGCTCCGCCCACAACCATGGTTCACGTGACTGACCGTCGCCCAGGTTGTGTCGAAAGCATCCTGCTGTTAGCAGTTAGCTAGGCGCTGCCAAAAAAAAAAATGTAGAGTGAGATGTAAATATTTTCATCATGGGTGAATCATTAAGTCGACTCTAGAGGGGACAGCGAAGATAAGGAACTTCTTAAATTGCCCCTTTCCAGCATCGTCTGATATCTGGTATCTGAAAAGGCCAGTTAACATAGCTAACTAAACACTGGCGTTAGCTATCGTTCAAACTTTGACGGGCAACAGGAGCATTTCGCTAGCTAACGTTAGCTGTTAGTTTGTAAACGTAGTACTACCGAACCAGCTAGCTATGTATCACGTCTAGTTGTTGTAGCAGATGTGTTTACTAACTAGCGTTGTGGCTGTTAACACACAGACTAACAACGCGGTAGTTTGAGCAGCCGTTTGTGGAAAACTAACGTTAGCGTTAACATCATTACTTAGTAACGTTAATGTGCCAACTTGTGGCATTATATGAATAATATCGTACATTGAAACACTGCTAATGCTAACTGTAGCCACTTGAACAGTTAGTTACACTTAAACTGCATCTAACGTTACCGAAAACGTTAACGTTACATCTTTTTTTCTGGGCTAAGCGTGAAATAAAACACACAACAATCAGTGAGCAGCTGGAATCTGAATATTTTCGCTTCTGTGCTTTCTGATTATTTTTTCCCCAATCACATGAGGTAAATAATGTACAAAAACAGGATGTCAAACGCGTGCGGATTAACCATAGGGCAGCAGTATTGTGTACAAAACACAGCTGTCCAGTCATTTCGATAATCCTTGTGTTCTTCACGATGCAGCTACAATAGAGTTTTGAACTTACGTGTAGTAGGATATCTTGTGGGTACTTAAATATTCTGCTCGCCAGTTTATTGTAAACTGTTAGACTATAGTATACTTTAGTTTAAGTTATGTCTGGGGACGCATCTGATAGTAGTGATGACTCCGATGCAACAACAAATGAAACGGCCTGTACCGTAAAACACCAGATAACCAATGGTAAGTCAAGTGTGCGTTACTGTACTCAAGTAATCAAGTACTACACTGCATATTCACTCTGTTTGTAATCAAGTACTACACTGCATATTCACTCTGTTTGTAATCAAGTACTACACTGCGTAATGACAGAATCAGAAACCACTTTACACTCATTAATGTTATCCTGTATTTAACACAGCATTCGTGAAACACTAAAGCTTTGGTAGGAGCTCAATTCTGCCATGAAATATTTGATTATTAAAAAAATTAAACAATTAAAATGCACTAGACAAATTAAATAGCATATTTCTTCTGCATTATGAGGAATTAGTATGACTGTTGTTTTACTATTTTTACATTTTGTATACTGTAATGTAATTAATTACAAATCTACAAAGAAAAGTAGAGAACTGCTGCTGTATCTTTTATTAATGGAAAGAGTGGTTCAGCTTGGTTGCTAATCTGGTTATAATATAATCAGTAATATCTCATATTTATAGATGTGCTAATGCTTTTTTTGAAATATATCCGCTTCTTCGGAATGTCTGCATCTGCAGTCTAGGGAAACTGAGCATATGTATGCTTGTATTTCTGTCTGTCTCTAGCTAACTTAACAGGTCACACTGAGAGGGTTGGCATGGAGAACTTTGAGCTGCTCAAAGTCTTGGGAACTGGAGGTAAATAGCTACATGCTGTATGACGTATAAGAAACACAGATACAGAAAATAAAAAAAATTGAGTAAAATGTCTCAAGGAGGTATTTAAAGCCACGAGCATGTCTTCTCTCACCCTAAATAGTTTGATGACAAAGTGTTACTTTGTAAATAATACAACACCTGATTAAATTTTGTGTGCAGGATTTAGCATTCTCAGGTGACACTTGAATCATTTTTGCATCTGTTCATCCTGTCTAAATGTCTTAGAGTGCCTTCACACTCAATTAAGGCACAATCAGTGTTTCTTTGTTTGCTGGTAGTTTACTGGAAGTAATTTGAGTGACTTAAGTGAATGTTTTGTTTGTCTAGCTTACGGAAAAGTGTTTTTGGTCAGGAAGAACAGCGGTCATGATGTGGGCCAGCTTTACGCTATGAAGGTAAGAATACTATTTAAGTTATACACTGAAATGTGATTACGAAACCATAGATAAAAGTTTATGGGGATTGTATTTTAAATATTACCCTAGGTGTTAAAGAAAGCAGCTATTGTTCAAAAGGCAAAGACAACAGAACATACCCGCACTGAGAGGCAAGTGCTTGAGAACATTCGCCAGTCTCCATTCCTGGTCACGCTACACTATGCCTTTCAGACTCAGAGCAAACTGCATCTAATCCTGGGTGAGTGGTGAGACACTAGAAACAAATATATATTGTGAATTCCTGTCTCTTTAATTGACCTGAAAAGACATCTCCTTCATGTTTCTATTTCTGTCCGTGTCTGTTGGCTTTTCGTGCATAGCGGTTGTGTAATTTTTGTATTATGCTTCTTTAAGTTTCCTGTGTATTTGTTTGTGTGTGTACAGACTATGTAAGTGGCGGGGAGATGTTCACTCATTTGTACCAGCGAGATCACTTTCCTGAGGAGGCAGTGCGGATTTATATTGGAGAAATAATTCTCGCTCTGGAGCACCTGCACAAGGTGAGTTCCACTCCTTTTTTGGACAGTAGGGCAAAGACAAAAAACAGGCAAAGTTAGAGAGACTGTGCACTGACACAGCTATTGTGTTGGTAAGTAATATAATAATGACACACATTTCACAGACATAGGGCAACATTATCATCCTATTGGGGTTGTGTTTCTGGACACCTGTAATTCTCATATTTAGTGCCCCCTCATGCTCCTTACGTTTGAGTTTTTTCACCAGATAGTCAATAACTTTGTCGCTCATTTTGTTCTGCGTAAAAAGTCCCCTTTTCTGCCTGAAATACTAATGTTGCCTGGTGATTACCTAATAATGTTTCACAACTACTGTAGCTGTACATTTTGTTCCATCAGGCAAGCAACTGTGGCATTGAAAGATATTTATGCCTACGAACTGCACAGAAGGAGGCTGAAATGTGTACATTTAAGTCATTCATATGCTTTGTATATCTTGTATCAGCTTGGGATTGTGTACCGAGACATCAAATTAGAAAACATTCTTCTGGACAGTGAAGGCCATGTGGTGTTGACAGATTTTGGGCTCAGTAAGGAGTTTCTGGATGAAGAGGTATGTGAAAACAATACTAAAACAAAAATATGTTTGCATGTGCACTGTGATGGAATCTGTGATATCTGTTATTGTAATTATTGCAATATTTTACTAAAATAGTTTATCTCCCCCTTCTCATTACAGAAGGAAAGAACCTACTCTTTTTGTGGCACTATTGAGTACATGGCACCTGAAATCATTAGGGGGAAGGCGGGGCACGGCAAGGTAAACATATGAGATTAAAACAGCAAGGAGTGGTTTTCAGTTGTAACACATCAGCAGCTGTTCAAGTTATATATTATTTCTAATCAGATGTGTCAGAATGACAGTGAACTCCATGTCATCATAGTGTCACGACAGACAGCCCACGTTGCACTGACAGAATAAATACACAGCGGGAACAACATCTGTACATGTCTTGTTCTCTTTTCTTTATAAAAAGTCTTTTGACTCTCCTCCTTCAGTCTGTAGATTGGTGGAGCCTTGGGATCCTGATGTTTGAGCTGCTGACAGGAGCATCTCCTTTTACTTTGGAAGGAGAGAGGAACTCACAGAGTGAGGTGTCAAAGTGAGTGCTGTTGACTCCATCTCTATAAAATATGTATTCAAATCATAATTAATTCTCCAATTTTAGCGTGTTGTAGATACCATGTACTTAACTTGCAGTTAGATAATTATGCAAGTGATTGTGTAATCCTGTAACCTACTTAGAATTTTTGTCTGTCTTTGTCCATCTCTTCCATCCTTCTTCACTCAGACGTATTTTGCGCTGTGATCCACCATTCCCCTCTATGATTGGCCACACTGCTCAGGACCTCCTCAGGAAGTTGTTGGTGAAAGATCCCCATAAGAGGCTGGGCTCCGGACCACGAGGGGCTGAAGACATCAAAGCACATACCTTCTTCAAGGTCCTACTTACCCCAACTGCAGTTTACTCAGATATGTCTAAATTGTCATTCATCCATAATTTTTACCATCTGCTTTTTGCTACCTAACAGGGACTGAACTGGACCGACTTGGCGCAGAAGAAGGTGCAAAGTCCGTTTAAGCCAGAGCTGAAGAGTGAACTTGACGTGGGGAACTTTGCTGAAGAGTTCACTGGGATGGATCCTGTCTACTCTCCAGCGAGTACGCCTCCAAGCACAGACCGCCTGTTCCAGGTAAGTCCTTGCTGTTTTCCTGACCTCAAAAAAGTGGCAATTACATTCTGTTTAATAATAAATTAGGTAATCATATATCTTAATGTCATTTTTAATAATACAACTGTGTAGCTATTTGTTTTCTCCCCTTTTATCAAAGCAGACAGCTCATAATGAATTTTCTCATCATACACCCAACATGTCCTCTCCTTCTTTTTTAGGGTTACTCCTTTATTGCTCCCTCCATCCTGTTCAATAAGAACGTGGTTATGGGAGATTTTGTAGAATCCCAGATTGGTGCTGATCGACCAGGTTCAGCCTCTGTTCAACGCAGTGCAATGTTAGAGGTACACATCTCAAACCAGCAGTCTTTGCTTATAAAGCTGTTTGTAGTTATTGTTAAAAGCAGTTGGGCATTAGCTCTTGTTTTTTACTCAATGGCAGAGGGAAAGTGTTGCAATGGTTTGCATGACTGCCTCTCAAACAAATTGTCTCTTGTCTTTTTGGAAGCCTTCTGCAATTTATTCAGATCAGACACTGTCTCAAAGGGCTGAGTGGTGTTTGTTAATCAGCACAGACAGGAAGGAAGAGAGGAAGAGAAACTAGTTTATTTAGCCTAGATTATTAATCATAGTTGGTCACCTTATTTCACAAAAGTTTTTGGCATATTCTAACAAGAACAAAGCAACATTAAAGATATATCACAGTAATCAGGATACCGTTATATGATATGATAAAGTTTTATAAAGTATCATAGTATTTGTTAGGAATTGAAAATCTTGCATCAGTTTGTCTAGGTGATGTCACATGGTAAAAGGGAAGTCATACTGAAGCGATAGTATTGTTTTCAGTATTAAAGAATTAGTCAAAGTGAAGTCAGACTTGGTAATTGCTCTGCATGGTATTGATATATAAATATCTGTATTGAATGAGGAACCTTTCATTTTGTCTCACATCATCTCTTCTTTGTTCAGGAATCACAGTTTTTTCAGCACTATGAGCTGTTTCTTCATGGACCACCCCTAGGTGAGGGTAGTTTCTCCGTGTGCAGGAAGTGCAGACACAAGCAAAGTGGCCATGAGTATGCAGTCAAGATCGTGAGCCGCAGGTGGGTAGAAAGGATCTGCTACTACGTCTCAGTAATGGCTTTATGTTTGGTGTTTGAGTATACTTTGTGGTGTCACTGTACCATATGTTCATGTTCATGTTCATATTATCTGTGTTAGAATGGAGGTAAACACTCAAAGGGAGATTGCTGCTTTGAGGCAATGTGAAGGACACCCCAACATCGTCAAGCTGCATGACGTATATACTGATCAGGTACAATGGAGGGAACGTATAGGTGGACATGAACAATTACTAATATAACATTAATACATATACATATATTAAATATACTGTATTTTCAAGAATGTACATGCATTTGTTTATGAAGAAAATCATGACATCACACCTTGTCTTTGCACATCTCCCTTTATGCCAGTACCACACATATTTAGTGATGGAACTTCTGCGAGGCGGGGAGTTGCTGGAGAGGATCAAGAAGAAGAAACTGTTTGGAGAAGCAGAGGCCAGTCAGCTGTTACAGAGCTTGGTCTCAGCTGTCAGCTTCATGCATGAGGCTGGAGTCGTGCACAGAGATCTGAAACCAGAGGTGAACTGTGACTTAATGAGTCGTTAATGATTTATGACTGTGACTAGGTCAATATGTAGAATCTCCCAAACACAGAAACTCAGAACATTCAAACTAGTGTCTTGTACATGTGCATGCATACAAGTATATGATGCTAGTTTAAAAAGAAAAAAATAATTTCAATCATAATTCTACTGTATCACACTGAAATTATAAATGCATTTGAAGTTTTGAAGATAAAACTTGCCAGAGAAGTTACAAGTTAGGAAGGAAACCATGGTGTGTGAAATTATTGGCTTGTTAATGTGCTGTAAAGAGACTGAGGACAGACTGAAGTTTTAATTGTCTGAGTATTTTTGCACTGTGAACTGCATGTGTCCTGTGCGTCCCAGGGATGTCAAAATTTACCGGCTGAATACAGTGATAACCAGCCAGTCTGATGTGTGCGGATGTCTGTCTGTTATTTTGCAGCATTGTTTTCACGCAATTTAATTGAGGTAAACACAGTGGGCAACAGTGCATAATGTTTCTGTGCTGCTGTGCGGCACTTTTCAAAATGAAAGCTCCAGATTTATCACAGACATATCCTGCTGTCCTCAGATGGCTGTGGGATTTAATTAACTGAAGGAGAAGCCTTTCATATAGTATAAAAGCAGCTGTGAATGATAGATACTGGTAGGAATTGCTTGTTAACTTTTAGTTCTGCAGTGTTTTACTGAGATTCTTGTCAAAATCACATAAACTTTTAGTGTGATGTGCATGTAAATGCATTTATTTCTAGGAGAGTATCTACATTTTTCCCAAATTTCTGAACATGTTGGATTGTACTTGTCCTTGTTAACAATCAACAAATAATGAATCATGGTCATATGAGTGACAGGGAAGTAGTTCTTGTTCTTGTCCAGCATATAATAATATTTTGTTCAAAATATTCTTTCAAAAAAAATTGTTTTGTGGTGCACCATGTGCATATATTATTCTTTACTCCCATCTTGTCCTACACTGGGCGCAAAAGTACCATTCACAATAGTATGCACCAGCTATTAGTATTTAGTAATATTAGTAGTAGTCACTAGTGGTGTTCAGTGTTCTTTGATGAGTACCACTAGCCTCAAGTGTAAAACGTAAAGAAAAACATGACAGGATAATGATGTTTTTGGTTTGTTTACTTTACAGAACGTGCTGTTTGCAGATGAGGGGGAGGACTCCATGCTGAAAGTGATAGATTTTGGATTTGCCCGTCTGTGCCCTGCAGGCAGCGCGCCCCTGCAGACCCCCTGTTTCACGCTGCAGTACGCTGCCCCTGAACTGTTTGAAAGTGCAGGATATGACAAAGCCTGTGATCTCTGGAGCCTTGGGGTCATCTTGGTAATTTCATCTTAAAACAGTTGATTCTGTCACATTAGTCTCATTAGCTGAGGTACTAATGGCACGTGTGTGTTTTCATCAGTACACCATGCTGTCGGGCCAGGTGCCGTTTCAAAGTGAGCAGCTTGGAATGACCTCATCATATGCAGCTGATATCATGCAGAAGATAAAAGAAGGAGATTTCTCATTGGATGGGGAGGCCTGGAAAGGTGTATCAGATGATGCCAAAGAGCTTGTTAAAGGTATGGGATATTGTTTCATTACTATTTACCTGACAGCAGTTGGAACTTTGTTAGGTTTTTTCTAAGCCTTGTCTGAGATTTAAAAACAGTCTTTAAAAAACTTTATTTAATCCCAGAGGGAAATTATTATTATTATTATTATTGTCTGTGCCTAATATCTTATTCTCTTGTCTGTGTCCTTTTTTCGTTCCCTCCCTCTGCGATTTAAGGCCTGCTGACAGTGGATCCTGAGAGGCGTCTGAAACTCTCTGATCTGAAAGAGAACAGCTGGCTACAGGGTGGAGCATCCATGTCCACCACTCCTTTGTGCACTCCAGATGTGTTGGAGTCCAGTGGTCCTACTGTCCGCACCTATGTCAACGCTACCTACAAGGTAATGGCAGAGTAATGGCAAGCTTTTTAAATTAAATGTGAAGCGCGTGTACTTAATTTGTGTCAATTGCCTCTCTCAATAGGCTTTCAACCGTGGAAAGAGAGAGGGCTTCTTTCTGAAAAGTGTCGACAATGCTCCCCTTGCAAAACGACGGAAGCTAAAGATGACGAGTACAGGTGTAGAGACCCGATGGAGTTCGTCCTCTTCCTCCTCCTCTTCTTCCACTTCCTCCTCTGCCTCTGCAACAGCATCCAAAGCACAGCCAAAGCAAACTGTGACCCCAAAGCAGAGCTAGCCTAAATCGCAGGGGAGAGAAAGTCCTCCAGGCGTGATCCTAACAAACCAAAAGACTGGTTTAAATTATTAAGTTTTATTACAACATTGAATCACTTTTTAACTGTAAAACATCTTCATCCATCATGGCATATTCTCCCTAATACCAAACCTGTATTTTCTTTGAGTGCATGGAGGTGAAGATGTTTAGTTTGGTATTTTAAAAATATATAGAAATCAGTGGCCTTTAAAAATTAATACACATTCAGTATTGAATCACCATAATTTGGTGACATCCAACACACTAAAAGTAAAAAAAACGAGACATTTGCCTATTTTCATTGTGGGTAAGAAACAGTGCCTGGCTAAATAGGGATAAAGGGAAAAAGGAGCCATACAAGAGCAGAAGCCATATATACAGCAAAGCAGTGAATCTGTCAGTTGAGCCATTGTGAATCACACAAATTTGCACATAGCAGATGATACAGTCCTTCCAGCAATTTGCAGACCCAATCCTTTGATTTGTATGTAGGTGTAGGCATATACTGATTGGCAAAAACACAAACGTGCTATGCCACATGTAGGCACTTTGTTCTCTAGAGATAACTGTTTTGTGTTCTTGTGCTCTTTTAAAAAATTTAATTTAGTTTTGGCAAAAAGAAATCGACATAGGTGTTTGCACTATTTGCAGAGAATGTAAATGATCAAATTGTCAAACGACAGATTTCTGAAAGGACTGAGTGCAGATGGTAAATGCTTGTGGTGCATATTATACTGAGACTGCACAGGATAAATAACGCTGTAGTCAAGATCTTTTCTGTTTAAAGAAGGTTTTACTAGGTGTTGATCTTAGGTCCAAACTGTCTTTGCAGAGCAGTGGCACCTCCAATACACTAACAACTCTATCCCACACAGCATGTTTTGATAACTCTGAATACGTGTTCTCAGTTTGACTTGAAGTGGTCACAGTACTAACCAAGTGTCCAGCAGTAGCACCTGTAAAAATAGACGACACAGAAGCAGCCATGATGATACAGTGTGATTTTTCTTCTTGTGATACTTGCTGTAAAATACTCGCATTATTGTGCTGGTCTGGAAATGTCTAGCATGCTCATCTGTCGAAATGAAGAACTATGAGAATGTTTTTCTATATTTTGGTGTCTCTGGCTCACTGGGAAAATGTCAGCCAGAATGATTTTTATGCTACCAAGTGCCGCTCGAGTGTTTGCATGTTGATTGGAGTAAAATCCATTTAGGTGATTTTGAGTGCACATTGCCTTGGGCTTGTGAATTTTAAAAGGGTATTACAGTTCCTGTTGGCCTATCAGACCAGCGCCATATGCGGCTACCACAAGCACAATCTGATCTAATGCAGTGAAATAATTCTGCTCGTTGATTAAGCTCAGCTTGTTGTCACCTGGGTTGTCTTTTTACAGAAGTAGTTTTAAAACATTGTATAGCTTTTTTTTTCATTCAAGTTATATTATTCAGACACTTAATCGTGACTTTAAAATGGCTCTTTGGGGATCACCATGCGAGAGCTGCTTTGTAAATATTCATTCTTAATTAAGAGCAAAAAAAGATGTTTGTAATGATTTCAATTTGACAAATGTTTCAATGGTATATTGGTCTCCTGATGTAATTATGTTTTTATTTGACTTTTTATTTTTTAACATATTGCACATTCAGTTGATCAGTTAAACACATTTCAGCTTTAAAGGGGCTTTCACTGATATTTATTACATGTAATTGATTTTAATGCTGTTGTAATGGGATAATGATAATTTGGCTCTTGTGTGTGTTGCTGTGTGAGAGCATGAGTGGTCCTGGGAGAATGGTTGTACTGATATTTCTGTACCAGATAAAGCATTATTGCTAGTTACTGTATTATTTTCTTGTTTGCCGCCTTTGTCTGATTAACAGTATCTGGTTGTTTGTGTTTGAACATTGAATTTTCACTTAAACTGCTTTTATTTGGTGTTGATGTTTCTTTTTCTGATGTAGTAAATGATGTTTTTCTTATGTTGAACATTAATATTTTACTGATGCACTGTCATTGATGTTGTAACTGGGAATTTATGTTTTGCACCAAGATTTTCTGGTTGGTGTAAAATAAAATTACTTTTAATTAGATAGTTGTGTGTTTTGCCTTTGAGTGTTGTCAGTTTAAATCACCGTGATCTTGTGAGGTTGAGCAATGTCAGAACCAACTACACTCAGATCCAGATCAGACTTGATTTTGATCCCATTAAAATCTTTAATGGGGGAAAAATATTTTCACTGTTATAAGTTAGGTGAAAGGAACAGGAAATTAACAGGAGTAACCAACCTCTTAACACTCTATTATTTCTGGTCCCGCTGAACCTGTAGTAAAGCCGCGCTGTTTGGCAGATAATCGCTGCATTAATGGTACTTCTGATGGTCATAATTGCACCGTACTACTCATGTTGCTGCACATATAGATTTTTCACTCTACAAGTTATTAAACCAAAGATACTATTTTAGCTGTCTTTACATTAAAATTTTCTCTACACTTTCTTGAACAACCATAGACACACTTTCATCCTGGGTTTTATACATTACATTTTATACATATACATTTACATTAATTATGTAAAGACTTTAACCTAAAATTTGTGTTAGCCTAACGTAAATGAAAGTCCATCCATCCACTATCCTCACCACATTTGCTGTTAATGGTTCCAGGTCTGCTGGAAGCAAGGTACATCTGGTACATCTTAACGGGCCGCCAGTCTGTCACAGGGAGGGAGGGAGCCAGAGTGCCCTGAGAACCCCACACAGACACAGGCAGAACATGCAAACACAACATAGAAATGCACCCAGCCAACCTATGGAGTGAACCCATGTCCTCTAACCACTACACCATCGTGCTACCCCTTTAATTCAAGTCTTCTTATAAAATTCTGTTTTTCTCATCAGCATCTATAGACAAACACGGTTGATCCTTCAGTTTCTTACTGTGATCACCACCAGGAGGCTACAATGTCCTATTCTGTGTAGTAAGTTCATTGTACCATTAGGTGGCTGCTGTGTGGTGTCCTGTGTCCTCTTTTTTTGGTCCCTGCATCTGGTTCTGTGTCAGCTGTCCCATCTTATATTTAATGTGATATATATTATATGTCACAACTATAGTGTGCTGTTTTGAAAATGTCTAATGCATAAGTAATAATAAGCTAGTGATAATACATAACAGTATCAGTTACAGAGGCCATTTTTCTACACTTGCTTTTATTGCTTTAAATACATTTTCATGGGCATACTGTACTTATATACTTTTTTGGGGAAATTAATTCAAAAACCAATTAAGAGGAGAACCACTTCTATGCTAAAATAATGCCAAGTTATAATAAATACAGTTACACAATCATATCTGATGTTTAGCAGAGATAATATTGATTATGTTCTTTATATTATATTCTTTTAGCATCTTACAAATATTTGGGCTTGTATTGTGGACATGTATCAGACTAACAAAAAAATCAGACCTCATGATGGCACTAGATGACAAGTCGAGAGGTCATCATAGTGATTAATGTGTGAGACATAAATCTCTGTGGCAAATTCCATGGCAAAATATCCAATAGTTGTTATAGGTCTGTCTGGACCAAAGTGGTGGGCTGTCAGACCCACGCTGCTGCCCCTAGAGCAACAATATGCGAACTTATATTGGTGGTGATGATGCATGTGATAACACAAAAGCAAGGAGAAACCAATAAAACTGATTGGCATGCTTTGTAGGCTGCTCATTGATTGTTGGCAGCAGATGAATCCCCTGCTGAGCCTCAGAGCTAATCAAACTCCTCGCTTCACATATTCTACACTCTGTGTGCTGCAGCAGAGGCTGCTGTTATTGGCACCACATCGCTTACAAACAGCTGCACTTTCTGAAGGGCAGGACTTTGGTCTCTGCGGGAAGAAGCCAGTGTTTACTCATAAAAATCAACTTTCCTAAAGAACAAGAGTGAAAGCCAAACAACAATTGGCCTATCAAATTGAAACTGTATTCAGATTTTATAAGGTATTAAATCCTAATTTAAGCATGTATTCTGCAGACACCTTTGAAATGCAGTACAAGTTGTTGTTAGCTTTTCATTTACAACCTGAATTGCATAAAAAATTAAAAGCACTTCCAGATGTTATTCATTTCCAAATGTGGACAACAAACTTTGTCGTGTTGTGTGGGAGCTTGTAAAAAAACTGCTGAATGTGGGATAGTATCTGCTCTAGTGTAAGCTTTACGTCGAGAACTATAAAGTGTTTTAACTGATGAGGACACTTAATGAAATATTTAACAGGCATTAACATTAAAATATATGGTTCGTTGTGATATATATATATATATATATATATATATATATACTGCAAAATGTTGCCCATCATGAAGCCACAATGCTCTATTAGCTCACTGATTAGTTTCATGAAGTCTGACGCTGTCCATGGTCCTGAGCACTGCACCATAAATCCCACACCACCGGGGGTCAGTAGGGTGCTTGGCATTGACAATACAAGCAAGAGCCACAATGAGCAATAGAGAAGCGATGGATAACATGAATATAATGTGTCATTAAGCCATTAATCAAATCAGTCCCCGGGTGGGTGATTTGCATAGAATAGATGTAATATATTGAGCATGACAAAGACAGATCTGGATGGAACAGTTGTTCAAAATCATCAATTATAATCTGCACAGCTTGGAAGTGACCCAAGAACAGAGTGGACCTCCTTAAGTCAGCAGTGTAACACACACAGCAGGAATTCAGGTACTGATGACTTTCAAGAGCAGATCATATACATATACACTCACTGGCCATTTTATTAGGTACACCTGTATAATAAATATATATTATTTATGATGAATTATCACCTTTGTGAAAATTCTGAAAAAAAACAAACAAAAGGAAATTATAAGCTTGTAAACATGGAATTAAAAGTAAAAAGCAATATTAAACTGCTGGAGTACAATCAGAAACTCAAAATCCCCCCTTTGTAGTGCTGTTATACCATGGTAAATGCATGTCTGAACAAGAAAGCAGGGAAGACACTTTCATAGCTTCCAGCTTCTTCTTCAAAATGAAAAACAATCAGATTAGGGCTCAGTTGAGGTTTTCACCGTACAGAGACACTTGTAAATTAGTACTTTTCTTCTCTTCTCTTAGTACTTTGTACTTACATGTTATGGTATTACACCATGAGCTGTTGAGTACATCACTGGCCAACAACCTTGTGTTGGCGGACGAGTAAGAATGATCCTTTGTCCTGTTTGTCTACTTCCTCCCTCTTTTGTCTGCTCTGCCTCTGTGGCATTTACACAAGCAACTTTTAATTTTGCAGTAGCTAATGTTTGAGGATAGATGTCTGAAAACTGACTCATGCGGTGGCGCACAGAGCTAATTTTACTTAATCATGTAGGTCAACCCAAGGGATGCCTGCAGGATAAAGAAAGAATATTTCTACAGCAGCATATTTCTTTTCTTAACCTGGACGATCAAATCAACTAACAGATCTTTGGAGCAGTGGGATTTCAGTGCATGAGACTTTCTCTTTGCCCTGCACCCTCTCATTTCTGAAGCAGAAGAGCCTTGACTAACTGACGAGCTCTCAGAACTGAGAAAGTGTGTATTGATTCAGCAACTCAAAAGGCATTTTCAATTCACATACCATTTAAACAGTCTCCCCTACACTTTTTACTCCACCAAATCCATTAACCTCACTCTCCCCTCCTGGCACACATCACCCCTCTCGCTGTCTGTTAACCCCATTCACTTTATTCTCATCTCATCATTTCTGGTTCAGCTGAGCTGCTATCATTACCTTTCTGCACACGTCCATTTTTAGGCATGATCGTGCAGTGATACAAATACAACTGTAATTCTTAAGTGTGTTGTAAAAATGTAAAATCACCAGCAGTAACATCCTCAGGATGGTGTTCTTGCCAGTGATCCACTTTAACAAGACTGTTATAGGTTCAGTTGGCAGCAGAGATGCCATGTACAAACAAATTATCCAAGTCTGTTAAAAAAAGGTAAACATTATTACAGCACATAAAAAACCACGCCAGAGATTCAGCAGGGCAAACCTGAAAAGAGGAGGAGGTAGACTTTAAACATCTCTTTTTATGCCACACGTTACGCAAAAAGTGCTTTCACAAAGAAGAGGAACGAGCAGAATCAAAAGAAAGGGGGCAAAATCATGGAGGGTGCACTGGTATGATTTCTTGTGCTTTTGTGTGATATAAATTATGAGGCGTATCTATCTCTCCGGCATTGTTAAGTGCACCTCCTCAGTATCTGATCTGCAGGGCTGTGAGCAGTTTATTAAAAAATGGAAGTCATTCTAAATGAGCCCCGTAATGCTCAACCCTTTCAGGAAATCTTAATGGATCCCAGCCTATCTCTGACAAGGTTAAACGCTCGAGGAGACAGTCAGAAATGTTAACAGACTAGATTATGGAGAGAGATGAATATTAACCAGTATGCACTGCAGCTAGAACAGCAGAAAAGGTCATAGATGGATTCAGTATGTTTACAGGTATTCCAGATGTGTGCAGCTAAAGAATATGTCTAATGTACATAGCTTTACTAGGCTATGAATTTATTATAGTGGAACACACAATGCCTCATGTGTTGCACTATTATAACAGACAACAATGCCTCTTTGAAACGTACAATAGGGCTGCCGTCATTTTTCAGCTTCCGAATTTCAGTGAGCTGAATGTGGAATGATTTCATGTTAGCAGAATAACGTCTCTTCTCAGAATGCTCACTGTCCCTCAAGAGAATAAAATCCTGCCAATTTGTTGGCTTACCGCTCACAAGGCCAAACAGAGTAAACGCTCAACCAGGATGAACTGTCACCTCCTCACCACGTGGAACATGTGTCCTTCAGACGACACCACTCAGAGGATAGGTTCAGCCTCATTAACACTGAATAACTCAAAGCAGAAAGATTTGTGGTACACGTCTGAATAATACATCTCCTGTGTTTGTTTGGTGAGGAGTGCCTTTAAAGTCTTCAGGATAAGTTGTTCATATGCAACTTTAATGTCATGCTCCCCATCTATAATGAATAAATACAATCTGAATATGCTCACAGATGCCATGGAAACTGTGCTTAAGTTGACATCCTGGCATGTGAACGCATACTCGCCACGAGTATATTTAGTGCTTCTTGTTTGTGGAATAGTCTGGGCTTTTTGTCAAGATTGTGGTTATGCTGTTCAAAGTCACATCATACCTATTGTACATTAATATCAGTGCTTAATATAAGGTCATTTTCCTATAGGTCAGCCTAAACTATATTACAAAAACTCATGGTGTGCAGCCAAGCTTTATGTAAGCTTAAAGTGATTCATGTACAACAAAGGATCCCAATGATGCCAAATACATTCAGATTTTCATGCATAAACATGGTACACAACACATCATCTACTCCCATGCAATGTGAATTTGTTTTATATATTTTATTTAACAGATTTTAGAGATAAACAAGCAATTAAATTTGAAGAGAATCTCAGAGGTTTATAGCAGAGCATTCCTTTTGTCATCAGGGTATCAGATATGGATGCTGTGAATGGACAGTCTGCCTTTTAGGACAGAGGGCTTTCAAAAGGACAACCTGTCATGCATTATTACGTCAGTCTGTGATCTGGGTCAAGCCCTTGTAATGCATGAGTGTTTTTACAGGCGCACACGAGACCAGCATGCAGCATGCAGAGGAAACACAGTCAAGTCTATTGTGGAATGTGCGCTGCTCTTATTAACCGTTTCTAAATCACCCTAACTGATGTGTATGTGTTCAGTGGTGCCTACAGCTATCAGTCAAACCACATACTAGTAACAGGTTTATAGGCCACATACAGTATGTGTTGCAACTGGCACACGCTGTTCAAGGAGAACTGACACACATTCTTGCCCTTATGCACAAATAGCAATGCATAATAAATATCACTGAGATACTTCATCTGCAGGATGGTGCTGTGTGTGTATTTGGTTGTGTGTGTATGGTGAGGGAGCGAGGTGAAGGCTGGGATAGGGGGTGAGTTGAAAATTTTACGATGACAGAATAAATTTGGGTTGTGGTAGCATCGTTATTAATTTAGTTCCTCCTCGTGCAATGCCTCCCAGTCATTTTTGTGTCTTGTTCCCACTCTTACTTGCACAGACTGTACAAACAGATACAAACTTCTTCATGTGGGGTAAATGATCCAAAACCAAGATATGTTTAGTATTATGTATGATGTTTAATATTTAGTTTGCCCACTAACTTTATACTTGTACTTTTGGAATGCTGTTGAGATATTATATTGTTTTCCTATTTTTCTTTTAAGACTACAACCAACAATGAATTGAGTCAAAGTTTTGCTTGTCTGATATAGTAGCTTATTTATTAGCTTTATCCTTTAACATGTGCGGGAAGATGGCCAAATTGCTTGACTTGATTCATGTTTAATTTAATTTAAAATTTCCAGTTAGCCAAGCCAACATCAAGCTCACTTTCAGTAAAAGGTCAATTACTCTAAATATTCATGTATGAAAGGGGGGAAATTTGTCCCTGATGACTTTTCTGATCCTGGCAGATGTTGCAATGGGCAGGCCAGATGAGAAAGCTTTGACAGAAAATCAACAACAGCAACATCCAGAGCTGTTCTCACATCTTGGCGGGAAGCCGTTTACTGCAACAGGGAACTGGATGCAGCTCTGACCTCCTTGCAAACTCTGAAGCTTTTCAGCCTCCTTCTGCCATAAAACCATTTTATGTAGGTGAGTAGAAATAAAGGCCTATATTGCACTCTTGACTCCCAGCCCACATGCAGAGCCGATCACTAGATCGATAGCTGCTATCACTTGCTCTCCCATATGGCTCGTGCTGGGAGAGTGAGGGCTGTCAGTGGAACTGTTCCCTCAAATTAAACACTTTTGAAGGTGTTTAACATTTCTATCCTCTGCAACCCACGACCTATTTTCATTGTTAGGTTACAAGTTAGCATCCTGCAATGCATGCAGCCTCTCATTTCTCTCAGTTTAACCTATTACGTGTATTGCCTGTTGTTCAGTTACAGTGACATTGACAAACACTTTTCTTAGGACAGATTTTTTTGGCCAAATATCACTCCAGAATTCATGCACAAATAGCTTGAATAGTCCTCTGTGTCTTATTATTCAAGCCCAAACGCAAAAGGTGTAGGTGTAAAGCACTGAAGGTAAACAACAGGCTGACAGAATATTAAAAGTGCATCAGAGCAAAAAAAAAGGTCCAGTTACTAGCCTTTTTTCTCAACAAATGAATATGTTTAAAGAGGTCGCTATGCTGATTTTTGTGATTCTGCTATTTCACCTGTATAATTTGATCAGTAGATTAACTGGAATACCAAATTTAATCCTATTGGGTATATAAACTACATCAGTACATATAGATCATTGGACCAAACAAGCCCATAGGGAAGTCGGCAACCAAATAAACAACACTAATCTTGAATGAATCTAAAATGTCTGTTTTTCAAAATGAAAATGCAGCAACAGAAAATATGGCATTGAAGATACGGACAAAAACCAAACTAAACCAAATGAATACACACTGATTGAATACACAAAGTGATGCCCAACAACCCACTAATTTTACAAATTAGTTTTTAAAATTACTTTTCGAAAGCAGACACAAAAGTCAATGAAGCGAAGCAACAACTGAATTTTAAGTTCTTAACCACTTTCTTAGTTACACAATATAATTACATAGTTAGGGTTTCATGGACATTGACATGATCTTAGTCAGTCAGCTAAAAACTCAGCCTTCAAAGCAAAGCCAATATTTGCAGATTACTCCTTGAAATAGTTTAGGCATACATGCTTTAACAAGATGCTTTTTTACTGATTATAATACATGATACATGACTTAATTCACCAGTTCCTGATATGTCCAAACCAAAAACAGAAAAACTCAACGGGCAGCGTCTCGGCAGAATAACCACACCTTACTCAACAGTGCTGCGTGTGACCAAAATGTGTAATGGCAACCTCTGACCGCATGCTTCTTTATGTAAATAAAGAATCACAGATAAAAAAAACTATTGTACATTTTCAAATTAACTAAAACAAAAGGCTATCATGGAACATTTTATTCTATCAAATTTGTCACCCTGCTACATTTGAAAAGAGGATTTTCAGTGTTGTTGTTTTTTCCTTTGTGTTGTATCAGTGCACGTTCCTCTCTTTGCTGTGACATGGTGTGATGTATACTCTGCTGTGTGTGTTGTCTTTGTGAGAGAGGTACAGATGATTTGTGAGGACAGAGGGATTCCTGCTAACAATAACTCACAGCTTCCCAACAATATGCATCTATGGAGATTTTGTCTCCCTTCCCTGCCTCCAATATTTCTGTCCCGTATGCTGTGGGACAGTGTAAGTCAGCCCAGCGGTGTGGAAAATTAGATCATTAATTGGGAATCATCAACAACATATCTTTGATAAGTAATTTAATAAGTCTTCAGTGGTTGGGGGGGATGAACTTTATGAAGAGAATTACTCAGACTTTACAGTTTATTAAAGCTGGTAGGGTAATATACTATATTTGTTTCTTTATTTGTTTAAGATTTGGACAACAGTGCATTAGCCCCTGTGACTCCTATTTTTTTGTTCTATCTGACTTCTCTATCCTGTCTGTGGCAGCCAGCCCTCTCATTGCTTAAGAAAATCTATATTTTTCAAAAATAAAATCATAAACATTTTGTGCAGGGGGACGAGAGGTGCAACACACATTAGACACACAGATAAACACACGTCATGAGACTTGGTCAGGTGTTGATGTTCAAACATGTTAACCCTGAGTCTTTCTCCCTCTTCCTATCACTTCCTCTCTAACCTCTGCTGTGCCAACCTGTTCTGTGCCAAAGATGCTTCACATCTGTCTCTCCAGGGCATAGATGATGGCTGAGATGTGGATTTAAGAGTCTGTGCCTCTGTAAATATTTGGCTGCACCTCGTGTGTCCCAGTGGGAAAATGCCACTGTGTGGCAAAATAACTGAAGTGCTAACACTAGGTAGTAATGTCCCCAATGCAATCTGAAGGAGTCCTGCATGACAGTATTTCCACCCTCCTGACAACACAGGCAGGAAGAGGAGCCCAGGGGTATTTACTGAAGTAGGTGAAATAGGACAGACCTAATAGATGAGACCAGCATCACATTTCTAAATATAATTAGATTACCCACATGGACAAACAAAATATACTGAGCAGTTGGTCTTTATTAGTTAGCAGGCCATGTCACTCGAGTCGAATTTGACAGCTGCTTTGGGTTTAGTTGAGTGCTCTGACTCAGTTCATCAAAATGACTGTTATCATGCTGTAATGGATCACTACCCTTTGCAGTGCGGTTAGATGGGTTGCTAATCGCATACATAGACAAGGCGATATTTAAGTCTGAAAGAAACATTTAAATTCTTTAACCTTCTCTTCCACCAGTACAACACTCTTTTTCTTCCAATTTAAGTGTTGATTGACATGGTCTGCACATCTATTGCTTATTTGATGTGTCTATTAAGAGACATTTTTTTGCCAGATGAATGGTTTAAAGGGTGAATGAACAATGAAATGTCTGTGTAAATGACTGAGAAAGAATGTGCGATTGTGTTTATAGTTTCCATAGAAAGATTATATGGTTGGAAAGCTGACATTGTAATGGTTCTCACAAAACCCATTTACTCTCACATGAATGTGAAATTTCCAGCGGTTATAAGAGTCCTTTGAATGTTGCGTACTTTCCTCAGTTTTATCTAACTGTCTAAAATTGGATGATGTGACAGGTAGGGAAATTGCAACTTCACTTCTTTAATCTTTATACTGAAGCAATTCTGAATATGTAAATGTGTTTAAGATAAAGAAGACTGTGAGCCATTTATAGTAAAACTGGCTGTGATACTGTTTGCAAGCTTCACAGACTGTATGCTAAATGTATTATCCACATATTAGCCTGTGATTGTGTTTTATGAGGTGCTTCGCTGGGTCCCAAGAGTTGTTTTTTGTTAAATTACTGGGGTTTTCTAAAAGGCTGCAAAAAGTTTGAAGAAACACAGCATCCAAAAGCTCTAAATATTAGACACAACAGGAGTGTTTTATGGGCGTCACTAAGATTGACATGGTGTCTAATGTTCCCATTTAATATCAATAATATACTTAAGAAGAAACAGACTCTGCACTGAAATGAAAAAGTCATGGCTGCGTTTGTTTTATTTGACTTATCTAAATTCTATGACAAATATCATATTCAATAATAATAATTCATTCAAAGTATATATAAATGTAAGTTATGCAGATGTTTTGTCATTGCATAGACAGAGTCAGAGACAGAAAGACTTAAAGTAAGACACTGTAAGAAAATTACTAGTGGGTGGGGGCAGTTAGGTTAGATATTTTTAGTTTTTGGTCTGAGAAGTGGAACATTTAATATTGCTTCAGATATATTTCTTACTTATGCAGGTGCAAAATGTTCTGATATTTCTCCTCTAATGTGCACATTAATGGCTGGTTTGAGTAAAAGGGAAATCCAGAGAGTTTATATCAAAGTGCGTTAACATGTCTTGGGGAGTACAGCATAGGTGAAAAAAGGATAATTGCCTGAAGTGACAGTTGTGTTAATGGCAAAAATCTGGAGGTGCGAAGCTAGAAAGACGAGAGCTTATTGGACCCCTGTAGTCTGTGCCGCATCTCGGCTTGAGTCTAGTGATAGAAGACTACATTAGCCACTACACCCCTCTCTGTAGAGTCGGGTGAACCGAGTCCAGTGGATATGTTGGTGACAATACTGTGAGAGGTTACACAAGTAACCACTGACTGTCTCTCTCTATACAGTTTCCCTCCTCAGAATTCATACACTGTTTCTTCACATCATGCTTCTTGCCAGAGTCCAGCTTGTTTGTGTGCTTGCTCTTTGCTATAATTTCTGATGACATAGCCGTGGTTCCACGCAACACTTCATAACTGATCACTGGTGAAGCTGAAGCCAGCTCTCTGTTGTCACGTAAAATATATTCACGTCCACTTCTCCACCACAGTTCTCTCTCATCTCAAACACTGTACACTGTACATAATAAATCTCTTTTCTCCCGCTTGCACTCAGATTTCCTTGCTCCTTTAATTAATGTTTCTCTATTAGAAATGATCATTCTAGCTACACAGGAAGATTTGTTATATTCATTCTCAGGCCCCCGTAGCTTTGGCGCTTGCACTCCTACCAAAGGTCTTATTAATGCTTAGCTGTAATGTTGGCTGTCCAGGAATTTAAGATTACTCTAGCATTAAACTAAATGCAATTTGCCTTCTCGTTGAGAACATAAAAGTAAATTAGATGAAGCCTTTAGATGTAGAGATATTTGTGATGGTGACAAAGAGGAGACTGGAGGAGAGGATAAAGTCCAGGAGTAAGAGAATTGCATTTAGTGTCTCTACCAATGTCAAGCTCTTCAAGGCTCAGGCTCGGTCGACCACAAGGTTTTTCTAAGCATATTCTTGAATGTGCATTCATACGAAGATGTATCTGAGATTTCAATAACAACTCCTCCATTCTGACCTGTTCCTGTTTCAAATTGCTGTCAACTGCTGCATCAATACTTTGCTTTCATGCCATAGATGGAGAGGCAGGTTTCCATGCCAGCCTCTCCAGTTCAGCGTGCTGTTTTTCTTGGGTATCTTGACATAAGTTGTTTGGTGCGGTCATTAAGATTTTGCACCTTGCCTCACGTGGTTTCTGAAAAGTCAATATGAACCATTGTCGCTGTCGTTAGGCGGCAGTATGAATGTAATCGATGACAGTTTTCTCACCAGTGTTCACAGCTTTAAAGGCTTATACTGTAAGTTAAGAAAACATCGGAATAAATGCCCTTTCAAATCCCAGTTGTGGTAAATCACATACAAAACAGGCTGGAAACCTGTTTACAAGAACAAAAGTGTAACACATTGGTAAGGGAGAGTTATTACCCATCACCATCAGTAAAGACAAACTAAATACCCTTCACTCTTCTGCATTACATGGTTTACAGCGTGACCTAACATCAGTATCACCGCTGGCTGTCTGCTGGTGCTTTTTACCAAAGGAAATAATGAATAGAAAAAAATGAAAATGTAGTTTTCAGCTACAAATAGCACAGCCTGAAACATATTTTCATATGCGTTTCTTCCATTATAAAACCCACTTCTTATTGAAAAAAAAAGCTGCAGTAAAATCAATGTTGTTCTATTCTGTGTGTACGTCTGGCAGTCTGTATTCTATATAATATAACACCCATATGCTCCTGGTTTCTCCCCCTCGTTCTCACTATCTGCTTCGCTCATTTTCCCACTGGGTGGAGGAGCTATAAATTAAAGTGGGGAATTACTGCTAACTGTTGGAATAAATTAAGGCGCTTTTGCGCCTGTAAACACTGTCTGACTGCGTAATTACACTCCCACTCCCACCGAGACGCCATGGAAAGGGAGGATAAGGAAAGAAATGCAGCATAGATGGAGAGCAGTGGCAGTGGGAGACAGAAAAGATGAACAAAATGTCACAAGGGGTGTCAGATATTAGAATCACTCCTTTCAACGCTAGCTGAGCACTCCTACAGATTAAGGGGGGGGAAAGGTGACTTTGAACATTATGATCTCAAATACCATAATGTTCATCACTTCTTTATGTTCTTCCTAAAACAGCAAAACATTTCTGTAAACTACTGCAAACTGCAACGGTTTTCCGTTGAGTCCTTAGTTTAGTTTTATCAATGTTATTACACGTTAGGGGCGGGTCTCAGGGGGGCGGCGGGAACACCCCCTGTGTCCCCTGCCTGTGTCAGAAGTTGGCAAGTACTTTTGCTCATGATTATAAATGAATGTAGAACTGAACAAATTTGATAAATGATAACAAAAACACCATATTTATTCGTCATGTATCACAATCAATCATTTTATTTCAAGGTAAATTAATGTTTTTTTGTCACACTGCAAATTTGTAGCAGTTGCAAATGACAGATATTTGCTGCAGGTGATACCCGATTGTATGGAACAATCATCCATGTGGTGGAGACTGTAAAATGCACTGTTAGAGTTCACTGAACTGCTCATGCTTCATGTTGGCTTTCATGTCAACCAGCAGCTGTGTGCAGCTCATAAGCATGTGCCGTTTTTATTGTACTGTCCGCACGCCATAATCAGACCTACACGTTAATCACTTGCATGTCTAACATATTTTATTATGTCCTTAATAAAATGTGTTCATTTTTTTGCTACACCTCAACACCTTTTTACTCATTCTTCTAAATGTTCCCCCTTCTTTTCTGTTCCCCCGGTGTGGCCCCCTGAAAATATTTCTAGACCCATCCCTGTTGGAGCTTGTTTATATTCATCTAAAGAAAAATGTGGTAAATCATGTAACACTTAAGTGCTCACTCAATCTGCAGTCTAATTACAAAATGGGCATGTTAATGGCAAAAGGCATTTAGCAGTACAATAGTTCATTGGACGGACAGAGAGAGAGCCTGATTATCACAAAAGAATCTTAACAGCTGGCTTTAGCAAGTGATTCAAATGGCCTTTAACGACAGCAGCATCATCAGCCTGAGCACATAGAAAACGAGTTAGCATGTATTCCGAGTACCAGGCAAATTGAATTAACACATCTGAAAATGTACATACTACCATACACGCACAGCTGTTGACAGTGAGTCATGCACTCAAACAAGGATGTTGACACTATCCAGTACAACTGGCGTAGTAGTCTACTCAGTGTTTCAGTGTGTAGCCAAAGCAGCCAAAAGAATGATGGACAGAATCCATAAAGCTCAGCTCACCTTACAATTTGATTGTACAGCTGCTGTAAAAAAAAAAAAAAAGATCATCAGTTGGCCTGTCTGCCAGGTCCACACGCTGAAATGTCTAGACCCTGCAGCAGTGATTGGATCTATTGTTGACTTGCATGCACATACACAGCAGCAGATTGCTCCTCTGATGTGGTGCGGTTTCTAAGGAGCATGCACATTTAGATCAGTGCTGCAGTCAGACAGTGACACCAGGGGCACTTTGACAATGACATCTTTATAGAATCAAGGCAACTTAACGAAATTGAGTTTTGTGAGTCCATAATGAACAACATCCAGAATTATTAGGCTGAACATCAGCATTGTGTGAAGAGACATAAGGTTAAAAAACAACACTACTCCAACAGCTTCAGTTTAGGTTTCAGGCCTCCTTCCTTTTTTTGTTAGGCTGCATTCGTCACTGACAGGGGCCACACTTCGTCGATTACACGCTCCAAACACCTTGTCCCTTCAGATCTCTGATCAAAAGGCTAAGGGTTATCATTATTGCAACACTTTGACACTCTCAGATGTTACAGTAATTGCTTTCCTGAGAAACACTGATATAAATGTGAAACGGGTACAGGAGTACATGATGGCATAGAAAGCTGTAAGTAGCATTTTTAATTTTTCGAGGTCCTGCTGAATCTGTAACGTTACCACCTGATGCTGTGCATCGTGTTCACAGGAACTACTAATCGTTGTGTTGTCTTGTTTTGCCTTATTTGTGGAAATGATTTCTTTTCTACACAAATCACAACCTGACTTTTCTTGGAACATAACTGAGGGAGGTAAGACAATACTGAAACAATAATAACAATGGTTCATTTTGCTCATGGACTGAGTGTCCATGCCACACCTAATCACACCAGCTGATTCACAGAAAGCTCTCAAGCTGACAACTATTGGTTTTTAATGCGCAACTAAAATGTAAGCAGCTGGTGTGATCGCAACCCCACCGGTGGGATTCACAACACTCAGTCCCCACACGACTCTGTTCCTCCCACAGCAAGCCGTGGACCACATCACTCTGGGGACTGTAGCAGATGTCCAACCAATTTGAGAAGCGCTTTGAAAACACTCTCTGTCAAGGCTCGGACTAACAGTGGCACGATTGGACAGAATCTCAACCTGCCCGACATGTTGCACTGAGCTGAGTCGTGCTGTAATTAGGAAATAAGAAAAAAAACAAAAACATCAGTGTGACTGAGAGGTTGAGTAAGATATGTGACAAACCAGAGAAGTATGTTCAAAACAGGAGAGTTCTCTATGTCTAGATAGATAGATAGATAGATAGATAGATAGATAGATAGATAGATAGATAGATAGATAGATAGATAGATAGATAGATATTTAATTGATCAATTTTAACTTTACTAAACATTAAATAAAGGGACAACTGAGAGAAAGAGAGACAGGGAGAGACAGGGAGAGGGAGAGACAGGGAGATGAATCTCACTGTTATGCAAAGGACATATAGAGGAAAAGCTTTCACAAATGTGTTCTAGCGTGTTCCACCTTCTCCAGTAATCCTCTCCATCGTTTACGCCTCAGTCTTTCTCTCCTCTGTTCTTCTTCTCCAGCCTCAGCCACTTGACTGGGGAGATTTTTTTTTTCTCTTTCGGAAAATAAAACACGTTTCAGCGTCTGAGGGGCAATTTATTCAGTGCAAATAGTGCAGATATAGCTGAGAGGCAGCACGTTTTGCAAAAGGTGCACGATGAGCAAGCACGGACCGGTCCGGCGACTAATTAACATAATAAGGCTCACAAGTTCTCCAGCGTGTCAGGCACGTTTTATTTCTCCGTATTATCATGTAGCCAGTGCCGCAGCGGGGAGATAATCGGGCGGAGGGAGCAGTTACAGAGAGGAGACAGTCTAGAGAGAGAGAGAGGAGGAGAGAGAGAGAGAGAGTGAGGAGCTGGCAGCACATGATCGCACAGGCTATCCAGCCACTGGTCAACTGGAGCATTCATAATTGCGCTGGCGACAACATATGGGAATACAACAAAGCGAGATTGTGGTCACACCTGGTTCTGGAGGACATCGGGGGACCCGTGCGGGGAAAGGGCGGCCAGATCTAATGGACTTTGCATCGAATAGAGCGGAGAGAGAGAGAGTGGCATCCGAAGCACCATCCGGTAGGTGAGCCTTGATTGATGTGCACGGACTGCCAATATGCCTTTCATCATGAGATGGGGCAGAAATTCCACCTTATAGGCTTTTTTTTATTTTTTTATTGCGTTATAGCCCAACAAGTATTTGTCACATTTTTCTAGTCTCCTGTTTGTGGCACGGTTAAGGAAGAAAATAGGTCTGTCTGTGAAACAATACAAGCGACTCTTTGCAAACGCCAAACCACTTGATTGAGGATGCGGGTTTCAGTGAATAGCTGGCAGTCAGATATACAGCCTATAGGCTGAGCAGCGGGTTGTAGTGCGAGGGCCCAGCCTGGATATACATTCAAACAAAGGAAAAGACACATCATAAAAAATAAATGAAGCAGGCAGTGATTGATGATGATTGGCTCTGGTCAGTGGCGAAATATATAGGAACGAAATAGCTAATAGAAGCAGCATTGAAATATTTTCACTACTGACGTACATTTAAGCAAGAGCAAGGATCTGCATTTTAGTTACCATTAAAAGAAGAGTATTTGTAAAACAGTTCTTTTAAGAGTCTGCATGAATTCACTTAAATCCTATGCAGCCCAATGTTCTGGTTTGGGGATGAGTGAAGATTGTAAAGTTGGTCAGGTGAGTCTTGGATAACCTGTGCCAGCTCAAACCCCACCCCCACTGATAGGTTTCCATTATCTGCCAAAGACTTGCGGACAGAATAACTGTATATATTCCTCCTGCAGCGTTGCCTCGCACAGTAGATTAAAGCACATTCAGTTATTATTAAATTAAACCAAATAGCTGAAATTCAACACAACATACAGCAAATCTGAGCATGTACAAAAGAAATGTTGTGTTTCAGTTGATTATATATACAACAGAGATCATATATCCATGATGCATGCAATCACTGAGCTGATCTAAACAAACTAACAAAGAATATAATGCAACGAAACTAAAGAGAAAGTGAATCATATTTAAATACTACTGCAGCATTGTGTTGTGTCACAGTTTGCATCAGCATCCACGTGTTTTATCTGTGCCGTAGAAAAGTTTCAAAAGCACATTTCAAACAGTAGCGTCTGAGAATGGAAAGGTTTTGGGACAAGATGTTCACTGCTAGTACATAACCGAACCCGAACCACATTTCAACCGCAACTCACTAAATAATCCCATATGTTGAATAACACAATGGAGGCAGATTTGGCTTGAGTAACCTTTGGCAAAGGTCCACAGAAGGACACTTTACAGAGGTGAAACAAAATGGTGATGAGGGCTTATATTAAAAAGGAACTGCAGAGGCTTGAGATATGCCGGCTGCAATAACTTGATCCAACCTGTGCCCATTGCACACGGGCGATAGACAAACAGATGGTATCTCCGAAGGAATTCATCTTGTGAAAGTTGGAATAGATATTCTTGGATGGGCTACCCTCTGACTCTCTGGCACCGAGGCCTGCGTCTGGCAGTAACGATGGCAGTCCTAGTGGATGGCCTCGCTGATTACATTGCTCAGTCTTATGACTTACCCACAACTTTCAAAAAGAAATTAATAACTGAATGAGTAAATCCATCCATTGCACTGAAGCTGATGCTGATGTTGCACAGCGTTGATTTATTTAATTTGCATGGCTTCATCATACATCAATAGATATGCAAGCAATTGAGATTTGCAATTGGAGGACCAGCCCGGGCACAATGCAGCCTCTTCCAGCGCTGATAGATGTGTGGTCATTACCATGGCTTGAATGGTGTGGCTTTCTAATTTATTCATTTGTAGATAGAGGAGGCAGATTACAGTACAAGGCCTTTGTACGCTAAGGGTCTTTGTGTGCTGTATTCACCGTGTTATTTTTCATACTGTGTTTGTTGATTTGAAGTGGGGGAACAGGGTACTGATTTATTTAAAATTCACAATACTGTTGGATTTGCTTATGTTGCTATTGTTCAACCTTTTTTCACAGCGTAGCCATGGATGCTAGCGACAAACATTTCTATTGCTCCAGTATTGAGACATCATGTTTATTATTTTATTGCATTAAAGAAAAAAAACATTTAAAATCAGTATATTGTGTCAGGTGATTTATGTCTTTGGTAAGCAGCTATGTAATAGGCAGGCTAATGTATAGGGAGTCATTCATTATTGCATCTTGCCTTGGGGCTTACTTTCAGTAATGACTAGCTCCTTGTAAGTGTGCCTTGCTTGGCACCTGTAGCAGATCAGACTCAAGATCGTTGCTGCCAGTGATAAGCCAGTCAGGCATTAGTTCAGCTGGCTGTGAATGCGACGTGATATCTTATTGATGTTATTGGCATTTGACTGATGTCTAGATAAACAGAAGTCATCCGAAACATCACATTTTTCATTGTGCCTGAGACACCACCACAAGATGGTTCGCTTTCTTCTTACCAATATGAACTGCTCAGCACTGCCACAAAACAACCTTTCAAAATGAGATAGAAATGATGCAGCTCTGGCTCAGCCAAACTAACTGCCCTCAGCTATAGTACTTCTTGCTCACACTGGGAATATGCGAACTTCCTGTCTATAAAGCATAACAGCATAGCCATTATATTCATGACAGCACAGTCATTATAGGAATGACAGCCTTCCCGCTACCCATTGTTGCTGTTAGAGCTGAAAAATTGATGAAAAATTGATGGTTTGCAGTGTCTGTGTTGGGCAGTAGGTGGAAACCTGTCAGAACAGACTGGAGGTGGACTGAGAGACACGATTTAAACAGCTCATAAAAATGAGTTTGGATTGACTTTGACAGAAGGCACCTATACTCACTGTTGACTCATATTGTTAATTGCAAGGTAAGTCTCTCCAAGCCTTGGTGGTAAAACATTGCTCATTAAAGAAACACATGAGTACTAATTAGCACTACTCAGTAACAAAAAGGAAAATTTATGAGTATGCATTCAAATGATAGGTTTAAAAGGTGCTGTTTGCCAGAGCAACCGGTGCAACTTTTTATCTTCTTCCCTTTACAAACTTTCAGTGGGAGTGCTCTACATCACATTTTAAGGACTTTGTCAGATTTAAAGTGCATTTCCCAGCCATTGTTTCTGCTCTGTTAATGAAAGCCGTTCTTGAGCTACTTGCCATTTGCAGTAGCAGCAGGAACAGAAACATAGTCCCTCTCTTTCTCTAGTGAAAGCGTCAGAGGGGAGGAAGGGAAGGAAAGGAGGTAAAGGGGGGGCTTTCTGGAACCAGTGCGGCCTTCAGTGTTTGTACCCTTGCCACAGGCCTGCGCTGAGCTGGACAGCCTCTATCTTTGGCCATGACCACAAATTAATTAGTTGTACATTTGCAGGGTAAACAGCACGTTGAACTACTGCTGACAAAACTGAGGTTCACTGGATCAGTGTTAGTCAGCTGGCTGGGAGACAAGAGAGGGGCAGCTTGTGACAGGATGTGTGTCTCTACCTCGAGTTAAATGAGCAATTGCATCTGCACAGTCCAGTGTTAGCTCGTTCTCCACTCACAGCAATCTCAACGTTTTTCTCTGTTATAAATCCTCACATTCTGCTAATAATTACATTTTCACTTAATTTACATGCAGATTATGGTTTAGCATCACCTTCTTTGTGTGACTTTTTGAGCAGCCATTAGTGTATTTCATTGGCGAAAAGTTGGCAACATTGTCTTTCGTGGATTTATCCAGACATTTATTGTAAACTTCCTGTCATCCTGTGCAGCAGACGCCTGAGTTTTATGAGTGCTATTTATTTGGCAGAGCGGGAATGGCGATATCAGCACATACACTCCATATCCAAATCCTTCCAAGGCAAATAAAACACAAATGGACATGAAAACATTTCAAATTGTTCCCTAATTACTGTTGCTTGTTGTAATGTTGATTGCAAATTGCAAAAAACAACAACAACAACAACAACAAAATCGCAATGTTCACACTCACAGTTTTGTGCAAATCAATTAATAGCAGTTTCGGATAAATTAAAGATTTTAGTCCAACCGCCACATAGACACCATCATGCACAGCAGTTAAAACTATCTCTGCATGGCTCTGTTTCTGCAACCTAGGGTGTAATTTAACAGCCACCTAAGAGAAGTCTTTTTAGGTTGCTTTCATGCTGTTATGCATGAAATAGACATTCAAACAGGGTATTTCATGTCGCTTCCAAGATTCAAAATATAATGATGTCAAGCAGAGCATGAAAATGACCATAAACCTTTACACCCATCACACAGTGAATTGTGTTGATCAGCAATGATGCTCATTTAAGTCTGTTCTGACATGAAACTAGGCTCTTTGATTGTGAATCAGCATCTTTAAATTTTTAGTACTCTTCACACGCACACACATGCACAGGAAATCGGTTCATTAAAATGTCAGTGTGAACAGCATAAACACAGAGCTTGTCATGGTATCATGACACAAACAAAAAAAAAACATGACCCTGTCAGAGAATGAAGGCGACATCTCTGTGTGTCATACAGTACTGTGAAAAGTTTTTTTTTCTTGACATATTTGTTATACTTATCTAATGTGTAACTAATTTTAATATTGCACAAAGATAACCTGAGTAAAAACAAAATGTAGTTTTGAAATGGTGATTTTTTTATTGTTCAAACCTGCCTGACTCTATGTGAAAAAAGTAAAAGTTTATTTCCATTGTATAATATAGTCAGTTAATAAAATTGTATTTGTTAACAAAGTGTAGAAATTACCAAAGGTATGCTAATTAAATAAAAAAACATTTATCATGTAAAGTCCTGTGTAATATTATTTTTATATTCTCATAATACCTTTGTCTGGACTTGTAATACACAGTATGTGGCACAGTTTAGTAATATAACAATGAAAATATTTCTTTAAGTACTAAATTGTAGCATGTAGCATTATTATCAGTTCTGAATATATTTAAACGCTTGTGATTTTGCTGTCAGGTTTATTAATGGCATTAGTTTTAATTTGTCACATCATATAATACAACACAACGGTTATTGTAGCCAATCAACAGTAGTTTTCTAATATGTTATCAGTAGCATACTATAGTTTAAGTATGTGTGTCTGTCCAGATGATCTCCATAGAACAAAATAACAGGGATGTAGGCTGAATAAAAACAGCCACATATGAATCTCAAGTGGAGAAACAGCTAAAATGAAATGGTTGAACTAAGTCCTGAATAAACTGTTGCAATATGCTGCAAATTTCCGCCTGTTTTTAAATCAATCCAAATGAACACACGTGACATGACAGAGGGTGAAGGGGTAATTCAGCTCATCTGACAGGTCTGTGGGTCAGCTATACATCACTAACCAACACTGCTGCGCCTGCTGAGTAACAGCAGGTACAACAGTGACACTCAGACATTCAGTCTCTCAGGTTTTTGTAAATATGCAGAAGAAGAAAGCAAGGTTTAAGCTCATATTTTGAAACCCAATCCATGCCCGTGCAGGTGCAAAGATGCGAGATTGACAATTTTGAGATATCACTAAAAAGACCAGACAGGAACTGCTCTCCCTCCCCTGCTATGCTTCAGTTTAGCTGTGTGTGCACTGCATATCTTTCCCTGATTACATCAGCTATGATATAACCATTTACTATGGTTTGAGGCTAAAAAAACATTTGCTTTTTGCATTCATTTTGTCTTTTTGACTTTTTGAATATCTTCCATTTTGACAGTCATAAAACCTCCTGATGTCTCAGTCTTTTCAAAACAGAAATGCTGTGAGCAACAGAATTGCTTTACTTGGACTGTGCATGCAGAATCACCAGTTCATCCGCACATGAAAGCTCTATGCAGATAAAAGCTCTAGAAAGATGTGGGGTCATCATTGGATTGACAATGTCCAATATCTGGCTTTACTTTTAAGAGCGGTATCCTAGTGTCGCCGAATTGAATGTCGAATAACAGTAGCTGTGGGAACAGACATCAATAGCTCGAAGCTGCTTTTGAGGGTGTACTGAGCTGGAATAAAATCACAATTTGTCTGTCTCAAAAGCGCCTGCGTTGCGTTGCCACAGACAATATTATTTCCTCCTTTATACATTATACTGCCACAATGACTGAAAAAGCAAACTGTATCCTCTCTCAATTTTCATTTGTCCTTCATTTTGGTTGCAGTCCCTGGGTGCAGGAGATATGATGTTGATAAAATTCAAGAAAGTAATAAAAATCTAACCTTGCTTCGTATTGCCTATTCCCAATGGAAATATGTTTTTATGACATGTGAACTTGACTTGCTGTATTCTATGCAGTTTTGTAGCTTTTTGCCCTAACAAGCACTGTTTGGGTGGAATGAACATACGTGTAACTTTGACTATAACCTCACCTTCTGTACACGAAAACAGAAAATCGGAGGATAATAACAACTCTTTTCCCATAATAATTTCTATTTAAGCTGGTACATGCTTGGTGGATTTGTCCTGCTTATGCTGTGTAACTTTAAAGCTTCTTTCTGGAGTTTGAGGCCTAAAGAGAAGCTCGCTGATAATTATTATTTGCGCGAATGATTTTGAAAATGGCAGTAGGGGTTTTTTATTGAAAAAGAGAGATGTTTAAAAACCAGGCCTTTCAAATCTAAAATGCAAAACAAAGACCTGCAGGTAATTGTGTTTTACCTTTATTTTGTTGAGCCTCTGTGAAGCAAGACGCGAGCTGTCTGAGGCCATTTCTAGACACTAAAGTACTTAAATCAAGCTGAAGTCACAGAATGTGTGCTCTAATGGTTTGCTGATCTCTTTTCTTATGAAAAGCCTAATCATTAATTCTCATTTATGTTGTCAGTAATAGAGCTGTATCTGACATTGTTTGACAAAATCTTTTACACTAAACTGAACAGTTGTAGGGATCAACAAAACTGCAGAGCACTGCTAAGTTCTAAACTACTGTACCGGCCTAAGGTATTAAATATTAATGTTTCCCATGAGGTGGAATATGAGAAAGTGGCATCTGCATGTGTCATGCCTAGTTGTGTAACATGAAAGGCTCCAAGAAATGTATTAATCTGTATGTCTGCTGCGGCAGAGCAAGGAATATCAGGTCCCTTCATGTCGAATCCAATGTGCACTACGTGCTGATGTACAGTATTTTCTGCCCAAACCTCTGGACACATGCTGCTGACTCTTTTTTTCAGAGTAACTAAGCTGAAATTCTTTTTGTGCAGCTCTGTGGCTGTTGATCGATGGACCTGAAGAGAGAAGTCATGACATCAGATTTTTACAGTGTGTTGTTAGTGCAGCCGGCTCCATTAGGGGTTCACACCAGTCTTCATTCGTCATACTGGATTAGAAAACAAGCTCTTCTCGGACTGTTCATTTTTCTGCTGTTTTCTTGTAATTGTAGTTTACTTGTGGTTTGATCATAATGGGGGCGCAGCAGCGTCTCAATGACTTCATTTACTTGGCGTGCATTGCCAAAAGTTGCGCCAAGAAGAGAGGCATTTCCCATCACATTTTCTGTCATATTATTGAATTTGTATTTGTATCATATTTTGGAACCTGTTTTTTTTTTGTCACTGGTCTAATAAATTGCGGTCTGTGCCTGTCTAATAAGAGTGAAAAGGAATCCATACCCAAAAAGATTTCTGGTTTTTGTTAAGGGGAATATGTTCCTCATGTGTGGAGCTTTCCTTTGTACAGAGGAGCTTTATTTTCCCCCAGTCTGTCCTAATTAGTCGGAGGAGTATTGTAATGAATACTGCAACAGGCTGTGGCTAAACCTGTACTCCTCTGCAAAAAAAAACAACAACATGCATAAAATACCACATTGTTGTATATGGTTAATGTCATGGGAAACCCCATTAGACTAATGCCTTAAGATTCGCTATGTTGTGGCCTGCGTATTTAGTTATTGTGACATCGACATGAAAAATGGTAACTCATATTTCTTTTCCATGTCACGCTCCCTTTTTTTCCTTCAGCATTGTTTTATCCCTTTTTTCCCCCTCTGATGTCGACCTCTCTTCTTTCAAGCTGCCATGTTTTTTGTTATCATCAGAGAGACAAATGAGAAACGAGACAGAAACAAAGCCTCGAGGCTCATGTCCTCACATCATCACCACTCCCTTTATCTCTCCCTTGCCCCACCCTCTCGTTCTCTATCCACCATCTTTCTGTCTTCCTGAGTGACAGCTGGCAGCCAGTAGGGTACAGTGGGCATGCCAACCCAAGTGCAGATATTTGCCAACTGACTTGAGAAAATACACATTTGAACGTGACTGATGCTTGCGTGCTGTAGCTCTGTCTTTCCTATTGCTGTCTTTACACATGCAGCACGCATAACACTGCCTGCCGGCCACAGAGCTTTGCGGTCATTAAAACACACAACAGTACGTTCATACAAAGTCTGTAAATGTATCCAGTGGGACGGGCTGGAGACGGAGGCCACACAGGCAGCTGCCGTAAAATCAATCAGTGAAAGCATGGGTATGTGGAGAGGAACTGATTAGAAATAAAAGCAATCATATGTGGCTTGTTTTCAAAATTGAGATCGAGTGATATCGTAAAATAATTCTCCATGTTACCACATTCTGACGACAATGTTTGTTTTATTGCTACTGTGATGCTGCTTGGTTAGTTTATTCTGTTTCAACTGGAGCAATAAGCTAATAAGGTCCGCTTTGTGGCTTTTGTCTTTCTCATGAAAAAGGTGCTTTGTCTTCAAATTCAGGAGCTTTATAACACACAGCAAAAAAGGAAGACATCTCCTGTAATGACTGCAATATGCAAACAGCACCTTTTATTATACGAGCAGAGTGTGTCGCCCCGCTTGCTGCGTGCAAAAACACTCACGGACATAAATAAATGTTTAGTTTTGCACTGCACACAGCCCGGCTGATGCTGAGCAGAGTCTTGAAAATGTGATATTCCGACTGATAAGTGGTGCTGAAAACAGAAGGATCAGTCACCGCCATTATTCTTTGATAATTTTAGCTTTTTTCATTCTGAAGACTGACCCAACAGCTTTTATTCACCCTAAATAGGAAGTGACATTTGGGTCAGGTTCTCCAGTTAATGTAGGCTGAACAACAGCTCTGAAAATCCAATATCTGATTAGTGTTTTGTTGAAGCTAGATTGTTCTAGTTATACGCCAATTTATGAAGGTGCAGAGGTCAGTGGCTGCAAAATGGAAATTACATGAGATTACACAAATATACATAGACAGTAAAAGAAAACAAGATGCACACCACGCACGGGCATGCATACACACACATACACACAATGCAACATATCAAATTTTGCTGTAACATAACAAATGGCTCTGTGTAATCTGGGATTATTCTGGTACACAAGGAGGGCATGTCCAGCACTTCATGAATAAATAGAAAGAAGAAACAGACAAAATATAAGCATCAGACTTGAACCTTGAGGGATAAACCAAGACAGGCTGTAATGAAAAATTGGGGATACAGAGATTTGTTGTTTTGCTTTGATGGAGGAGACGGATAGAGAGGGAGAATCAGAGTATGAGACAAAAACACCAGAAACAATCTCCTGGAAACATGAGGTGGTTTCCAGACATTTCTCTCTAACTCTACTATTTGTGTGAATGTTGTTTTTGCCATTAACACCTGTTAAAGGTGTTAACATCCAGCATCGTAAAACTGATTTCTACCATTAGCCGAGACATGTTTAATCAACAAAACAAATGGGGCAGCTGCCACGAATCCTTGATGACATTAGGTGTCTCTGGATTTTGCTGGAAATCTAATAAATTATCAGCGAGATTTCTGGTGGCTGCTAGCACAGAGCAGGAAGAGAGTGCATTAGTTGATCATGAGGAAATTAATTCGGAAAAATTTTTTCTGATTGATTAGGTACGTTTTAAAGCAGAAATGACATAAATCCTAAACCAAAGTGATACATCTTAACTCTGCCCTGGTTGAAAATGTGGGCCTGCTGAAGCTGCCCCACCCCCCCCAGCCATTTAAGTCACACTTAGGTTTCAGTGGTCATCGGGATTTTTCTTTATGAGCCCACTGACCAATCAGTCTCGTAATACAACCCATGAATGAATAATTCACAAACCATCGCACAGAGCTGTGTGAAGTGGCTCACAAGCAGGGTTCTGCCCTTAAACTGCGAGGAGACCCGAAAGGTCGTTTGTGTATCGCAGCTCCGTGTTCAGCTGCTTTGTGAGTAACAGGTGTGTGTGCACAATGTCGCAACAGGAGGTCAGCAGCTAAACAGATTTACACGCTGTTATGATGTCAAACTACGCCAGTATGTGCAAAATAGATGAGAAGCTCAAAATAGTCACACTGTCTTTGATTTTTAAATCTACTGGAGTAAACGCTTGTGGGGCGGTTTTTGAGTTGGGGAAGTGTGAGAACTTAGACGTTTATGTTACTGGTCTGAAGTAGACCGGGTTTTTTTGTTATGAAAGAATGATGTCACATACTTCTGTTCACCAGTCGGGGTCTAAAAACATCTGAATCAGAATTTGGCTCAAATGTTGGTGAGTTGTTATGTTACTGCCAATTAAACCTGACACCCACAGTCAGACCCACACAGTGCTGAATTTCTGAATATTAAACTCATATAACATCTAACAATGTAGAAAACTAAAAACTTTTTTTAGCCAATATTATTTGATGTAATAAAGAAATGCTTCTGAAGTCATTTTCCAGCCTAAACATTCAAAATTAGACAAGGAGAACAACACTAGGAGGGGGGGGTGGGGGTTCAGGAAGATGGAAACTGAAATGTTCACAAACTTTTTCAGCAACTTGCTCTGGATTTTTGGAAACAATAGTTGACCTCTGAAATCCTGTGAGAATGTAATTTGTTGCATGTTCATCAGCTGGCAGCGTGCACTGGTAAAATCCAGTCCTATTTGTGCTGAAAATAAGGAAAACCAGAGCAGAGTTTGTCTACATAGCATTCCCCAGCCTATAATCTATTCAATAAACGTTGCTTATCTGAATAATCAATGTGAGTTTATCCCTCTTAAGGTGGATTTCCAGTCAAATGTATGGAATTATGATAAACGTAGACATATTCCATACTTTGGATGGAACAAACATGGTAAAGTCATCTCTAAATCAGACTGGTGGCTTGACAAATTAATATGCAAAGAGTATCATATATATAATATATCATATATATTGCTACGTAGTAAACAGCTTTCCCTTAAACTTCACATACAATTATTTCCTTCGTCATTATGCTTTTAAGTGAAAATATCTGCACACAGTTTTATTTTACTTGAGTTTTTCAGTTTTCGTATTTCACATTATTGCATTTAATTTTGTTCATCTGTGCAGTCAACTATGGTAATTGCTATGATAAAGCAGCAAAAACATTAATAGTTTGCTTGTTTGGCAACTTTGCCTCTGCACAAGAGCAGAACGTAAAAGCAATCAGAGCCTGTTGCACCGCCCACATTAGGTCAGATTACGGTCACACGTCAGTTGCTCGCAGTGTGGACGTCCCTGTCAGGGTGCAAAAACCACTAGCCCACACAGACGGCGCCCAGATGGACAGGTTTACTGCTTCTGATTTCCTTCCCTCCTCCTGCCGCTGAGCAGTGCTTCCTCCTGTGCTTCAGGCTTTGTGCTTTGTGAAATCAAGGGTGATGATCAATTGCGCTGAAAATTTCTCCGAAGGTTTAAAATGGAGTTTCGCAGCCCCGGTCTGCCTCCTGAATTTTTTAATTTTCCTATGTGCAGAAAGACAAATGACTGCCCTTTGTGGAACAGCCTTAAGCAGTTTGAGTGTTATACTAGGTGTTTAATATCATAAGACAGTTGTTGAATATACAAACACTTTACAGTACATTTTATAATTTATGAGCTTTTTAGAAAATTGCATCATACCTTTTATATACAAGTGTCTCTATTTTTTAAAAACTAATATTACAGGAGCTTTTCCCTCTGGTAGTCTCAGTTTTCAGTGTCACAGTCACACAGTCATGCGGCCATGGATCACATCCAACACATACATTTTCTCAGAATAGAGGAATGAACTGTGAATTAAAATTGCCAGGAAAACATCAAATTTCTTGACTTTGAGGTTATTGGATTTGTGACAAGGGAGAAAGTTTATGGCATGGAGCTTTTCAGAGGCTAAAAGGAGACAAAGGAAGTTAATCTCACTTAGAACGGTAAAATCTGCTATATAGCTAATGAAGTATTATACTGTGGTCAATGAGGTAGAGGCACTGCAGAGAGCCTACGCAGTGTGTCTGTCTGTGTGTATGTACAATATGTGTGTGTGTCAGTGCGCTTTGTTGTAGGAGTGGGGGTTTGTTTGTCTGGAGGTTGCGGTGATAATGCTGCCATCAAAAACGTCTTTCAAGGGAAAATAAGCGTTTGCGTCTGGAAGAGAAGGAGAGAGAAAGGTGAGAAGTCAGTGGAATAGAAATAATAAAGCGGAGGGAATTCAGACACCATAAAAAGAAATAGAAAGGTACTGAGATAAAGCAATAGATATGTCAAGTATGTTTTTAAAATTTTAGGCAAAAAGATAAAATTATGTATAAAATAGAATTTCAGTGCTTCAACACATAATTCGCATGTTAATGCTTTCGCTACATTTCCATTTCTTTCCACTTTTGCCTACAAAGTGATTGCAAGTCTACAGCCATGCTATGTGCTGTGTGAGGCTATACTAACACGAGCGTGTTCACAATAACAACAATAAGAGCAACAATAAAAAATACCACATCAATATTAGCACTCAACAAAAATTAAAGGGAAAAATCAAACCAATTACAAGACACCGTGAAAGTTAGTGTGATCTTGTGCTTGTTGCTGCAGTGAGCAGTTGTTTTCAGCTCTGAATATCTAACCGTTCTGTACACTACCTGCACCACCATCTGTGTCGTGTTTCCAGCTTGTTTAAGTTACTGTATGCCATCATTTTTTGACATGAATGCAGAGCAATGATGGAATGTGCACAGAGGAATAAATAATGAATAATCAAACATGTCAGACACTTTTTATTCCTTTCAATCTACAGTTGTTTTTTACATTTTCATGCGTCGTGCAGCAGATCGATTATCCATGTGAAACAGTATATCAGCTATCCAATAATGACCATGTTTTTAAGCAAAAAGATATATAAATGTATATGGTATGAGTACCCGGTGTAAATATTGATATAGGCATACTGTTACACATATTTAAACTATATTTAGGTATAGATAGCATTACTTTAGTAATCTTTAAAAATGAAAATGTTTATTTTGTTGAAGAAAATGTGTACTAAGTTCAGTAAAATTCTGTCAATGTGATGTTTGAATCCGAGTCAAGGTTATGTTGCTCTGTAGGCCTGAGTCAAGGACATGTATTTTTAAAGATCGCAACTATATTTTCCTCAGCAGGAGAGCAAATGTCATCCGTCCTGAAAATATGGCTGAGCAGCAGTGTGGTCAAAGGTCACGAGAGAGAGCTGTTTTTCCCAGAAGCCTTACGACAGTCATGGAGGCCAGCAGTTTTAATGGTAGGGATAAAAGCCTGGCTGACCTGCTACAAGACCTCAGGGGGAAAGATATGGAATACTAGGGATTTAATCACCTCTACTATAACTGTTGATTGCCATTGTACATCTACTATGACCCTTCTGAAACCCTTCAATGTACCACAGTATGTTGGTGACGATTCAGTCCAGGTGGGTTTGTCTGGAATCCAGAGCAGCTTCTTTCTTGTTAGACTGAAGAAGCTACTTTGCCTAACACGAACGAAGTCCAGTTACCACGTCTCAACCACCTGATCACTATGTAACAGTATGTACTAGATAAGCAATCAAAGATCAATCCTCCAACGCAACCCAGGTTCATGTCAGATGTCAGATATTGGGCATATTTATCTTCATTTTATTTGAGCTGTTGCCTGCATTGGCACATAGAAATGTACTTTCTGAGTCTCTTGATCATCTGGGCCCTTAAGGCCATGTGAGGATAACCTACAGGCTTTTTCTATTAAAGACGGGAGGAAGCCTTGAGAAAGAGAAGGAAATCATGCCTCCTGCTTGTGTTCTTGGTTTGTGCCACTTTCCATTTGTCAAGTCCTGTTGAATCATTTTAAGTTTAATCTGTTTTCCTATTACCTCACGTACAGACAGTATGGCAGCCCATGGGATATGTATACATGCAAGCCCATTAAATTATTAGACCTCGTTTATTATTAACTATGTAGCATACACAATTGGCTGCAGCCTTTTAATATTCATACAGTGTGACTGTTCTCAACTAACGCTAGAAGGAGCAAGTGGATGCATGCAGAAAAAGACAAGCCTGACACATCTCGACATTAGCTTTTTAATAAATCCTGCTTTTACTGGTCAGCGTATAGATTCAGTGTACGAATACAGAGGAACGATGTGCATTCACATGTAAAGGAAGGGTTAGAACATACAGGGAAATGTTGTTCTGTGCAGCAGCCTGAGCAGATTGACGTGGCCAGTTGGGCTATTTCTGTCTTTTTTTGGTCCGAGCTTGCTGCAGGCAGGAGAGCTTGGAACACTGTCTGCTCGGCTGAGTGGTCGAATGAAGGCGACCTATCACGCAAACAGAGTGGACTTTTTAGAGGAAACATTTTTGCAAGGTGAAAGCGCGCACTGAACTGCTCCTCCTCTGAGCTGCAGGCCTCCAAAATCACGCATTAACAGCAGTGGTCAAAGCTGCAAAAACCTGAAACGGTTTAAAATGTCGTTTGGTTGGTGATAACATGAGCTGTTGCTCTCTGTCATGAGGCCGTAAATTTGTCATTAAACAGGCCATTCAGACATGAGTCACCTGTGAGAGTAATTTCTCTTCTGCATGCCCTCTGTCCCTCTCTATTCTTATCTTTCCTAATTTCCTCTCTGTCTCACACATTTTTTTTCACCAGCATGTTGACCTTGTCGCTTATTCCACCGTGTTCAATTGTGCGATAATCCACAATGTATGTGTACCTGTGTGTGTGTGTGTGTGTGCGTGTGAGAGAGAGAGAGGGGACAAAGAGGAAACATAAAGGTGGGAGAGAGCATTGGAGAGAGAAGGAGAGAGGGAGAGCAGTGAGGTGTCCAGCACTTAAATTGCCTGTTTATTTCCAGTCATTGCATCAATTACACTGATACAGCTTACAAACCAGTGTGCTGATGGTGTGTTTGTGTGTATGTGAGTGATGAAGGTGGAATAGAGCAACAATTAAGCACGATAGATACAGATATTTTTGTGCAGTTCTATGCAGCTCAAGTCACAAAAAAACACATAAGGAGGATTTTCTAACGCTTTGTTGCCAGGGAGAGAAACAGAGGAAACTCAAGCTGCACTTTGATTGTGATCCCTTTGACAATCAGTGAATTCATGCATAAAGAGCACGCGGCTGAGTGCGTGTATGTGTGTGTGGAGGGGGTTACATGGGTGTGTCCGTAAGTGTGTGTTTTGTGGGGTCGGCCGGTGGCTGTGCCCTGAGATCAGGAGCGTGATCGTCGGCTCTCTGGGGAGGAGGGGTGTGTCTCTGACAGGCTGCAGTGATTAGTGGAGCTCAGCGGGCAGAATTTATCAGACTCAGCCGAGGCCATGAACCATTTCAGCCTGCAACTCTGCAATTTGTCTCCCACTTTGCTTCATATAACAACCTCAATGCGGCTCGCGTGTGCACATCTGCAACATACACAGCCGTTTTGCATTGTGCATTTCTGAGTATGCCTCCTATAGCAAAGTGAATTTATGAATGCTGAGACGTTAGCAAACCACACGTTTGCATGAAAGGGACGTTCACAGGAGAAAGATATTCATTGTCACTGTGAATACAGTTTGATTAATGCTTATTTCAGTTGTTCTGTGACTGCACCAAATATTCAAAGTGTGTTGGGGAAAAATATTTCTTTATATTTCTGCTGCAACACTGTTACGAAGAAGTGATGAAGCAAATTAATGATTAATTGATTAGTCAATGGTATGTGCTGCAACTATCAACATCAGGTAGGACTCTTGAACCTGTGATAGGCATTTTCTTCACATTTTTAAAGATTCATTTATTAATCAAACAACCGAAGGAACTGCTAATGAAAATGATTATTGCGTTCATTACTTTTATGAAGCCATTTGGTTTTTCTGTGTAGGAAATGTCAAAGTAAATCCATGTATTAGAAAAAAACTACATTTAATCAGCCACTGAACATCCAATCATACTGGCCTGGCTCGTTACTGTCAGAAGCAGAGAGCACGAAAAACATAGATGACAAATTTATTGGCCTGCCTCTATCCTCCTCGGGTGCATACACAGTTTTTATGGTAAGAGAAACAATTCATCACAAGGTAATTCATCAGTGGGAAACTTTTAATTAATGTTCAAACGTGCCGGCCTTTAAAATGCCGACCTCAGCTCGCTCCTCTTGAGTGTCCACTCTGTTTGTTTCCTCCTCCTGACATCCACACCTTTAGCTATTCTGTTCCTTCCTGAAAGTGCTATTTTCTGTTTACCCATCCGCTTTTACTTTAACACTACATCTCTATATTTTCACAGCTTTCCTCCTCACTATATTCCCCCCCATGTTTACATTAGTTTCCTTGCCAATATTTGTGTTGTGGTGAATGCTGCTCACATTTCCAGCATTTTATCGTCTTAATATCTCTCCCAACCAGCTCGTTTATTTTTCCATATCCATTTTTTTGCCTCTCCCTTTGCTCGCCTCTCTATTCTGAATTAGCAGCATCAAGGCTGAGAATGAAAAGAAAATGGCCAATCAAAGAATGTAGTGGAAGAGGAAACTATTGGAAAGACTCAAAATGGAGCCGGCACGAGCAAATTGGACAGTAATAAGCACAGAAGTGCGCCTTGATGTAGAAAAGTCCACATAATAGGGAAAAAAAAGAGAGTTGGACAGATTCTGAATGAAATTAAAGAGGACGAAGGGGAGAATGAGTTAGAGTAAATTGAGCATTACATACTGCATTACAGTATCTCTTAATTAACCGTGTAAAAGCTTTCTTATTAGGACTGATGCACTCCTCGCTTAAAGAGGGAAGAGAGAATGCTCTTTCAGTTGTCATTGAGATGGGCCTCAAAGGAGAAAGTGGAACAGCAGAGCACTGAATAGGAAGGAGCAAGAACAACTTGGGGGACTATGATAAAGAAAGGGCCGACCTAACCGCTCATGTGAAATCATCTCACTTAGTGCGTTTTGTCTCAATTATCTGTCATCTTTGTCATCCTAGTCTATGCTGCTCTCCACCACCACGCTGTCAGTGAATAGACATTATGTGCAGCAGCGTTGAAAGTCTGATCACATCGTAGGGTATCTGTGTGTGAGATTAGTGTGTGTGTGTGTGCGCGCGCGTGCGTGTGTGTGTTTGCCAAATCATTTCAGTTTCAGGTTTTGCACCTCTGTAAGCACACACTCATTTGAATGTTTTATTTGTACCCCAAATGGAAACAGCAGACATTTGCTACACACACACACACACACGCACACACACAAACTGGAACATACAGATTATGGTTTTAATGAATAGTTCAATAGTTCAAGCATCGAAATATGCTTCATTGTTTTTTATGGTAGACTGAACAACCTCATGCCTGTGTATTAAACAGCAACTTGTAGTCAGTAGTAGTTACATGTGGTAGTATTTACAGTACTTTTACTTTGCATTTGAGCATTGTTTTGTGTAATTAGAATGACAGTGCAGGCTTACAGGACATTTTGTTAAGCTGCAAGATATAGCTCCAGATAATGGTCCAGAAAAGTTAGATGATTTGAGCCAGAGCAGCTTATATGTTGAAGTTTAGTTCGACAACTGTCTTGTTGCAGTTATTTTCAGATTGCTCAGCCAGATTGGAGCTGCAGCGGTCCAGATGGGAGACAAAGAGTGTTTGTACAAGCGACTTGGTCTGACTCAGCAGATTTAACACAGAAAAAAAATCTGCAATAGCAGCTGTAGCAGTTGGTTGCCTAAGATCAAACTCAGTCAGTCAGCCCGGGCAGGAGTGACTGCGCAGGTGTCACAGTGATTGACGGCTCTTGTTAAGGGCAGGATTTCTGAGGGGAGAACAGCAACTCAGTCTTGTCAAGGTCAACCTGGAGGTGTTTGGCAGGAATCCAATTGGAGATTTCAGCTAGAAAATTGGAGATATGCAACTCAACGTGTGTGTCAGAGCTGGGAATCAAAAGGTCAGTTAAGTGAAATAGCGATGATAGGATGAATTATGGGCTGTGGTGAAAGAGCAAAGAGGTTTACCGTAGCGAAAGAAGATAGTTTAGCCTCGTTGGACCTCTGTGGAGAGGAAGATGTGGACACACGCAGGTGTCTGGCTGAAAAGGCTGCATTTGACTTCACAGGCAGCAACTCTTTACACAGTGAGTCTTGCTTTGCATCAGTTCTTTTGAACTTGATTGCTGTATTGATGTTAACAGACTTTTAGACGGCAGTCACATCTGTGTCCATTTTTTCCCCCCAAAAAACAGGTAATTTGAAGAAAATAACTTGCGCTTTATGAAAGTGCAATATAAGAAGTCGAGCTGTGTCTCACTGCACAATCACTGCTTCTGCTGCCTCTTCTTCCTCTAAGTGTTATTAAATTGGAGGTGCTCCCCAAGTGGCCATAGCATATGACAGTTATTATGTTAATAAAAAAACTCTTCTTTTAAGGATGTTCTAAGTCACAGTTAGGCCCATATACTGTACAGTTACTCTTAATCCAGGTATACTGTTCAAGTAAGTTGAACATGAGTATGCACATGACAACCAGGGTATCTTCTTGACCCTGTGCCAGTGTGTTAGTATTAAGTATTAATTGATACTGGAGGTTCTTAGGTGCACGTGAGGACTGCTTCCTCATACAGTTTTATGGGTGAAATGAAGGGAGAAAAGCAACAGTTGAAAAGGACAGGTGTTCTGAAAACAGGGAGTCGGTCTGCTTATCAGCGTAGTTACAGCAGCTGTGACGCAAGTCTTGGAGGAAATTAACCAACTCAACAAATCAGAACATACATAATCATATACATATTTTTACATTAAATGTGACTTCTACTTTTAGATTAACTTCAATATCCTTTGCAAATAAACATCTACCAAGAAATCATGAATAAAATTATTATCCTCATAAGCCCAGATTTAATAAAGAATTTCTACATTTGGAAGTTTTTTCCAGCAACCAAATAACGCGATGATATTTATCTGTACATCCACCAACACAGTGCAAATAAATGTCTCAGTTTTGCCTGAGAAGCATCCCACAGTGTCAGGCCTGCCCATGAGCAAGATTAATTTGTTTTTGTTTTTTATTCTGTCCTGTCTTCTATTCTGTAATTATAATGTGTGTATAAAATCACACAAAAATCTTCTCAACAGAAGAACAATGCTGTTAGATCCTCTTTAATGGGAATAAAAGTTCTGTGAATTACACTCAACAATTAGGGCATGTCATTTGAGCCAAAGCATCCGTAAAGGCGGCATATAGTAAGTAGACAATACTGATCGTGGAATTTTGGTGAAAAATGGTGAAAAAACTTTTATACATCTTATACAAAGTGAGAATTTAAGAAAATAAATGTTAAAGGAGCTAGTTTTAGTCTAGTTTTATTCAAGATTGTGATGCTTGACAAGAGAAGTAAGTTAAACTGACTCAGAGCAAGATGGTGTGTTGTCTCGTGTCACAAAGCAGTGTTAGCTTTGAGAAAGAGGCCTGATCAGCAGTGAGAGTGCTGGAAGGTGGCAGGTTGGGGGAGCTGCTGACAGAGGTGCAGTGTCACATCTGGGAAAACAACAGCGAGGGTTGGTAGTTGCAAGCTTCAATTGTCATTAACCATCTTCTTTTCCAATGTATTTGACTAAATCAAAAAAGAATAATAAATTAAATTTGGTGGAAAAAGTAATAGGTTTCTAATGTTTGCTAACTTTATGTTTTTATAAAACATAAATGTTCAGTCCTTTTAAAATAGTGTTTTTGATTAAATATAGTCTTTATTGATGCACATCTGATTTATTTAGAATAAATATATGAAAGTTTGGTAAATGAAGATTAAATCATTTAATCCTCTAACCAAGAGTAGATTAAAAATAATAAAAACAGAAACTGGCACATACAGTAACTACATACAAAAAGATCTGTAATGCCATTACAGTTTAATCAGAAGCTGTGACATCTCTGCAGTGTTTGATGTCCAGTTGAGATCTCTCATGATTTGTTGTCTCACTGTTTATCCACAGAGAATACATCTGGAGCCAGAGTTTAAAATGGATCTACACTGAAGCTGAAAATAAAGAACAGGAGAAAGACGCTCATACTCATCACCTCCAGCATCAGTTTCCCCGAGTTTATGGGCTACATGTTGACAAAAGCTGGAGAAGACACAGTCGGCAGGCTTTGAAGGCATCGTAGTGGAGTTAACAGTGCAAATGGTGCCTCAGCATCTCCTTCCCTGTCACCCCCACTTCAAAAAGTAAGCTAATGATATGGATTTTTCATTTTATAGCAGTTTATTTATTTTGTTTACTCATTTACGTCTGTATTAAAATGTATTATCTCCCTATACTATTTTAAACCCGTGTATTAAGCATCACTTTCTCTGAAATATAAATGCCTAGAAATATTTGAGATTAGCAACAATTGATACACTTTGCTGTCCAAATGGCTGAAAATAGTCTCCTGATCCAACCAAAGATGGCAGCCACGAACGACTCAGTGGCTCAACATGGCCCAGAACTGAAAATGTTATTAACAATTCAATTTGATTTTATTTATATAATGCCACATTATAAAAATATCGCCCTAGGCACTTTAAATAGTAAGGTTAAGACCTTACAAAACTATAAAGAAAGAACAAACCCCCCTTGAGCAGCTCTTCATATATTATTTATGCAGCTGTATGTTTTATACAACAAACTGAACATATTCTCTTAATATAATCTAAATTGTTGGAAGTAGATTATGCGGATTCTAAAATATCTTCCCATAATCACAAATGTTTTCTAACAACCCTCTGCCTTTTTCAAAAATTGTAGAGTAATAATTTTTCAGAGGAAACCTATGGCGATGTGACTCATGTAATGGTGATAAATGCGAGTCATGGCTATTTTAACCCCATCTACTAATGTGACTCTAAGTCAATTATAAACCTTTGTACTAGGATCAGAATTTCAAAAGCCTGAGCCTACAACACACTCACTTCCACGAAATGCACAAAACACAAAGTAATTACTGAACTCTCTGTGTGCCTGTAATTTTCTTTCAGCATTTTTGTAAAAAGAATAAATAAATAAAATCCACTCTGGTGCACCTAAAAGTGGAGAGTTATAAGACCTTAAAGCTACAGTTCAGCAAACATAGACCACTTGAAAGGACCACCTTGAATTTACCTCTTTCACAAATGGTGTCAGTAATTAAATAACAGGCAAATGAAGCTATTAAACACAGTAACACTTATTAATGGCTAAACAGTGAGCTATAAAGCTCGATTATCCCCCTCATTTTCTCTTTTTGGGCAGGAGGCCACAGAAAACAATCAGTAAGTGTTGCTCTAAAAGCCAGCACCCATTAAAAAAATATACTAACTGGCTGGTGTTGGTCAGTGCCTTAATCAGTTGACACCACAACTGCCTCAATTTGTTTTTCAGCTCTTATAGCCAGTATGTATTGGTTAACAGGAGAAGGATTTTGCTTTTCTTTTTCCTCTTTGTAAAATCACATTTAATATGCAACTTCCATAGATTTGTCTTCTGCAACAGGAATAATATAGTATGTTTCATTATGCTGTAACGATTCTGACCAGATTTCAGGGGTGAAAATGAGGTCACGAGGAGTCTTAACAGTGTGAAGAGTTTTGAACAACTGTGAGAGGCGTCTCGGGATTCAAAGCTACTTTTGTTTAAGAACCGAAAACTCCCACAGTTGATATTTCATGCAGAAAAAAACCCCCCACACATACTGAGAAGTCAAAGCCAAGCATACACCGTGCTGGATCTTTTCTGAGCCCCGGAGGTGGCCTGTATCTATTTATCCACTTCGATTTCTCATATGGTGAAAAATAAACGCATACAGCTCCAAGAGCAAAAAGAAAATATTTACTAATATTTATTAACAGAAGCCCACATGCATACAACAGAGTCTTTTAAGACACAAATACAATACCGTCACACAAAGAAATGTCCTGAAATTAGACTTCTGTAATGGCTCTGTAACACATTTTCTAGGTTGCTTTACTGCTGAAATGAGATTTTCTTAGCTGAAAGTGGATTCAGGAAAAACAAGAAACAAATGTTTCTTTAGCATTTTTGCTTGAGTGATATCAGAATAAACTTTTGTATAAACAGGGGACTGATATAGGTAGAAAGGGAGATAAAGGCTGGTACAGACTGGAAAGTGTGTAAATTGTGGAGGGTGTCGAGGAGAATGTGAAGATCAAAGTCGCTGACAGGGAGATGACTCATCCAGAGGATTGGGCACTACAGGCTGGGATAATGGCGCCAAGGGAGTTTTTAGATCTTCTGCTCGTACTTTCTCTTTTTATGGATCTGAGATAGGATATGAATTTTGTTTTGAAATCTTGTTGTGGCCAAGGAGAAGCTGAACATCATCAGTGCATACAGACAGTGTGAATAATCATAGCTGCAGCAGAGACCAGCAGTATTGGAGAAGTTAAGCTTAATTTATGCTGCAGGGATAATAGAAGCCCTCCTGTTAGTATCACTACAAAAACTCTTGATGAGAGACTTTCCTCCTGTAAAAACATCCCCATAGATCTTTTGCGCAATAATAATAACAGCACACTGTATTGTTAATTGTTAGAATATCTCTAGCAGCTGTATTAACCATGACATCAGCAAAGGAGAAAGTTAGGTGACGTAGAAAAGAGCGACACAGACCACTTTGGGGAGAGGCTGTCTGTTTTATATGTAAAACTGATAGTAAATGCTGTTTCATTTATTCATGACTGTACCTCAACCTTAACCCTACGAGCTGTATTATTCTAATCATGAGGACAAGCGTCCAACACTACGTCCTACACTCCTATGGGTTGTATGTGTGGGTAGGACAAACAGCCTATATGGCTGTGTCGATTTAAGGGACTTGTTGCTAGCTGATGATGGGTTATGCACATACATTTATTCATTCATAGAAACCTGTGAACAGACGGTTTGCAGTGGAATTGGCTGCGCTGCGAGTGTTGAAGAACAACAGAAGACTAAGCCTTTCTCCAACTTACTAATCTTGTTTTCACCACCTGTAATTTCTGTCGGCATCAGAAATTTGCAGGAGAAAACAAACACGAGTTGTTAGGGTGTCCACATGGTCTCTTCGTATCTGGAGCCTACACAGACAGCTGGCTGAGCTACTCGAAAACTCTTTGACCAGTTCGTCAGTGTAGTCCAGCACCATAACGGCATAAGTCTACTGTCATTTTAGTTTTAAAATCTGTATGTTGGTTTTAATATCAAAAACACATCTTCACATTGCTCATTTTCATTATAATGCCAAAACTGTGACAGCTGCCTGCCAGAAACTGAACACTGCACATACTGTACGAAACAAGCAACACTCTCTAATGTAAATGTGCCACTTTCCACAAACATAAAGAATGAACAACTTGAGGAAAGGTAAATGTTAACTTTATGTTTGATTACAGAAATAAAAGCTGATTAAATGACACTGAATGAAATCAGACAAAAAAACATATGCATATCTTTAAGAAAATAAAATACATGACATTACAAAATAAATGTTAAAACATTAACACACAAATTGTAATGAAAAATTAAAATCCATTTGTCATAAGGCTGCCAGACATATTCTGACATCATTGTTATGGTCTCAGCGATACAGAGAAGTTTTACATTGATGTTATCTTTTTCTTTTTCCTCAGTTGTTTATTGTAGAGAGGTTCAGTTTTATCTTGGAAGCCCAGACGTTGTCTTGTGAATCAGCTGCCTAGGCCTCTCACAGCCTTATATTTATTTTGCAACTTGTCAGGCTTGAATTCAAATTTAACCAATTACACTAACCAACCTCCCCCTCTTTTCTCAAAAATAAAAAAATCCAATCAGAGTCCTAGCTGGAGCATGACAACCACAGCCCGACTCCTTGACTTAAAGGCAGGAGATAAATTTGTCTTTGCAAGTTCCGTTTAAAATGATCACGTATGTTTTCGCTAAACAGAAGGGTTCGACCCTTCTTCAGAATAAACAGTTTGCTGTATTTTATGTAAAACAAATGTTACCGAAAAAACAGCACCATTAAAAGAAATGCAAATTATTTCAGAAGCCGGTTATGCATTGATCAAAGACTGTGTTATGACCACTGACACAGACTGACACAACAAAGTTCATCTGCCAGCCAGCCTGCCAAGCTTGTGCTACAGTATCCCACTGCATCGTCCACTAGTTTGGCAGAACAGTACATCTACCAATAAATATCAAGACTTTTATTTTAGATCAAATACAGGGGCGTGTGTGGTCAGTTGTAGAGATACTAATTTTGTACATACATACAATTTGGTCAAAAACCAGCGTAAAAGACAAATAGACACTGTGACAGTTGTAACACAGATAGACCAGCATTTCCATCTTTACAGAGCAACATTCTGCTCACAGCTCACAGTTTTTGGCTTACACAGAATAAATAAATAAAAAATCATAAATAATTATTAAAATAATTATTAAACAGCTGTTAATAACGTGTTTCGGCAACAAAAAAATTCTTCTGAGTAAAAATGATTTATTCTATTAATACTGTGGAGAAACCCGCTGGGTTACTCCACTGATTGGGGTTAGCATGCACATTCTGAGCACGACCCTCCCAACACACTGTGAGCATCATGTAAGATTTGTTCTTACCTTTGCACACAATGCAGCAGCAGATTGCTGCAAGGAGCTGTAGTCCTTTTGTTAATGCTGAAAGGATTTACCTGTAATCTTGCTGTCTTGAGAGCTTGAGGAAGAAACACAGAGGCAAAAGAATTCAGGGGCAGCTGCAGTGGAGAGCACAGGGAATTAGACTGGTGGCATGACAGAAGATATTGTAGTGCTGTAAAGATAACACATGTTCTAGTGCTGTAGAGTTATACTGTATACTAAGTCACTTTGGAGCCCTGTGAGCTGCATACCCATCAGCAAGCAAAATCTCCCATAAAATCTATATTATATATATATATAAACATTAAATATATGTTAAAAGCAAATCAACACTTTTTCACTGTGTGTGTATATATATATATATATATATATATATGTACACACACACACAGTGAAAAAGTGTTGATTTGCTTTTAACATATATTTAATGTTTATGTTGAATAACAGCAATGATTCAGATCATCAAATAAATTTAAGTATTAGACAAAGTAACCCAAGTGACTGTGGTTAATCGCGTTTTTCAGACACCTGAGTAAAATTTTACTAGCCACACCCAGGTCTGATTACTGCCAAACCTGTTGAGAGCCATCATCCACAAATGGAAAAACTTGAAACAGTGGTGAAGTGGACGGCCTACAAAAATGACCCTAAGAGCACAGCACCAACTCATCCAAGAGATCACAGAAGAACCCAGAATAACATCTGAAGAACTGCAGGCCTCACTTGCCTCAGCTGAGGTCAGTGTTCATAACTCAATGATAAGATAGAGACTGAGCAAAAATGACGTCCATGGCAGAGTTCCAAGGTAAAAACCACTGCTGACCAAAAAGAACATAAAAGCCCGTCTTACTTTTCTCACTCACTCACTCACAATGACTTTTTCACATAGGGCTGGGCAGGTTTGGATAGTTTTTCTTCCTTAATAAATAAAATCATGTGTTTACTTGTGTTTACTCTGGTTATTTTTGTCTAATATTAAGATTTGTTTGATGAATCATTTTAAGGTTCTTTTCTCAGCATAGTTATAATGAAAGCTCATTCAAACATGCAGAATCTGTGAAAGTATAGATCCACATGTAATTTTATATCTAATCTAATGTATTTTTAAACCAGGTTTCATGTTTTTGGAGAATCTAATCTCTATGAGTTTTTTTTTACTATGGTAATCCATTATAATACAAGAAAAATACAATTATTAATGAATAAATAGACTATATGACAATAAAACAAGAACAACATTTTCATTTGAAAAACACAAATCACATATGTATATGTCACATATCTGGGGTTGTCGTGTCAGCAGCAGAGAGAAAATGTTCAGTGCAAATCCAATCACTCCTTCATGCCAGGAAATTGGTGCATTAACCAAGAAAAAAAACTGAGTTAGTATGGAAGCAACCGCATTACTCATTTTGCTTTTACCATGTTATTTAATCTGACTCTATAGCATATCCATATAGAAAGTTTTAATAAGAGATTTCAAAGACTGGACATTTAAAAACTGTTGTGATATATTGGTGCATGAAATACCTAACAATTACAAATGTGAGGAATCATTTAGCTTGAAAAAAGATGATGAATACAGATGTCTTGGTTCTGGAAGACTTTAACATCGTTTTTCTGGATCTGGATGACAGTAGCGCCTGTACATTTCACACAACAAAGATGTTGATTTAGATGCAAACTGCGGAGAGTAATATATTTTATTTCTGTTTTGTCTGTGCTGTGTTGAACATTTGCTAGCGGATTAAGTGTTTTATGTCCATGTTTTATAAGCTTGAAGATTACAGTACATTATTGCAAAGACATGGTCTCAAATACAACAATATTTGCGATTACCCAGAATGAATAGACCATGCTTTTCTGGCCTAGTTTTTTCCATCTCAGATCCCTTGATTTATTTCTGTCATCACCAAGACCATCATGTTTCACGTCATCCTTTTCACGTGTCCAATCTGAAAATCTAAAATATGATCCATTGCCATGGGATGTACGATAAGCTGTCGGCCACTATTATCTTTTGCCTGCTATCAGTAAAGTGGATTTCCTGATACATCAGCAGCCCTTTCGGTCACCCAAAATCCAGTTTCAAAGATTTCTCTGTCCTATCCCTCTGTGGGGGACTTAATGGGGAGATGGGATTCAAAGGTCTTGCTCAAAGCTACATTCTGTCATTCTTGCTCTCTCTCCCTCTGTTTTTTATGTAAATCGATCCAGTCTTGGGTCCAGTAATAAACTGGGGTTTGTTGTGTGTACTGTACTTTGCCTGAGGCGGCTGTCTGTCTAGCTTATACATTACCCCACATCCCTGTTTTTTTCCCCTCTACAGAAAACTGAAACATACCCCACCATCATATAGATTGTCCACATATGGGTTAATGTTTGCAATTGGATCGTGCATGGATAGACAAACACACAGGACCTCGAAAGCAGAAACATTAACGAACCCTAAGAGCAGTCATGTGCACTTTACGCTTTAACATCATTCAACCAAAATGAGCAATCGTACGGCAAAAAATGTTTGTCATTCTTCGTAGCACCTGCTTAATCCAGAAAATCACAGCTCAATATGCCCTATTAATCCTTTTGGCTCTCTGCACCACTTCAATCTCACACCACATCTATCTTGTTTTTAAAGGACTGACCCAAATACACCAGTATTCAAGAGACTCACTGCTGAAGCTCCAGGGATTCAAAAGTCAAACATTCTTTAGCACTACACAGTCTCACCCACACCCACACATACAATACACAAGTAGTTGTCATAAAATTGATCGATATCAGCCTTTAACAATATCAGCTATTTGAATTTTTACTGTGGGTCCACTTAATGTGCACTGACTCCACTTCAGTGTCTCAAGAGGACTGAAGTGGAAATAGGCACAAAAAGAGATTAGTGGGTTGTAGTTACTTAACAGTGAATGTGAATATATTGTGAAGCTGGAGGCACAGCAAACTTTACTCTTACTTCACATCTGGATCGGATCAAAGTTGGTAAATGTTTTAGCTGATTGTGGTGGCAATAAATGTAACAACAAATAAGGTAGAGTAAGACTTAAACATGTCTAAAGATGATAGCTTAACCATGTTTTTCTAAAAAATGTCCCAGCTTTGAAAAATACAATGCAAATACAACCAAAGAATACAATATGTTACTTTCACCTAGTCTCAAACTCCGACCTTCCTTTTCCCATGTGTAATGCCGCTTTCCATCTTTTTCCAAATTTCCATCTCTTTCAATCTTGATCGGATTAATAATATATAAGGGCTCTACAGTTTGCCATAGTCTGTACATGTTTTTTAAGTATCTAATGGTTATGACCATTGAGCCTAAAGGTGTTTACATAGGTTTGATAGTTAGACCATGAATTGCAAATCAAATTTAACCTAGTAGTGAATTATTAACATCAACTCTCAGTGGATAATAAATTCCAACTTTCTAATGTAAGAAGAAGAATTTAAAACTTTTGGATTGACTTTTCCATTAAATGAACCCAGTCCAAGGCTGAACAAGTGTTGGAGTGTTAACAGTTTAATTTACACCTTTTCATTATACTTTAACATGGGTGGAAGATGTTTGCTCTTCTACTTCAACATTTCGGTAATGCATAGGTACATACAGATTACTGTTTGCCTACATGTTCAACAAAGTCGACTCCTGGCAGAGTCGTCACTCATTTGGTTACTTGTCATGCTGTCTTATTTACACTCCTGGGAATCCTGTAATATGCCTGAGAGCCGACTGGCTATGGCAGATCACCTTGGATTTGTGAGGAAATCAATACTACAGCCTGACTATGCTTGCAGCTGTGTGGGCCTAAACAGTTTGACTAATGGCCTGGTTACCGTAGACTGTGATGGGCACAAGTTGTCACTGACAGGGCGTTGCAACATACCAGTTCCCAAATCTCTGTAGCCAATACTGTATTTACTGCTGTGGCATCTCACGCTTAATCAGTAACAACAACAAATCACAATGCCAATCAATTTCTGACTTCAGCTTATGTAGACTCCCACGGCACAATTGTGGTAGTTGTCACATCATCTGCATTCAACTGCAGACTTTATCTTTCTGTAGCTATTTTATTGTGCTTTTCAAATTTGAGACAACTAAATTAAGAAGACGTGATTTTTATAGTGCCCAGCTTCATTCTGACAGCCTGATGAGAATTTAGCTTTTAAAGATGATGCCTTTAAGCTAAAACATGTTGTTCCTTTTTGATCATGAAAAGTACCTTAAGGTCTGTCTGGCTAATGCAGCCATCTGCTGGCAACTCCTAATGGAGTTATGGAGCATCTCATGCTCTCTTAAATCATTTAGAAGTGGAGAGTATTCTCAAGCTTTTATATTTATGCACAAAGCTTAATTCTAAATGTAAGATTGGATTTGTCACTTCCAGAGTTCCTTTTCCTAAAACTAAATAGTCACTCTGCTTTGAACATTCAGTACAGTACACACCAAAGTTAAGCTTTATTACTCTCCCTAAGCTTGGATTACTGCTGCTAATTCAACACAATGACTACAGGCTGTGCAGTTATCTTTGGTAAAATGTAGGGAGAGGCTGTGAAGGGAATGCTCACAGATCCATCCATGTGTAAACATCCCCCTGATGAAATGATTATTAATTGTGAAAAACAAATATTTTTTCAGTGCAACATGTCTCTGTAGGATCTATTAAGATATAATATTTTAAGCACGTTCCTTGATTATATTATACATAAGAGAATAGATGTACGGTGTGAAGCTGTAAAAAGCAGAAATTTCATTGAAATAAACTTCATGTCCTGTCACCTGTGACCAGCTAATTAATTTGTGTATCAGTGCTAACTGTAATTTCTCTTTTCCCTCAGGGTGGAGGTCACAGGATTTCAGCCCACTGCAGCGATTTGAGGATTAACTACAAACCTGGAAAAGAGAGACAGCATTTATGTTCACATAATGGCACCTGTAGGTGTGCTTAAACTGCAGGTTTGGGTCTTCCTGCTGTTTCTTTGCTTGACACTACATGCCGGCATTCTTCAGTTTGCGGAAGCCACAATACAAGGGTACATTGGAGACAGAGACATGATATGCCCATCGGTATGCAGGTGCGATGAGGACTTTATCTACTGCAATGATCGTGGCCTGAACTCCATCCCCTCACTGCCTCCTTCTGCGTCTGTTCTCTACCTTCAAAACAACCACATTAACAACCCAGGCTTGCCCACCTCATTGGAGCACCATCTTGCTGTCCGTGTGGTCTACCTCTATGATAATGAACTGGATGAATTCCCCATGCACCTGCCACCATCTGTACGTGAACTACATTTGCAGGACAACAACATTCGCACTATTCCTCGGAGTGCACTGGCTCGGATGCCTTTGCTAGAGAAGCTCCACTTGGATGACAACTCTATTTCCACTGTCAGCATTGAGGATCAGGCCTTTGCTGATAACCCACGGTTGCGCCTGCTTTTTCTTTCACGCAACCATCTGTCGAGTATCCCCTCAGGACTCCCTGCTTCTCTGGAAGAACTCCGCCTGGATGACAACCGAATCTCCACGATCCCAACCCATGCTTTCCGTGGCCTCGCCTCACTCAGATGTCTTGTCTTAGATGGGAACCTTTTGGCAAACCAGCGCATCGCTGATGATACATTCTCTCGACTTTCCAACTTGACTGAGTTGTCCCTAGTCCGTAACTCCCTCCAGACACCACCTGTCAACCTACCCAGTGCCCATCTGCAGCGCCTGTCTCTACAAGACAATGCCCTGACTCATATGCCACGGGGTTCCTTAGATGGCATGCACAGACTGCAGAGGTTAGACTTGTCAGGAAACAACCTGACCACCCTACCGAGGGGGCTGTTCAAAGACCTGGATAGCTTAGGTCAGCTGTTGGTGCGAGGTAATCCTTGGCACTGTGGCTGTAACCTGCGTTGGTTGTATGACTGGCTTCTTGCTCGTGGTAACTCCATCACTGTCAGAGGTCTCACTTGCCATGGACCTGACAGAGTACGAGACATGTCTTTGATAGACCTGACGAGTGAGATGGAGGAATGTGAGGTGGTGAGGACAGCAGGGACCCGAGACAGAGTGGGTGGGGTGGGGATAGATAGCTCTACTACCCACACCCCTCCACAGGGCTCTCTTTTTACCCTTCGCTCAAAGCGACCTGGCCTTGGGCTTCCTGACTCTGGCTTAGACTACACTCTTAGCAGCAGTGGTGTGGGGAAGAGCCTGGCCCTCAATGTGAAGCCTCTTTCTCACAACAGCATTCGTGTCACCTGGAGTGTGGCTCAGCCCAGCTCTGCCTTTAGGCTGAGCTGGCTTCGCCAGGGCACTGGAAACGCCATGGGCTCAATCACAGAGACACTTGTTCGGGGCGACCGTCGAGAGTACCTGCTTACCTCGTTGCAGCCAGGTTCTAGCTACATTATCTGCATGATTCCCCTGCCTGCCAGTTCAGAAAACAAAGGTACCATTTCTGGTGATGCTGACTCTGATGAAGCTCTGGTGTGTGCTAAAGCTGAAACATCAGACATTAGTTTGTTAGAGGAGGAGGAGGATGAAGACTCGCACCAGATGACAGTTCTACCCCTGGCAGGGATTATTGGTGGGGCTACAGCCATTGTATCTTTGGCTCTTATTTTTGGCATCTTCTGCTGGTATGGACATAGAACTGGACATTTGTGTTCTCGTGACCACTATACTCGCAGCGGCTCTCGAAAAAACAAAAACTATGATGATTACATTGAGTCGGGCACCAAGAAGGACAATACCATCTTAGAAATCCGTGGCCCGGGGTTCCAGATGACGCCTATGGCGGCTTGCCAGCCAATGCAGCCTAAACCACTTCGAGAAGATTACATCATTCATACCATATTTCCCTCCAATGGCACTGGCCTGTACAAAGGTGCCAACCACGTTTCCAATGCAGGACATGGCACCAACCGTGGCTATAGAGAAGGAGGAATCCCAGATATAGACTACTGTTACACATGATGTACTGTAACAAATCCTGCTCATGGTGTTATTGGTAAACTGTATAGATGCACAATTTCCCTTCGCATGGACACTTCTGAAGCACCCCTCTGTGCCTTGTTCTTCTGGTCACCCATTCCAAATAACCTGCTGTTCGCTGCACTGACAGTACTGTATGTGATTACCTGGAACTGAAACCGTGTGAAAACAGTTCACTGCAGGAAGCAGCAGCCAGTGCCCCAGGTGTAAATGCACAGCTGACTGTTTCTTTACCATCTTAGTAATGGTCTGTGTGTGTTTTTTTTTCTGCTCTTACCCTGTGACATGTAAGCAAAGAATGTATCCACTGTGGAAAGGTCAAACTTAGCATAGTTGCAGGTGGAGTTCCCCTTTCACACACGGGAGCCACAGCAGTCAGTTCAGAATGGATGAAGAAATGCTGGGAAACGGACATATTTGGTACTCATTTCCTGCTCACTGGTCATACACAGTATGTAGTCTTATCAAGTCATTGTTCCAAATGCCTCAACTATATTGATGTGCCCTACCAGCTATCCAAGGAAAGGGCTTTGTAAAGCTGTGAATTGTTTGTTTCTATTTTAAATGATCCAATAACCACTTGTCTTAAAGTAGGCTTGTTATTACCTTACTCATTAACTGACAGGTTGAAGATCTTATCGGGGCTGGTCGGCCTTGGTTATACCTCCTGAGATCACACACCTGACATCAATATTGTAGTGTTGCATCAGGTGAGGTGCAGCACAAGAGTGTAGATAATTTACTTAGATACCGACTGGGCTGTGTTTGAAAAATGCTTTGCTATATTCATCTGTGGTTTGTTTAGTAATCAAATCCTGCACAGCTCTCTTTATTTATTTATTTTGTTCCTTATGTGATGGTTTTTGTCTCTGCTTAAATGGCTTCTTTTAATTTTGCCTTCATGTTTGTCGTTACTGATGAAATCCAGTTTTGATGATGACAGTGGCGTTGCTTCAACTAAACAACAAAATGCCAGAAGTGAAGAAAATATGCTGATGGCTGTCTCCAGGTTCATGTTTTCTCAAATGAAGCAGAGTAAATCCACGATCGAGAGTTTATAATACGCAATTTGAAAATTAGACCCCACCAAAACTGGCAGCTCACTGAGAGATTAGAGACCAACCTTGATCCCTCTTTCCCATTTTGTGCCTGTGTGCTTAACCTGTGACTTCAGTTGGTGACTCTTGGTTGTAAAATGTTGCCTCTACATTTTTAAAGCAACGACGGCGTGCACAGAGAATCCAGAATGGACAAAATAATAATGTGGAACCTCCTGTGTGAGGCAGACTCTTGTGGGAGAACCTCAAAATGAGGGTGAGGACTATGAGGAGACTCAAGCCGCAACACTGTTGACCTGCACTGTGGGGCAAACTGTGAGTGGATGGGCGGACTGCTGGGAGAGTTTGGCGATGAAGTGACTCCTCAGTGAGGGAAGTTCATTAGTGTTTGTTTTAGCAATGGTTAAAGGCCTCCACTCATTCCTATTTTATGACTGAGCAGCACTAAAAATGTAAATGTATTAGCACTTAGCAGAGAACAGGGATAAATGTAATGACAGGCAGGGGGAGACTGAGGGTGAGGAAACATCTCTAGGCACTGACAACGATACAGAATTGATGGCTTTGGTGCAGTGGAGTTCACCCATGCATAAATCTGTTTTTCATATTTAACTTCTCTTCCCTTGGGTTTAATATTGTCCATCAGTTGTTTACCACTGTGTTGCTTCCAAAGGGGAAACCAATTGTGCTTCCTTGACTGTTCTGTCCACCGGAGTTTTACGCTGGTCTCACAATATGTCAGTGGAATGTATATTTTATGTTGTATCCAAAACCACTAGCTTAAACAAATAACATCTTACTGGCTTGGCTCATTCTGTTTTGGGGAATGTTGATATAGTGTAATTGCTATTTTTTAGTGGGTCTATTCAAGATACATACTTCCTCATCATTTGTACAAATAAAACCATGGCCACAGCCACATCAATATTTTTTCTGGTGAAAATTATAGAAAGTAATGGTGCAATTAACATTGCATAAAAAATATGTGAACCTGAGATATGTGTGGAATTTGCTTTATAAATTCATCTTCAGAGGGGATCAATAAAAAAGTTTTATAATCTTGTTACTACTGCAACTTGTCATTTCACCTCACATCTGAGAGCACTTTTTTTTTTATAAACCAGCATTATTCTTGCATTTAAAATAACCTAAATAGAGAAACTGGAAGGAGCCAGTGAAGACAAATTTAGACCTGCATGTTGTTTTGGTTTAATGAGCAACTCTGGGGATAACCATGGCCAACTGCAGCCTGAAGCCTGGCACTTGAAAATCAGCTGAGGTTATGAGATAGAGCTGAGAAGAGTCAACAGGCTGCTGCCTTCAGTGACCTCACATGTACATGCAACCAAAGACTCCTCAAGGTATGAGTGAACCCAACTCCAAAAGAACAACCTCATCAAAATACTAATCAGTCTCTGCTGGGCTAAAATTCTTTGTCTGTGCATGAGCTGGATACCCTTCAGTTACTTCCTAGTTAGTAATAGAAAACAAAGTGGTTTCATTTTCAACACATATTAGTACAAGTCAGAGTTAGAGTTAGTTAGAGCCAGTATGATACTTGATGAATGAAAGATGCTGACTTTAAAGAGCAATTAAAACTAGTAAGTAGATCAGAGAAATGTGCTGTGTCGCACCTATAATCACACCCCACAGTGGTGTGACAGTGTGCTGACACACCCTGTAGTACATGTCTACACCAAGTGATAAACTAAAACGATTAAACTACTGGGCACAAATTAGTATAGAAATCATCACATTTGTCTGTGATAGTGCAGATTTTAAATGGAGTGAGAAATGCACCCACTAAAGTTTAGTGAAAGTGGTAATATCACAATTATTGTTTACTACTGTGCCTGACAAAAAGCCAAACATTTCAGTTACATCATTGCAAGCTGTACACACAGAAACAATGCCTCTGATGTAACTGCTTTGCTCGTCAATAGTGAATACTGATTGAGTAGAAGTGGATAATCCATTGACAGCCTTTGTGTATTCAATCATGTTGCGTTTGGCTGTGTCACAGGAATGCTTATTTCTAACGCCTGAATAGTAGAATTACTGGATGTTGAACTGAAAATACGTTTAAGTGAACCATCGCCTGTGAATTTGAGGTACAAAATGATGAAACTCCAAAGGGATTCAGTCTCCTTTTGTTACTGGATTTGAAACTTGAATTTCTTGCCACCACACCTTTGATCGCCATAGAACTGCAATGTGCTGCTGTTTCTTACTGTCTGGTCCCATGAGTGCGGTTGTTTTGTGAAAGAGTAAGTAAGTAAGTATCACCACAGATCAACAATGTAGCTGCTGTTTCAAAGCATTGTGAACAGTTCGTAATGGCAGCTGAATTCCCCATGCAGAGCAACTGAAGTTGATTGCATTAGACCCTCCTCGACAAGCTGGAGCTGTGAAGTAACGCAATGCAAGTTAATTACTTTCAAGCGTGAGTGAAATAAAATGTATCCATATAGTTTCTGTCATACTGTGAATGAAAAGCAAAGAGTGAGAAAAACACCTCAAAGCATCTCATGTCTTTACTTTTTCCAGCACGTATACTGACTATGACCAGAAATGATAGAAGTAAAATCCGCTTATGCTAAAAAAGCATATTTCTCATTTCTACTTGAAGCAACTCAAGGCTACATTAGCTACTAGAATGACGCATGAGCATAAAAAGGCTTATTTAGTGCAACATCACCTTGGAGTTGGATTACAATCAACTATGAGTGAAAAGAGGTAGGATATGTAAAATGGGGTTTAGTCTGTAAGGCTGGTTAAGAAAGACCACTGCAGCGTTTGTTGAGGGGAAAGCCCTTTCTGGTCTCATGGTCACTGAGGAAGGCTTCACTGCCAGCAGAACATAATGTATGTCTCTGCTGGTCTTGGACAGCACACTCCTCCTCTCTAGCACCTTTTATGCTCACAGAGATGAAAGAGTATCCTATTGTCAAGGCCAGCTGGATCACAACTCAAATAACTGTGACCTAAAGGTTGGACAGTAACCTATTTCTTGCCTCACTCCTGGACGATTTAAGACTGTCCTCAGTAAATCTCATTGTGCAGTGTGAAAAAAAAGGCTAGGGGAATGAAATATGAGAAATACAATATTAGAAATGAGGCCAAAAGGGGGATATTGCAGAGAAAGAGATCATGGAGATGTTGACTATGGGACTCGTTGAGGAGTCTCACAGCAGATGGGCTTGCTTAGTTTCTAACACAGATGGTTTAATAATGTTTTTCTAAGATGTCAACAGTTAAGGGTTGATAAACAGGCAATCTGATAATCTCAGATAAGCGTAATATAATGCTGAATGGATTTTGGAAGGAATACATTGCCCGGCCCCAAAGATCCTGAGGAGTACGCTGCACTGGATATACACACAACAGAATCCCTGACGGTAGAGAGACAAACAATGTTATTGTCTCTCTGCAGTGTAAGCACCATCACACAGAATGCAGGAGCTTGCTGAGTTTTTCATTGTGAGATATAGAAGCAAATCTGAACCTATACTCATCATGGAAGGTCATGTAAAAATGCGTAGTGAAAAAATCTCATGAAAGAACCTGGAACGCCCTGGAACAACCCAAAAATTCCCTCTGTACAACACAGGAGATAATTGCATTAATGAGTTGAAGAACACTGAGTGCTCTCTGCACGTGGACGGACCAGACATCATGAAAGACCAGTCATGACTATGGCACTGGAAAGTTTCAGATGTTACCTTTTCCTTTTGTACTCTTGACACTGGCTATGCACCAACACCCTTGGTATCTGTGAACAAATAGACAACTGCAGATTGAAAGCCAGACATAATCCCGGTCCCTGAGAGACACGGCTGAGCTTGTTAGCTGCAGCTCACTGCTCTCACTGTAGCAGGAAGTGGAGCTCAATGCTATATAAAAATTACAGTATATGCTCTTGAATCTATATTGGTGTCAACTGATCTCTAATTACTATATGTAATGTTAGTTTGACAGTGAAGCTGCATACGTTTTCAGGTGAAAGGGACATAAAGGCAGATTACCTTTTATATCTAAAGGTTTGACAGTGCTTATTTTTTTTTGTATGTTTTTATCATCCTTGGTTTTAGACATTTCGTTTGTGCACAGTAACACACACAGTAACCCTATACCAGCTATTATTCTGTCTGTGGCAGAGGTTCTCAGAAATGTGTTCAGCTTTACCCTGCAGACACACACACAGTATTCTTTTCTTGCTTTGCTACTATCAAGCTTGCATTTTTTTTAATTACTTAATGTAGAAAAGAAACAGAGACAATGTTTTGTGTAGGTGGGAGAGATATTCTTTAAGAGTGGATTAAAGCTAAAGTACTATGAAAGACCAATTTGTTGGGGCACAAATCTACAGTAGGCTCTCTTCTAACATCTGTATGAAGTGTGCTATTTATTCTGAAGTGGTAGTAATCACCCTGATGTGGCTCAAATTACTGAGGTGGTGCTCCAGACTGGAATAAAATTACATTTTGTAAACCAATTTAGCCTGGTTGTTTTACAATTAGATCAAAACGATATCACTGAAGCAGTTGTTCTGGATGGACTCAGATCGTAAATGCATTTTACAGGAGCCACTTAATAAAACTAATCCTATTAAGAAAATGCTTATGTGCATGCTGGTAGACTTTGCACAACTTGGATGCCTGAAAGTCTTAGTTTTTCTGTGCAAAACCCCTGCAATTACAATAATAGGAATTGGACAGCAGTCAGCATGTATGTTTAGGTGAGTGTGTAAAAAAATATAGTAAAGAGCACAAATGAAGCAAGCTGCTGGAATCTGTTTCTTAATGTTTCTAGGAAAATAAAATGGTGCTCAATCTCATCATATCATCTTCATCTCTGGTACACGTTACAACTGGACCTAAACAGTATAGCCACATTCAAACCGGCATGTGATTGTGATTTCATGTAATTTTCAGTCTGATGAGGGGTTTTCAAGTAGGATTTTGTGTTTTTCATCAAACTTTAAAAGGTTAGCCTATGTGACTGTTAGCAGGAGGGCATCATGTTGTCATTGTAACAACAACGGTATTTCCTTTGAGTGTTGTTTAAGTGAATTCCTTTGTTGGATTGTGTGTCACACTGAGAGGACAAATAAATATTTTGTAGAATGGACGTCTCCTTGCTATGTGATTAAATGTGAGCTCCGGGAGAAAAAGTTAAATTTGCTTCTGTACCAGGATGTTTTTTTTTTTTTTCAAAGAACAGAATAATTGTCATGTCAAATTCAGTACTCAAAGTATACTCTTCAGTGTCAACACCATGTTTTATAACCACTTTCTAACAACTAGCCTGGGATGGTTATGATCAAAAATTTTATTTGTCCAGGTTTATTAACTTGACCCAATGACATTCGCTTCAACCTCAGCTGTAATTTATGTTTGACGCTTATAATAAATGTGTCTATGCTAACATGCTAAATGAAAATAGGGAAGGTGATAAAGATAAGACCTGCTCTTAGTGTATTGGAGACTAAGGATGGTAGAAACACTTTTTGAGAATCAGTAACTCAGTGGTTGTTGTTCATCTGTTAAACTTTGATACACAGTACCAATATTTGTCTACTGCAAAAAAAAAACACACTATTCACAATCACAGTTTATGTGTCTTAGCTGAAAATAAGTTTTTTCATCATAAAATACACAATATTGCTCTCAGAGAACTGTCTCTTCTCTTGTCAGCTCAAAAAGGAAATGGGGGTGTATGATACTGATGACATTATCACAGCTCTTTTTGAACAGCGTTACAACTTTCCCCGGTCTCTTCTAAAGAATCATGTTAGTGTTGACATAACTGATGCACAGAGATGTTAGCATTTACTACAGTATAGCTCAAAGACTGTTAGCGTGGTCACTATTAGTCTTATTAAATAGTGGGATATTAATTATTATGCAGTAATATCTGTTTAATATAGCTATCTGTTTCTTAGATTTAGTGTATGTTCTCCTGTTCCCGATATTGTTCTTGTACACTTTTATTCCAGAAAAGAAATCCTGACAGCAAAAGAATCTGTGATTTTTCATTGTTGTAACTTTCGAATGGATACTGACTTCCCTCTGACAGACATTAACATGTCAGCCCAGCTGCTAACATCACGTCGTAACTCAACAAACGCCTATAAATACCAATTTTCTCATACACCTGTCTTGTTACATTCATAATGTGCCACCTTTTCATGTGCAAACATATAATTCATAGCAGGTTGTCTCATTAATGCAAAAAAAAATCTCACTGAGCCAACACAAACTTAACAATGAGAAAGAAAAATGTTGGCAGTAGGCATTTATCAGGGAGCAAAAAGAATAATAACTTGACAAAAAGCAGCTTGTGTTGTGCTGTTTTCACGTTTTTAACTTCTGGAGGAAGCAACATTTCTCATCACTGACAATGACCCTACTGGACGTCTAAAAGAGGTCATCAATCTCTGCAATTAGTTCCCATTTGACAATTTATTGCAGTACTTTAGCCTATGGCCTGGTCTTCCCCAAACAGTAAAACGTGTTACTGACTGTAATCTAAATCCATCTTTTAACAGTTTTATCCTTCAAAAATCTCACTGGAGATGAGCAGACTATTAGTCAGAGAAATGGTTATGACGAATTCACATTGAGTATTCATCTTTATAGCGAGAGTTATTTTCCGTCCAAGACACATCCAGTGGAGTGTTCACTTTGAATCATTCGAGATTTGAGTGGCGCTCTGAAACTGTCGACAGAGCCATTGTGATCAAACACCTCAAAGGTAGGTGATACTGACAAATCACTTTAATGGTTCATCTCCTTCCGCGCTGACTGAACATATCCATTACTCTGATCAAATCACTGTCATCAACTGCACTAAAAACAACTGTATCCTTGTGCTTTTGGCTCCCATCCTTTACTGTCCACACACTACTTTAAGAGACAGAAGAGTTGACAGCATCTAAACAAAAAAATGTTTCAGCCTAACAAATGTCTTTGATGTTTTTAAACTGGATTTTGACATTGAATGGTCAAGTTAAGCTCAGATAAAATGGGCCTACCAGAGTCAGTGTGAATCACAGATGTCTCTAACTCACACACAGCTGCTGGGAATGATATCAAAGTTTAGTGAGGTTTATATACTGTACACAGCCAACACAGCTCTGTTTTCTCATACGGGAAGAGACACTATCAATATATTAACCATGGATCAATATGTTCTTCATCTTCACTCAGAAGGGAACAAAGCAGAAACAGAAAACCTCAGTCATCAGTGGACTCAGTACTCTGAGAATCGCAGGCGGGTTTCCCGATAGTGACTCGGTACACACTCAGCATCAACACATAGGTGACTAAGTCTGTCTCAGTGAAAACGTATGATTCAGGATTTAACATTAAAAAAACGTCATTAATCCCAAAGTTGCTTCGCCTTGTTTACAGGTGCTCTTATTTTGAAAGGAAAGACAAGAGCTACAGCCAAAACAAGATCCACACAAACTTCAGTAAAAAAAAATTAATAAGAACAAAGAAAATCTGAATATGGATGAAATAGCTCAATATGATGACTAAATAAAACCTTTGGAAGCCAATTAGAGTTTATTGTTACAGAAAGCAATCTTTGGAGGCAGTGATTGGCTATTATACTGGGGTAGTTACAAAATACGAAACCCCTTTCAAACTCAGTGCTTAGTGAGATAAATTGATATGAATGTGATTCATCTGGCCTAATTAATGCTATACAAGAGCAAACAGAAACGTGGTGCTGATATGTTGATTTTTAATATCAGAGAAATGTTCATGGAGGTCGATTTCTGCAACAGTGTCGAGAATCGGAATATCCTCAAAATTATACGGTGATCTTCAGACTCTCACAGCTCTTGGTTAAGGTTAGGACAATATCCTGTTCTGGTTTAATCCAGAAAAAGTTCACAGTGACTTGAGACTTGAGACTTGAGAACAGGCCATCCAAAGAGCCAGTCACAGCTGAGGAGGGTATCGTGATCCTCTGTACACCTTCATTTACCGCATTTAATCTTTGCCTGGAAGTTCTCTGCCTTTACTGGTGAAGCTTCTCTGTGAACACCGGGCACCACTTAGTTTGATCCCGGCTGCTATTTTGGTGTCCCCTGTCTTGATTTCAGACAAAGGACAGGGGAAAGTTTTTCACTCTTTTTATTTTTACTTTTTTGTCATTTCAAGAGTCGATCTGGTCGTTATGCACTTTGTATTTGAATAATGCTGGGGCTTCTTCCTAATTGGCTGGAGATGGGTATAGAATTTTTTTTTTTTCAGTCTTAAACTGCAAGGGGAACCAATAATAAGATTGATGGGGGTAAATCATTGGTGGAATATAACACATTTAAACTGATTAATAGAAACTTTGCAGAATTTTCTTCGGGGGAAACATGCTGCTGATAGCCACACACAGCACGCAGCAGGCATCTGTCATAGGAATGATTCCTTAGAAAATGACGGTGTCTTTTCTTTGTCGACCAATGTGTGTGTTTGTAAGCAAGTGAGTGGGAGAAACAGCCTGGCAGTTAAACAAAAAAAACGTAATAACCAGCCATTCATTTTCATGTTAAATGTTATATGTATTCATGTTAGATGCATGACCTGAGGAAACAGTAATGTTTTATGTTTTATCTCCCACTTTCCTCACTGAGCTCAGTGATGAGGACAGTCTTAGTGCTCCAGACCTCTCAGTCTGTTATAAGATTATAGGGTCTGAAATTAAATAGAGGCATGTGCAAAGGTTGGAAGGCCAGGGAGGAGTCAGACAGGGCTGGCGTAATGTCACTATGTTTCTGATCTTTATTGGGAGCGACACAGACAGAACCTCCCTCCAAACAAGCACACACACCCAAACACACATTTCCCTGTATTGATTAGTTTAAAAAAAGGGCTGAGGTCAGCAGGCATATGTCTGAATTTCTTTCTCTCTGTCTCTCACACTCCATTTGTCTCTGTCTGACTCAATACTCTCCTTCCCCCATCAGGGGGCCACACGTCATCCATGTATCTGCGACTCCCCTCCCCTGACCCGCTCCGCTCTCACACTTTGTGGCTTCTTTGTGTCCGTTTGTTTGCCCTTCACTTGACATACATAAATCAATCAGTCAGTCCAATTTCATTCAGAGCAAAGCTTGATGGATTTGCTTCTGAGCCACAGTCCTGATAAAGTAACAGTAGCCACAGTGTAATTATATTCCAAATTAGATGATGTAGTAAGGACCGCGGATTTGATTTTGCTTCATTTTCAGTCACACACAAAATAACAAGAGGCACAACAAAACATGAATAAATCCAACAATCCAAACATTTGGAGCTCACTGTTAAACAGAATAATCACCACAGTTTTTGGAGGCTGGCCTCCCCCACAGGAGCACTAGATGAGTTTCAGGTTCCTTAATTGATCATGGAGCAAGACCAAAGCACATTTCTTCTGTATAAGTCACAGCACTGTTTTTTTTTGTTTTTTTTTAACATATCTTGATTGTTGGAAACAGAACTCTTACAGTGACAGTGATCTCATGTTTACTCTCGTTCCCCTGCCACACTGTCTGCAAACTGACGTCAGCAAGCATCTCTCCAGCCATATCTGCCTTGCCTGTGCATGACCCCTGTCTCAGAACCTGACCCTGATCTCTGCTTTGGACCTCGGCACTGTAATCGACTACTGTTATCTATTCTCGGTAGTTATAGATTTGGACCTTGTCTAAACTCCCTGCTTCATCGGAACAGTGAGTTGACTTAGAGTTATTATCTAGTGGATTTTGGATTTGGACTGTCTTTTGTGGATCACACTTTATTGGATTAGCATTTAAGGATTTGGATTGTTGGACTTTGTTTGTTGTGTGAATCGGCATACTCTGCACTCACCTGTTACCTGTGTCAGCACCTCCTTAGTTTCTCTCCCTCAGCATGCACTTACCTGTGTTCCCCTTCTGAACTTCAGTTCCCATCATCCCTCACATACCTTGGGTTTCGGGAGCATTGGTCATGTTCGTCCGGGTCACACACTCAACTACATTATGAGTTATCATCTCACCTCTTCTGTTACTCACAGCATTATCAACCACATCTGACTCTGTTTTGTGTCCAGGCTCTGGAGATACCCACCTGCTGTCTCAACTAGCTCTGACGTCATGCATGCGTAGGCACCGATAAACTTATAAGACCAAGGCGGCCGCAGATTTTGGAGCCAGGCTCTGTAGTTGCTCATTTTACAGAATAATTGCGGTGAATTATCAGAAAATGTTTCTAACTGTTAAGTGACAGATTCCTTTCAGATACATAAAATAACATCTACACTGATGTTTCTGTACTGACAGTCTAAATATCTGACAGATCAATAATCAAAACCTTGTTTCTATTAATGTTCAAATTTATAGTTTTATCAGCAAACTGTATTATATTTGTTCAATTTCTCTTTTTTTAAAGCAGTGCATGATGAAAGGGTGCTAGTCAGGGCCATAAATTATTTAATATATAGTTTTAAATGTGTGTGTGTGTGTTGTTTTGTTTAAGCGCTTGCAGCAGCACCCGTCCAGCTTTGACCCATAGGCCTATGTTGCCTACACCAAGAGCCTGATCTGGTTAACACCATTCATTTGTTGAGTTTTTTTTTTATTAGTAGCCTTTATGAAACTGTGAAGTTTCACAATAAATGATTGGAAAAAATTACTTGTTATTGTAAAATGAACAAAAAATATAACTGGAGCCTCTGTAACTGAACTAATCTTATCTCCACAGAGTAGTAATATATTTAGTTTGATTAAAAAAATCTACAATGCTTCTGGAAGCAACAAGAAACATACATGTACAGTACATCTGTGTGTAAGATGGATGTATAGGAAACAGCAGCAGCACTGAAACACTGGTAGTTACGAAATGTCGTCTAGACATGTCAGGACATGATATGTAGTATTATGGATTAAAGTGTCTCTCAGAACTGAATCATTCATGATTAACGTCCAGGTTGTATAAGCCTCCCTGTGATTTCAAACTGTGTTTAAAGTTCTTCTTTTTCAGTGTTATAAATGTGACATATTTACACATGAAAAAGTCCCCATCAAGTAATCAACAGCGCTCACAGACTCTCTGCACTTTAAGCACCCATCTGATTTAGGGCCAGGCCCTTTACAGTAATGTCAGGGAGCTAATACATTAAACAGCTCATGCCTGAATCTTAACGTTTTCCCTCACAGATAGAGCTGATAGCTGATCAATAGTTGTCAGACTCAATCAATTTGTGTCCCCCCCCTTCCAAACCCGACAACCTCTTTAGTCTGTGTTTCAGACCCTGCACTTTCAGCTCCAGGGCCGATTTGTCCTCTGCCGCCTCTGTCATTTGTCTTTAGATTTCCCTTCCATCCGATAGCTCCAGTTCATTTCAAATGCCCTTTCCACGTGTCCTTACCCTGTGTCAGTGATGTATAAGTGTCCCTGGTTAGCACTGAGGACACTACTGGCTGAAGCCCATGTGCACAAAGCCATTTAGTCTCATTTTCATAGTTTTGAAACAATATGAACAATTTGTCACTGGGTTCAGATTATCTTACAAGTATCCACAGTTGTTTACAGCTGCACAGCTGTTTCAAAAAATGTAAAAACTGAACTGTATGAAACAGTCTACTTAAGTTTTAAATTGAACATTATTAGAATAATTTGCGCTATTAAGTTCATTTGTAAACGAGAAGGTTATAGACTTGCTGTGTGAAATTTTACACTCACTGCTGCATTAACTTTTTATTTCATGCACCATAATTTCACTGAGACCATAGAGATGTTGAGCGGGTGTGTTTCTTCTTCCTCTGCACTTCATGGTTTGAAGGTGCTTCTTCTTTTCATTTTGATTTACTCATTTTGCTCTCATCATTTCCCTCCACAGGCAGGCACAGGCTTGTGCAGTGAACTGTGAAGGAAAACATTTGTAGCCTCATTCTCAAATATATCTGTGGCCATTTTACACACACAAGCATGTGCATACTATAAAGACAAAACAGTATTATTAATATTATGCATGGAGACAGCACTATGTACACATGGGTGTCATAACCATGCATTTTAAAATTGCATGTCTGCATGGCTGGATTGAAAGCTATGTGTAATTTTGTAAAGTGGTGAGTCTGAATTATTATACCTATGCTGATGTCCATACATCAAATCTATCTCCGAGATTTTTATGTAATTTCCTACATTTACAGTCCCTTACTATCTGCTTTCACTTACTGTATTTACATTTACTATGTTTTCCTTCAGACCAACTTCAGATGTTCCTCATAAAGACAAAAACATGTGCTCATCACTGATATCCTAATTATAATGCAAGAAAAACTACATTATTCATTGTATTTATTTTACTACTTTTAATGGGTGACTGCAGTAAGTCACATACAATTGTTAATTTTATTCTGATAAGACCCACACACACAGAAAATCAATGATATATTTTTATTGTGTGGGCTGTTCTGTCGTTTAGTTCTTTTTTTACTGTTGGTGAATGACTCAACCAGCAGTCTGGTTACTTCTGGTGAAAGTGAATATGTTCTTGAGTGTCAGTTTGTACACCATCTGCTGTCTAAACACACTAACTACACTCTGAGACAAACTTGCAAAGCACCAAAAGGCGAGAACCCAGCAAAACAAGAAGCATTTTCTGGCTGCTATCTTGCAAGAACAAAATGTGAATGTGTGACACCAAATTAAAAACTGAAAGGCGGGACAGTTTGATGCATCTGCACCACATCATTTCATTGCATTTTGTTATAAAGGAGCTGAAAGTGTGTGATTGGAAGAGATGTATAGGATGTTTTGTTAAAAATAAGAATGGATCTTAAGTCTAATGAAATATTTACTTTACTTTACTTGGCAGACGCTTTTATCCAAAGCGACTTACAAGGAGAAGACACCAGCAATTACCATTCAGTTTCCATAAATTCTGAGTTACTACAATAATAACATAATATAAAATATTGTGTTACCATCCATTATTTTACAAATTTTAATTATATTAGGTAGTATCTGATTTATAGTCATAAATCTCAGTGTGCATATAGATTGAAGATTGTGATTATAAAAGAGACTCGAGCACAAAAAAATTGTAGGTCAGCTTCATTTCACATATTATTTTACATATCTTATTAATTATTATTTATATTTCACACTGAGAAGTGTGAATGTGAGCATGATGTCGGTCTCCATCATCCATCTGTTTTTAATAGCTTTTCTTACTTTACAAATGTAACCACCACACATCAAACCCTCACGTTACTCACTCATACCTAACAGGAAAATACTGGTATTAAAAGAAGAGCATGCACTCCGGCTCAGTAGATGGCAGAATGCACATTTTGATTTGTTTTTTAAAAAAGCACGAAGAAGTCGGAGAAGCGGAAGAGACGTGGCACATAAACAGAGGAAGGAACTAGCTTGTACGCAGTCAGGTCTGATGACAGCATTTGGAGCCTCCTCCCATGTGAATGTGACAAGAAAACTTAAATGACAGTTGTACAACAAACGAGACTTAATTAAAGTCTTTGTGACAGGTAACATGTAATTACTGGTCATTTGCGTTGTTACTTTACTACTCTACCAGCTAGCTCGATTAGCTTGCTAACGTTGTCTCACCAGGTAACTTCCAAGCTAAGCTAGCGGCTAATGTTAGCACAGAGGAATATGTTGTCAGATACCTGTCTGTTTGTCATGCTGACAAACCAAAACTATAAATTGATGTTAAAACTTGATGTAGGAGGTGAGAAACTGACTAATGACCTTTCGAAATATGTGAGCTAACTTACGTTAAGTTCGCTGAAATGGCAACGTTGGACATGTAACGTTGAAGGAAGTCACGTAAACGCACATTATAAGTTAGTATCTTACAGTCAGAGCCAGTTACCATTGATAACTAACTAATGACGTGGTTTGTTAACCAAACTGCCTATCGATATCAGTAAAATCGTGATAATTGTAATGATTTGCTTTGACATTATATTGCTGCAACAACATTCCTCAGGAATAGTAAGCCTATAAACTAATTGAAGACAACTTCTTATCATGTTTCCTCTGAATATCATCAATATCTTCTTCTTGTAAATGAATGAATTTTTTCTCCCGCTTTGGTCTGTAATGCCATCTGTTGTTGAACCTCAATTTCTTTGTCCTCAACACAGCGGAGGTGACTATGGGTCTCTGCAAGTGTCCGAAGAGAAAGGTGACCAATTTATTCTGCTTTGAACATCGTGTAAATGTGTGCGAGCACTGCCTTGTCTACAACCACAATAAGGTCAGTGGATGAACAAGTATTACATTTTTTATGTTTGTACATTACTTCTGATATCCCCTTAAATTTCTGTTTTTCTGTTTCGTGCCCTTCAGTGCATTGTGCAGTCATACTTGCAGTGGCTTCAGGACAGTGATTACAACCCCAACTGTGCTCTGTGTAGTAATCCCCTGGCTCTTCAAGAAACAGTCAGACTGGTCTGCTATGGTAATGTTATCAAGTTTCTTTTAACATAGCCACTTATGTTTAATTGAGCAGTTTAAACAAATTATAGAACACATCTTTTTCCACTCGTCTCTGGTTGTATTTAAAACTGCACAACAGTAGAGATTAATTGATATTTGCTTGTGTGCTTGTTAAGTGTTGATAAATAACATCCCACTTCTGTTGGTGTGGTGTTTTTTTTCCTCCCATAGATGTTTTCCACTGGGCCTGTCTCAATAACTTTGCCTCTCAGCTGCCCCTCCATACGGCCCCAGCGGGATACCAGTGTCCCACCTGTCAGGGTCCAGTGTTTCCCCCTTCCAACTTAGCTAGTCCAGTTGCAGATATGCTGAAAGAGCAGCTTTCATCTGTAAACTGGGCTAGAGCTGGTTTAGGGCTGCCTCTGGTAAGAGCCTGTTAAGCTTTGTCTACACAGAAAAACTTCAGCTACATTTTTTTGTTATGCATGTCACATGCCAATAGGCGTGTATTTCACAATCCAACTGTTGCAAAACCTGCATGACGGCTAGCAAGTCACTCCCACTACATGCACATTACCACTGTCAAAATGTTTATGTTTATTTAGGTTTTACTTCATTTATGACCACAGTGATTGTGTGTTGGACTCTTGACTGCTTTCGAAATGAGGGTGGTCTACACTTGCTGCACTTGAATACCTCCTGTATAGACACACACAGTAACGCTGCTTTTGTTGTTGCTCTGCTAACATGCTGCTACATTATCTGTGCTATTGTTAATTCTCTTGTTTTGTGATCTTTCAACCATTGGACAGTTTCCTTGAAAACAAAAAATACACAGTCAGAATTGTGAATTTTCTGGTTGAGTTTAAAATACAGTTTGTACAGATGTAATGTTCAGAAATATTAACAAAATGTGTTTTGTTTTTTTAAGATTGAAGAGCCGATTGGGGTGCTTGAGGAAACCACAGCAAATGATGTCACAGATTATACAGACTGGTCAACGTTTGATGGTGAGCCTTAATGATTATTTTGAATTCAGTAATTCACAACATACTTATGCACATATACCAGGAAATGTTCTGTTACTGTTTAACTGTGTTACAGTCACAGTTTATACAGTTCTAAGTGGTTTTATTTAAGTTTTTATGTTTCCCCAGCACAAGAAAAAAGTAGCCTATACCCCAGCCACTCTTACAACACCACGCTCAGCCCACCACCAAATCCTGGCTCCCTTCCAGCACAGGGAGACCTTGGAGGTACTCGAAAAAATGGGGATCCAAATGTTCAGGATCATGCTGTGATCAATTTTACTACTGCCACCACCAATGAAACAATTACAATACACACAGGTACATTAATAGAAAGCAAAGATCTAGATAATTTGTGTGCATATACTGAATAGTTAACATAGTGTATCTATGTTGTCCAGCATCATCACCAAGAAAGATCTATGACACACGGGACACTGGTCACAGCTCTGTCACACAGATTGACTTTGATGACGACAAGTATCGTCGTCGACCAACGTTAAGTTGGTTTGCTCAAATTCTCAAGTTAGTATAATCATACTATTGTCACATTGTCTAACAACAGAAATAATTTATTCATATATTCTATGATCTTTTTTTTTATTTTTATTTATTTATTTCATTCATTTTCATTAAAAATTTTACAGGAACCGCACAGGTGGAAAGCGGACATCTCTGTCCTGGAAACAGCGAGTTTTCATGCTTCTTCTGGTCGGGGTTCTGGGATTCTTCACGTTGATAATCATCATGGCTAAACTCGGACGTGCCTCTGCTGGCTCAGACCCAAACTTAGATCCTCTCCTTAACCCAAACATTCGTGTGGGGAAAAACTGATAACAAGCATTGATTCCTTCTTCTTCTTTTGTGTTACACAATACAAGACTGTGCAGAACAAGCTGAAATGGGACTTTTCAGTACATGGTTAGCCCGACAGAGGGTGCTGTTGTCCCAGGTTGAAAAGAAAACCAAGATGCAGCAACTCTTTAGAATGGAGGCAATTTTTTGTTTCATCAATTTCTCTCGGGTATTATAAACATGCCACAGCTCTATACAAAACATGAAAATATCTCACAATATTCAGGAGGTTTCATGTGATTCTAGCTAAGCAACCCACAAATTCCACTGGTGACCAAGGTCCAAGGCATATGAACAATGTTTCAGCAATGGGTGCTTTGAATAGCTAGGGCGATAAAGAAGGGTGTATTTATATTTACATTTCCAGCTAACATTTGTTAGTGATCGTTCTAAGTTGATTTTAAAGTTCAGTTCAAACAAAAAAAAGACTGTTGATGCTGAAAGAGATGGCAGAAATGTGAGAATGTATATGATCCACCACGAGATGTTCAGTAATGTTTACACGATTATAAACTGATTTTCTTGTTCCTTTGAATTGAGCGGCCTATTGCATTTTTAGAAAATGAGAAATATGGCTCTCACAACTGGAATCAGATCCCCCCCCACATTTAATTAACACACAGCTATTTATGGTCTGCATTTCTTGTAAAATTGAGTGTGTTGCTTTTAGATTTGTCATACAAACTGTATGTACATTTTCCTGATGTTTTTTGACTGGCCATTAAACAACACTACTACAGAGTCCGTGGATTGTGACCAGTATCTAATACTGTACATAGGCAAAACCAAGAGAGACGAACTTCGGAAATGTAATTCATCTTAGTGAGAATAAGTACTGTTGCACATTTGAGTGCAGAATATTAGTTTGTTATTCCATTGCCCAGTTCTCATGTATGAGCTGCTGCTGGTTGTAAGCAGTATATTGATGTTATCACAGTATATTGTTGCACTTTTTTTAAAGCAGTATTTGCACAACATTTGTAATAACTTAAATATTCACTCTGGTGCATTATGTTCAGACCACCTCTTAATGTTGTGCTATAAATATAAGTTACATAGCCCCAAGCTTTGTGTGTAAATGTGACTAATAGCTGTGAACAAACTTTCTGTTAACATGCTGTGAATAACATTGTGCATCATCATTAGACAAGTTTAATAGTGACATTTTTTTGTCAGTTCCTTGCTGTGTGAAAGAGAAGTCTCAGTGTGCAGCTCAGGCTTAAAATACTTTTGAGTTACTCTATTTCATTAAACCGATTGTGGATAATGTCATGTTTCAATGTCCTAGTCAAAAATAAGTTATTGTAGAGGATAAATGGTATTTTAGATACCCCTGCTTTATGTGTCTGAGGAGGAGCAGGCAGGCACATGATGATTAGACTCACTGTTGTGCTCTGTCATGGCATTGCTCTACAGATCTTTCTTATGGTGGTGTATCCAGGTCAAATCCCTCTTCTGTAATGTCCTGTGAAAGTGAGCTCAGTGATGGGATAAAGTCAGAACTATGAGTGGCTTTGAACGGCTGCAGTTCCAAGTGTCTACACTCTGCAGTGAACAAATTGTAGGCTTTGTATATTTATGTTCATAGCGTTAATTTAATTTTTCCAATGTGAAGTTAAAATTATTGTATACAATACTTGGATTAGGTTTGTTTTCTTTCTGTGCCTTCTTTTTGTAATGTAGTATTATTTTTTGTGGCACACGGGCAACTGATATTTAAATCCTCACAGGTCAACCAAATAATAATAATATTAGTAATAGCATTATTTAACCTTTAAAACCTCTGCTACTTTACTCAGTTTACAATTTAAATCCAGAGTGCATATGGAAGATTTTGTTTTATCCATTATTAAAGCTCTTAAATATTATATGGATCTAGCTGCCAATTTATTAAAAAATCTGATTGTCACATCACCACTTAACATACTCATATACTGTATATACTGGAGCTGGTAGCTGGAGAGTTAAAACAGGTTAAGGCTCAATTAGTGATCGTAAGAGATACTCTGAATGCTCTAAATCTGAAACAGAATAGTTGTTAACACCGTCTTTAGCAATCTATTCATATTTCCTCCTGACAAACTGGGGTTATTTTTACTTCAGTAACTCATTTCGTAGGGCACTGGCAGTGTTTCAGGATAGAGGCTATTGTATTCATTATTGGACTTTTGTATGACGTAACTTAGGAATCCTCATAATAACCCACTTCAAGTGCAGATATCAGTGTGATAAATATTCACCAATACGTCACGTGTTTCCATGTGAGTGTTAGTTGCCTCCTGTAACTTTCCATTGTGTTTGCCATTGATTGTCAGTGGATCTGAGCCATGTTAAATTGATGCAGGGAAAGCTGCCGGCGGCACAAAGATTATACATGATGCAAAATTACAATGACGATGACAGATGTAGAACATGTATACACGAAGCTGTAATTAGTGTTTTCTGATATATTTCTTGACATATGAAAATGTCCATGAGTCACGAGTGGTTAAATACATGATAATGTCTTATGCTGTGTAATTGCCTTTGTCACTCTATTGGAGTTCAATGTTTTTCACAGTAATTCTGATTTAGTAGATCACCCATTGCACTGACATAATAGGCACAGTCTGATCAATAATGTACCACTTTATAGTTAATGTTCATACTGTAAGCAGCACAGTGCTCCTCGCTCACAAAAACAACAACAAAAAAAGACATCCTGAATAGTGCCAAATCTTGATGGATTTAATTTTTTTTGTGCCTTTTTACGTTTGTGATTTTTAAGTCAGCCAAGTCACACAAATATTTTGACATAAATAGAGCAATGGCTAACAAGGGGGAGAGTACTTAGTTAGTATTAAAAATGTCAAATGTAACATATGTAACAAAAGAAAATAATGAAGTTATGAAGTCTGTGTTTTATTTATTTTTGGCTGGTATGATGAATCAAATAATAGGTATTAAGATTTTAATCATGATGATAAATTACTGTATATATAATTCAAGTAGCATTGCCATGTCAAGAACCCAGAGAAGAAAGCATTTGTTACACAGTACTATTATGACCAACCAACAACACAAAGGAAAAAAGGTTTATTATATAAAAATACAATATACACCTGTTTGCCAGTGTCATTTATAATCACTACACACTGCACATTCACGTCAGTCTATTTATAATACAATGATTACTCATCATTTAGCAAACAGTTTGGAAGATAGTTATTAAAGTTCACAGTAGTTGCGTGCAATAACTGGACCCTCTGTCATTGGATGGCACGGGGTATATATTGATGTGTGACTGTGAGCCTTTCACATGTTCCTCTCAATTCATTCAGAAGGTGCATCATACATAGAGTCGCTGTGTTTCTGGTTTCAGCATCACTGGACACATCTGCCTTTGTCTTACCTGGGGCTTCTTTGAGAATGTGAGTACAGATGTTGAAAATCTGGTAAATTAGAAAAATGTCTGAATTAGATTATTTCTAACTGTCTTAAGAAGATTAAATTTGTTTATTAATGACAAGCATTAGAATGATAAAACTTGCTCTTTCACTGCATGCAGTACTGCAGTATTTATGTTTCAGTGATCAGCAAAAATATTACTACTCTACTAAACCAGCATAGTTTTATTCAGTAGCAACAGTATTGGTTTTGTGACATTTTTATTATCATCATTATTATAATTTTATTATCATCATGATTGTTCTATTTACCATCATAATCGTCATAATGATATTTTGTGTGTATGTTTCGTAAATGTATATGAAAGAATAATAGTTATGGCATTGTATATTATATAACAAAGTGGTAAAAATATTTCCTCAGGGATCAATATTGTCCCATTTTCTGAGGACGTTTTTCAGCAGGGATACCTTTCAGACCATTGCATCCTCACCTGCATCCAGGGTCGGAAATCTGAAATGTGTGACCAGCAAGAAAAAGACCACAAGCGTGGAAACACTGCTAATTCAAAATCTCAACAAATAAAACACGGTCATCACCACAAGCAAAAAAAGTTTCATCAGTCAGATGACGATAGCCACAGGTACGTTTTTAAAAAAAAAATTAGTTTTAGATATATGCCTGTTTTCTGATCAATATATTTATGTCTAATTTAAAAAACCTGCAAACAGGCATGGCTTTTACAGTAAAAGTATTAGAGTAGAGTATCCATTGTGATTTTAACATTCTTGTTTCCTTCTTGAAATAGCACCCATTCAGTGGCAGAGGACAGCATTTTCAGTGACCATCGACATCAGTTTGTTCATGGCAAGACTCATCATTCTCACCACAGGCAAAACCATCGCCATGTTTCTCTTTCTGAAACCTTAAGTTCTTCAAATAGTTCTTCTTCATCTTCCTCCTCTATTTCTTCTTCTTCATCACCATCTTCATCTTCTTCATCTTCAACTTCCTCTTCTTCTTCCTTTTCTTCCTCTTCAACATCTACCTCTTCATCTAACCTGTCTTCTGCAAACAGCAGTGAGTGCTTGGATAGATATCCCCTTAAGAAGAGTCAGCATTCACGGTCCTGTACTGAAATATCTGGGAAACACAGGTATTTTGATGAAGGAGATGACATAGCCCCCCTGATAAATAAAAGGGTTTACATTAACAAACACCCTGCCAAACAGAAACAGGAGAAAGGCCAGTCCTCTCAATGTGGCACCAACCAGGGAACCCTGAAGAGCAGCCAGAGGATTGCAAGGGGATCAGGAAATGATGGAAGTTTCCGCAAAGCCAAGTCAATGGAGGCTCTCACTAGACCCATAGAAAGAGAAGAGCATGGAAAAGTGGATGAAAATGAACAAGACAGGAGGAAAAGTGAAGCCAGAAAGAATTTAATGAAAGAAAAAATGAAGTTCTCTGCCTTCCTTAATGAGATCACCAGGCAGGTGCTCAGCCCAATGAGGCTCACCACTCTTGGGGTTACAGATGCTCAAAGACCCTGCAGTCCACGGCAAACTACTGTCAGATCCAGCAAAGTAGACAGCAGCACTGAGAAACCCAGACAGCAGAGGAGTAGACCTGCAAGTGGAGAGTCAGTTAGTTCCAGCAAATACTCCCATACCAGCAGGCACTCTACTCGACTCTCTCAAAGTAAATCTTTTCACTACAGTAACAGTCACCATTCTGCAGACCCACCTCATCACAGGTGTCACAGGCCTAGAAGCTGCACTGATATTAGTTGTTTGAAAAGACGCTACTCCTGGTCTCAGACACCTCAGCATTGCTCCCGTTCACATTCTTTTAAGCACTACCACCGCAGTCACCAAGGCCACTCTTCTAGTCACCATCACCGTGAAGAATGTAACAGCCCAAGTCACCACCATCACCACAGAGACCACAACAACATAAATCATCACCATCACCATGGACACCACCACATTTCTGTCTATCGTCATGGAGATTCCCATAGTCCCACTTATCACCATGGTGACCCCAACTGCACTTCTCATCACTACAGAGGCCACCACAAAACCTCCCATCACCATCATCATAGAGACCGCTACAGCCCAACTTACCACCATGGCAAGCACCAGATTGCAACTCATTCTCATCACCATAAAGACCACCATGGTCATGCTTATCACCATGGATCCCACCACAATCTAGGTCATCATCAAGAAGGTACCCACCATCATAGGAAATTTCCAAACACAAAATGCCCAATTACACCACATCATCATGGACATCACAGTCTATGCAATGACCATGAAGAACATCACAGCCCAACACATCACCATCGCCATGGAGATCAAACTGACCTTGTTCATCATCACGATTCTGGCCAACATCATCACCATGGAGACCACTACAGTCCAGGGCATCAGCATCACCATGGTGACCACCACAGTGAATCTCAGCAGTATAACCATGGAGACCATAGTCTGGACTATCACTGTCATCATCGAGACCACCATGGTCCAGGGCGTCAGACTCACCTAGGAGACCACTACAGTGAATCTCATCAGCATCACCATGGAGACCACCACAGTCCAAGTCGTCAGCATCATAACGAAGAACATCTCACTGAATCTCATCAGCATCACCATGAAGACCACCACAGTCCAAGTCCTCAGCATCATAACGAAGAACATCTTACTAAATCTCATCAACATCACCATGGAGACCACCACAGTCCAAGTCGTCAGCATCATAACGAAGAACATCTCACTAAATCTCATCAACATCACCATGGAGACCACCACAGTCCAAGTCGTCAGCATCATAACGAAGAACATCTCACTAA
>JAUYWH010000006.1:5151584-5199191 GCA_034779795.1 Ctenopoma multispine
ATGGACAGAATTTCTAGGCGCAGCCAAGGGGTGGAGGGGGTCCTGTTTGGTGGCCTCAGAATCTCATCTCTGCTTTTGCAGAGACTACTTAGGCTGCTGCCCCCGCGACCCGACCTTGGATAAGCGGTTGATAATGGATGGATAATAATGAATTTAAATTTAATTTAATCCAGTGTAATTGAAAATACTTTTAAACAATTAACTTTAAATGCAAACCATTTCTTTCTTTAATATTTTTTTTATCCAAACCTTATTGGAACATTGAACAGATAGACATACAGATATACAGGCTAGTGAAATGGTGGAAGATTAGATAATGATATTAACACAAAATGGGAAAATACATTACACCAATAAAAATTATTCAATAAAAATGTTGATCTAAAGTAAAACATATACAAAAACTACTGATTATGAGGGGAAGTAGAAAATAGTTAATCATAATATATGTGTGTGTGTATGCTCTTTTTGTTTGTCATCAGTCTTAAAGAATCAAAGGTAAAAGCTATACTTATGTGAGATTTGCCCATCAGAAGTACAACATTTAAAATATTTTCAAATTTTGTGATAATATCTTCAGCCCCATTTATTATAGCATGGTCTGCTTTATTTGAAGTAAACTTCTCTAGGTCTTTCCAAAATACAGGTGAAGAAGGACAATTACAAAACAAATGTAGTACAGTCTCTGGTTCAGTTGTGTACATGTCTCATTTATGTCAGTAAATCTAGAAATTCTTATGTTACATGGATTAAAATAATGTAGGAACTTAAACTCTGTCAAAACATCGCTTATCTACTGCGATGACGTCTGATCACGTGACGTCGTGACGTCGCGCCCCGTAGCTTTCGACTCATTCTCGGGATCGTGTATTTTGTTGTGAGTCCCGTCTGGAAATGTTCAAAATGAATGCAGTCAGTCAGGAAACGTACCGTGCGACAAACTCGCAATGAAAACTACTAAACATTTGCTCTTAGTTGTTTTAATGGCTTCTTTATTTGTACATGTTTATTTACTGGAATAATCCAGAGTGAAGTCACACCCAGCAAAGAGTCGGTCAGAGTTACCGAGTCGTTCAGTCACTCACTCTGCCTCTGCGCAGCTGCCCGGAAAGCTAGTTTTAGACAGCTGAGGAGCCACAGACAGGAAAATAACGTTAGCTAATGCATTTAGCTACAGAAATTACACACTTAGCAGGATCTTATCCAGAATAAGGAGCCGTGGAGGACATTTTACAAGGACTGGCAGGTAGGTGGACAGCATGGGGCATTTTGTTCCATCACTTGTTGGACAAAAAACAAAAGTTAGCTAGCTTAACACATAGATTGTATTACTACATTGTTATCAGCTGGTGACTGAAATGCATTAATTCGTCTATGTATAGCAGCAACGAAACTCTGTTCATTACCACTGAGTAACATTAGCTTTTCGGGAAACCTGAGCCATTGTTTGAGCATGTAGTGACAGTCCAGTCAAACTCAGCTAGCTAACGTTAAGCTTTGTTGCGCGGGCCTCGGGATGTCGCCGTGTTGTGCTGCTACATGCGCCTTTCTGTACCCGGTTATCAGCTAGAGTTAACAACCACAGCAATACTCGAAGTCTTATTGACTACCACATAAAGTGGACTAAACGATAAGCAGGGTGAGGCCAGCTGCAGTCGACTGTGATGTTCTGATTGTACAGGGTATTTTCCAGTGCAGTGCCGCATGATGGCACTGGTGCCGAGTGAAAGCTGACCTAAAGTAGCCTAATTACTTGTTTATTGAAACCTCACTAAAGGAAATTGATTTAAGACTGCATGTCAGTGAGGATGTTGCTAATATCTGTCCAATCAGCTCTAGTCATAAAGACCTTTTCTTGAATGTACATGAGATCAGTGTATTACACACTAATGCTATACTAGTGCTGTAGGCATTACATGTAACTGTTAACATGAACACACACAAGCACACACGCCACTTTATTCTGGTCAGACTACATACTTTATATGGATTCTAAAAAAATAAAGAGATTTTTGAAAAATGTGTGCTAATGTGCACATTATGTTATATGTTGTGATGAATTTGGTCTTTGTGTTTCAGATTAGACATGGACGGAGATGACTACAGTTTTCCACCAGATTCATCAGATGGTCACTCACAAAGAGGAAGCGTTGCTTCTTCTGCAACACTTTCCCGTGGTACGTACTCTACTAATGAAACCTGTGAAGGTCAAAGTTAGGACCTGTGTTTTATTAAGTTTTATTGGCAGCAAATTAGCTTTAGAGAAAGTTTTCATTTTAAAGTGTCATTTCTCTTTAGCTTATTTCTCTTTGTAATGTTGTTGATTAATTACAATTTTCATATATTTCTGGTTGTTGACACAGCTCAAGATGTGCTTGTCTACCTGTTTGGTGAAAGTGCGGTACACTTATCTGTAGAAGGTCTTGGCAGCAGCACTGTGCAGGAGTTGTGCCACAGTGTTCGTGAGGCTCTCCATATTCCTGACTCTGCACAGGATGCTTTTGCCTTTTGGTTGTGTTCTCCACTGCTCGGTAAGAACCTACCCACATACCGTGTATACTCATAGATACTGATCTCTTCATCTGATCAAATAATATGCAAAAATGGACTTTATGAGTATACTGATGCTTCTTTCTTTGGAAATAACAACCAAATATGACCTAATATGTTATTTTTTGGTAGGATGTCAGGTAGGATACGTGTCAACAATCCTGTGGCCAAATTATATAGCCTAGCTGTACAATATATTCAGTATAGTACAAGAATCTGAGTACTGTTTTACATTGTTTACAATGGTTATACATCTCCTCATCAGAGTTGCAGTTAAAGGCCAGACATCAACCTTACAAACTGTGTAGGCAGTGGCAGGACCTGCTTTATCGCTTCACTGAGGCCTCAGAGGAAGATATATCACAAGGTGAGAGCTTGATCTATGCGTTGCACTAATAATTAACTGCGTTATTGTCAGCCCCAGCTACAACATGTTTTTTTTTTATAAAGGCATGACCATGACTCAAGACAAGAAAATGGTGGCTGTGATAACAGTCGACGCCATTAAAGGAAAGATTATTACTTGTAGCAATCTGTATTAAATTCAGATTCAGAGAAAATGTGAAATAATAATAACTTATATACTGTATATATTGTATGTAGGTATCCACAGCTAAACAATACATTACTTACACAGATAGGCTACAGTAAGTGAAAGTAAGGCTGTCTGACCAAAGTGCCTGTCTTCTCACTTCCCTGTTGATTTTAAAACATCACCCAAGGAAGAGAAAGAAAAACAAGGCTACACCCCCTTTAGAATGCATGTCCACTAAAGCATATCATGTTTGCTTTGGATCAAAAACAGGGCACTAACTAGCCTGTTGAGGTGTATGTATACACACTCTCTGATTTTCTCCCTTCAGTCTGTTTCTCTTGTTAACTTGGTTTCTTATGTCCAAACACAGTGTGTGTCTTAGTGTGCACAAGTGTTTCTTTTTCTGCAGCTGCTCACTGATTTGTAGCTTATAAACTGTTGCTGCTCAGTAGCTCAGTCAAGATGAATAAAAGTGCTGTCACTTGTTTGCAATAAGTAAATGTGAATATATTTGACTGAATTTTACATTAAAATAGCTAATAAGCTTAATTTTGACAGGATTTTTAACAGACTGGCCATTTGGTACAAACGTGAGGTTCCTTTGGCTGCTGAAAAATGAGAACATTATTGCATAATGGATTGTGGCTCAACAATTATTTTGTCTTGATTATCTTGTTTTCATAATTGTAGGAAGCCAAAATTGTAATTGAAAATAAAATTTGATCAATTGCACAGCCCTATTATGACTAGCAAACGGCTGTGGCTGAATATGTTCAAAACCCAACTGCATCAAGTGAAACCACTTAGAAAACAGATTTAGTGAATAACCTAAGATATTTATACTATATATTATTGGCTCTTTACATATTTAGTTTTAGCATGAGGCATGAAATTCTGACCATATCATAATAACCCTAAGGAAAAATATGATTTCATGACATTGTGGTATTGCAATTACAGACATAGACATAAATCTAAGCAATTTTAATGTAAAAACATGTCTTCTACTACCCCTACTTTTCTACAAAGGTTACATACCTTGTTAAGAAGAAATTACTAACTTGTTACAGTGTATAGAAAGGCATATAAAGTATGTAACATTGTAAGTAGAGCTGACACAGTTAGTAAATGATGCTGCAACAATTGCTTTTCTTATGTGGTGGTAAATTGAATATGGTTGGCTCTTTGACTTATGGCCAGTCTAAACTAAAGGTAATTCTGGTAACTTAGATTGAACTAACTAAGCAACATGGTACGATAGACAAGAGCTGCAAACGTGGTGGAGGTGGTTGTATTTAAATGAGTTTGCCATAGAGACTTTGACCGTATATACATGCTCCTTTTTTTAAAATCAAGTCAAATCACTTGCGAGAAAACATCAACACCACTTTCCATATCTATGAAGGCAAAAGTGCAAAACCTACCTTGTGCACTATTTTGCTCATTTTCAAATGTATTAATTTAAAAGGAGAAGTGATCATTAGAAACCCATCTTGCAACGATAACACAGATGATGACATGAATGTTTTTTATGAAAACATGGTATTTCCTGTGTGCGCCTAAGTTTTGACTGGTAGTGTATATTACACTCTTTAGTCGAGTATTGAAGAACAAACATCAAGGATAGTGCTTCCTCACAATTTAACAAGGAGAAGACTAAACTGAGATCACACAGAAGTTGTTTTTTTAAGCACTGTTAGTGAACTGTTTGTAATTGCTTTGTCAAAATTGTCACACATAATGGACTTCTGGTGTAAAAAAAAAATAATTGCAACACAATTTTAGTAAGTTGTAAGTGAGGTGTCAGGCATTGACTCAAAGTCTGGTGTTATTTGCCAGTCAAAGTAGAACAGCCCACATTCCTGTGTGCTATTAGTCCACTGATAGCAAAGAACTGGTGACACAGTGACAATTTAGCACTATTAAAACAAAAAAAAGATCACGAATGCATTGCATAATTATTTAAATGCTGTATGTGTTTTTGTAGAGTAGGTAGGAATACCACCCACAGAACAGGCCTGTGAGCCAGAGCAGAGTGGATTGGAGGGGGCTTGAGTGGTACATTTGATGTTATCCCCATGTCTAGCACAGTGTTTGTCTCTATCCCCTCACTCCTCCACTCTAGTAATCGTCTCGTAATCATAATGCACCATTTCTCCTCAGACGAACCCTGTCTCCAGTACAGACGCAATGTGTTTTATCCCAAATCCAAAGAGCTTCAGGTACTATTACCAATAATATTCTTATTCCCTTACATGGCTTTAAACATGAATTCATGTTGCATATGAGTAAATTAGGAGGGATTTGACCAGGATATTTGGTTAATGCATGAAAATCATTTTCTTTTTAAATATTTTGGACTCAGACTCATTCTGAGCCAATTTTCCTGATAACTGTCATTATCCCTCACCTGAGCAGATAGATGACGAGGGAGTGCTGAAACTCCTGTATGAGGAAGCCAAGAGCAACATTCTTACAGGTCGATACCCGTGTGATCCTGAGCACTGGGCGGGTCTCGGAGCCTTGTCTTTTGCTCTTGATGAGGGACTCAGTCTGGACAGCCAGCAATTTACTACCACTATAAGGTAAGTTAGAAAGAAAGAAATGTGACTCTTATACACTTTTAACTTCTGTAGAGGACTGTGTCACCTCAGTGTCTGTCTTACTGGATGTGTGGCAAACCTTTTCAGAATGTCAGTAAACATTTCAGGAAGGAGAAGACATGGGTCATTTATACCTGATTGTGTGACTTTGTCCACATATCCCCATTACGCTGAGTAGTGTAGAGTCCAGCCTGTTCTTCTCGTAGCCGTGATAAGCCCCCACCGCTTAATCAGCCATGTTTTTCAGAACATGACAAGTCCACTCAACAGTCTATTGTGAGATAATTCTAATGCCACAGGAAATACAGTGGGAAACTGTCCAAATAACTCAGCAGACAGTATGATATGTGTACTACAGTCCAGTCAGAGACGCATCCAGCACGGTGGCCAAAAGAAAGTATCATCTTGTTTCTTGGTGACATGGATGATAAATCATTCAAAATATTTGTTGAGTAAACACATTTGTTTAATCAAAGATTAAATGCAAGAGAGAAAATGCACTTCACTTCATGAAAATTAAATCTGGCCAAGAAACAGACTAGCAGGTAACCTCCTTTTAAACCAGAACTTGTCGTTTTTGCAGTTTACTTATCCTAGTCTAAGTAAATTTCAGAATATATTTAAAGGGGAAAGTAACACCAGTGTGAACATTTAACACAGATGCATAATACACATTTCTCTCATCTACTTTCCACAGAGAAAAGAAGCTGTCTTCTTTTCTGCCTGCTCATGTGGCCATGGGGAGTGGAGGTTTGCTCTCCACACTGAGAGGGAAGTCAAGCCGTCAGGCAGGGCTAGAGCAGGGCCTGTTGGAGGAGTACAAAAAGATCAGCACATGTGCTGGAAACCCTCCTGCGCCCACGCAGCTCTTACATCAGTACCTCAACAAATGTCACATTCTGCCTTACTATGGGTAAGAATTTGTGTAATAAGTCATTTATGCTCTGTTTGTGTCCATAAAACAATGTTCAATACACACCGGCTTTACAGAGTCAGGCCATGCTTAATTGTGTTAAATTTTTTAATAGATTTAATTTTAAACAGATACTGTTTCTACTGGTTACTCAGTAACGCATCATCACAAAATTAAAACATTTGTAGTTTTATTTAGTGAAGAACTTACAAATGTATTCAGATCTTTGTTGTGCTGAAAGGTGAACCCGTCTGAAGTTACATACAGTGTGATGCAGGTTTTCTTTGAGGACCTCTCTGTATTTGGCTCTGTTCGTTCTTTCTTCCATTCTGATCAGTCTCCTTGTCCCTGCTGGTGAGAACCACCCCCATAGCATGGTGCTTCCACCGCCATGCTTCACCATAGGGATGGTATTAGGCAGTTGATCAGCACTACCTCATCAGATCAAAGATCTTTTTTTTCATGCTCTCAGGATTCAGTAAATGCCATTTGGCAAACTGCGACCAGGCTTTCTCAAAATATGATTTATTTTTTATCAATTTTAATTTACAAAACAAATAAAGCACAGCATGGTGGTTTACGATGAGTACTAGCTGAACGCACAGTTTCAAACAACTGACATACCGTGAATCACATACATTTTTTACGCAGGTGTGCTTTCTTCTTTGGAGAGATTGACAAGCCAGTACAAGGGATCCTCCAAAGAGCAAAACGCAAAGCGGTCAGTGTTGGAATCTGCTTGGAAGGAGTTTATGTGATGGATGTCAAAGAGAAGGTGAGCTCTAGGTTCTCTCTGGTTAACATCGGCATGTTTATCTTACTTTGTGTGTGCGCATAATTGGATAATGGCTGTGCACAGTGCAGAAAGGTTGAAAGCACTTAGCACTCTGGAGAAAGCGTGTGCATCAGCTGACTTTTCCTCTTGAACACGTTTTGTTGCAGCATGTGCTGCTTGGCCTGCGTTTCAACGAGCTTTCCTGGGACCACAGCTACCCCGAGGAGGAGGGGGACTCACACATTCTGTGGCTGGAGTTTGATGGAGAGGAAGATGGCACTCCTGTCAACAAGCTGCTAAAGATCTATTCAAAACAAGTAAGAATGTACAATTATTTTAAATTTAAACATTATCTGATGCGTTCCTATCCAACAAATGTGTATACATTTGACAATCCAGCTTTAGGTGGCATCACAACTGTTGAATGCGTTGTGTTAATTCGCGTTTTGTTTTCGGGTCACATTGTCCCTGACCTGTTTCACACCTCCACCATCTCTGCTGTGGTTTGAACATCAATTTAAAGATGTCTTGTTGCTGGAGAGGGTGACAGATGTCATCCTGTTATGTGTGTCTCACTTCAACAAGGAGGGAGGATGTGCAGCCATCTCTAGAGAGCACACAACACCTGGTGTTTTTGACAGCATCAAGGCTAGGCGCAGCTGCTGTGCCCATTTATTCTTAGAGGAGCATAACACTTGATATAAGGATCTTGAATTAAGATTTTAAATAATTTTATGTATTTTCATCTATATCACCCTTATTTAGTGATGGTGATCATGATGATTGTTGGTTGAAACAAAAACTGCCTGAGCCACCAAATGACGAAGAGATGTTACACAACAGTAGAGGCAGTCATACATAATCACACCAGGCTCCAGTAGAAGGCTGGCAGCGGGATCGTATATGTTTGTGGTTTACTAATGGGCCTTTAAAAAAACTAAGTGAAGCTCTTCATTACTTCTTTTTTTTTCCCACTTGAACCAGGCAGAGCTAATGAGCGGTTTCATTGAGTTCTGTGTGGAGCTGAAGTCCGTGTCGGAGGCAGCAGCTGCAGCCGAGACGGACGGTGAGGCGAGTCTGTCTCAGCAGGCCTCTGGACAAGATGGCAGCAACAAGAACGGACGTGGAGGGCGACGCGGGATGCTGCAAAGGCAAAGCAGCGTTGTGTGCAGTCGGGTCCATTCACTCAACACAATCAGCTACGTGGACAATGGTGAGTTAATACTTATGATTAGTGTAGTTGTCCTCGCTCACCTGGCTTACTCAAGTGAGTAATTCTATGGAAGACCATGTCCTTGTATTGATTTTAGTTGTTTTTGTCTTTCAGGAAAAGAAATCAGACGCTTGAAGCCAAAAAGAGCCGCGTCCTTCTTCACCCGACAGGCATCGGCACCCGCGTACTCCGCTGTTCAAGTTACAGAAAGTCTGGAGCAGGGTTAAACTCTATAATCAGCACTGTCCCAGTCATCACAAAGACCAAACCTGAACAGTTTACACTGCGATCAAAAGAAAAGACTTGATGCAAGTATGAGTCATTTAACTGATAATATATGAACATGCAAAGGACCAAGTGAGGGATCTAAATGTGAGTTATATTTATCTTCTGAAGTTGTGTATATTAACAGAGTACATCAATGTGAACAACTAAGTGATCTATTAATTGCCATGGTGCCATGGTTAAACTGAAGTGGCTATTAAACAACATGGCCTTATAATAAGAAAAAAAAATATCGTCAGACTACCTTAAGCTGGACCTCGTTCATAAATCTGATGATGAGCCTTAGAGAAAACCTCAGATCATGACTGTATGATATCTTGTGACCTTCTTGATGTTTCTGCAGTGCTCTGGAGAAGGATGTACCGCTATTATTCGAACATGATAAACCTCAAACGAGGTCACTCACTGCGTTACCTCTTTTTACTTTTCAGTCTTCTTGGAGTTTGAACACCAAGAGCATTGCAATTTACGCCCATATAGCGTTAAACATATTATCACTTCTCTGAACTGTAAGACTTACCACAAACTCACAGTCAGCATGACAGACACTTTACAGGGCAGCGATATAAAGGCGTGTTCACACTATTCTGCTTTTTTAAACTGCCAGTGCCTTGTTCTCATGAAAGAGTGAAGCTTCTTCAAAGTACTGGTAGAAAGGTGTTTGATTTTATTGATCATGTCCATATGGGAACATTGGCTGTGTTGTGGAAGTTTCTTGTGAGTACACGTGTTTAAGAGTTTGGCTTGATATTTTCAGCTGGTTAACAGGTGGCACATTGCACACTTTAAAAATAATTTTGCTTTTGCTTTATTATCTGTTTGTTTTTGTAAAAAGCAGACTAGTGTGAAATTAGGATAAACGTATAAAGTAACAAGTTACAACATATTTTACAGCATCCAGTTGTAGAAGTCAAAATTATTTCCATACAATATTACGTCGTCACTGGGAGCAGCTTAAGTTGATGTGCCCCCATAAAAGAATCTAAGTTGAGTCACAATCTGCCCAAACTTTCTAATAAGTCAGTAAACCAAAATGTAAATTGATCCAACAAAAGCTTTGCCCTAAACTGATCATGTACTATACATGTTGTTATTCCTGCCACTAAGTACCAGTTCCTGTTACGTTAGTGTGTCATATTCAAAGTGACATCCACGCACGCAGGTCTGGACCTGATTATACCTTTCTCAGTCAAACCTGATTACAAAGTGAAACTGACGCAATAATGCACAGTACTTGTGCAACTTCTGACAAAACGGACTAAAATGGAAGAAACCTTCCTGTTTGACCGTTATCAGCACTACTTGTCACTTACTCGACTTAAGCTTTGGGTGCCCATTTAAATAATGATTGTTCTTGCAAATACAATCATGGTCGCCATATTTGAAAAGAAAACACTCTTTGTATATATGTAATCTTGTTGGGGCTTGATCTGAGCTTTGTGACAACTGATTTTAGTCCCTATGAGTGTATTTAGGAGTAAAGCATTTAATAAAATATTTGATACGTCATCTGAAGAGTTAAAAATCGCAAAATTCTCAGATACATGATTTTCAAATGGCACAGTAAAACTGACGAAGAACTTTTAACTATGCCATCAGTCTGTACACCAAAGCAAGATGATCTAACATGCTGCAACACAGTATGCTACAGTACCTTAACACTCTGGAGACAGACTTCACTCTCCACTAAAGTCAGACAGTCCTCCAGGTGTATCGCCTAATTTTACCTTAAATGCATTACAGGCCGTTTCTGTCTTTGCTGTGCATTTAACAAACGAGCTCACCTCATTAAGAAGGTATACATCTCTGCAACGCTGCCTTCCACTTGGAACATGTCCTCAGTTGAGATGTGGTGGCATCATGAATTGTTCCTGATCCTCCTGAGCATGCAAACTTCTGAATGTTATTTTTCTATGCTTTAACTTGTCTCGTCAGCTACTGTCTGTAACATAACTGCAGCAGTCCAGTATATTGTTGCTAACTTACACTATGCATGTCACACTGTAGAATAGGCATTCCAACAGAAAACACATCATGCAATACTGCACTGTTAATACTAATACACTGTTTCTAAATCTTCTACATCTGTAGATTGTTTTGTATTGTTCGCTTTTATGAGAGACTATTTTTATTATTTTTCTTTCTTTTTCATATACTCATCAGTGTTTGTACATTAGAATGAAGAAGTCATTTTAAGCATTATGCTTTCAAGCAGTCACTTTGCAGAAACATAAAGTGCCTTTTTGTTAGGACTGAGTTGGCATTTGAATGACTGTATTGGTGCTTGGAAACCAGAATTTTTGGTATCGCTATTGTTAAAAAAATAAATTGTGTTTTGTAATATATTTCCCACATTTTTAATGATGCATTTCACCTTACCTTGCTGATGTCGGTATATTGATATACTGGAAAACTATACTGGGCAGAAGGATGACGGTGTATTGTTAAGGCTCCTCTTGCAGTGGTCAGTCAATTCTGCCTTCATTAAAAGATACCTGCTATGGGTTTTCTTTTTTTCTTTTATAAACTGATACAAAGTGGCCCTGTTTTTCAGAGGATATCTGTGAATAGGTGTGTTTACTACTTCACTAAGTGTTTTGAGGCTGCACTCCTTTTACCTAACATGTTATCTACGTTATGATTTAACTCAACATCAGTATTTTGCAATTTTGTTCGGTTTTGTCACTGACTATTGTAGGTCTACTGAGATCTTAACCCACTGCATCATTTCCACTTGATGCATTTATAAAAAAATTAGAAAAATATTCCACTGCAAAAGTTTAAATGTGATAAAACATGCAGGGATGTAAGTGTTATACAGTATAGCACTGTCAGTGCATATACTGTATAGACAGTTTTGTGATTGTGCCTGTGGAAATGGGTTTATATGCACCTAAAAATAATATGGCAGGATAATATTCCAATGTTATAGTATTGTCTATGATGCAGAGTTTGTCAGATTTTGATTCTTTGACCAATAAAATGAAATTTGTTTGCTCTGAAAATGAATCCTGTTCTTTTGTTCTTTAGCTTGTTTTCTCTGGGTGTTTTTTTTGGCTCTCCCCTGATTTCTCTTCTGACCTTCTGCTTGCCTTGGAGCTACAGATTGTATATTTTATATTTCATGTAGTAGTGTTACTTCAGTTAAATAGCATACTGAAATACTGTGACATGCGCAGTAGTTCGCTTCCTGACTGTCCGACCGTTACCAACCGGCAACTCTCTTGACACTGACGAGGTGACACCGGATAGGCTAGTAACCCGGAAATCGTACCGTTTGCTATGCTTTTCAAGCTAGCTGATTGTGTTTTAGGCAATAATGACATTGTGCTTTTAATTGTGACAAGTCTTGCTTTTTAGTAAATACAGCTAAGCCACGCGGATATCAAGCAGTTACGTTGTGTAGTTGTAGCGGCGGTTACCACTTGTGTCCTGTCAGCTGGACGCCCGTAATCTTTGTTTACCTTAATTTTGTTTGAACGTTTCTCAGCTGGCCGGAGTTCAGTATGGACGGCGACGCGGACGGATCGCTGGCGGTGTCGGAGGATTCCGGCCCCGGCAGGAGGCGCAAAGTGCACGGCATGCTGAAGCTCTACTACGGCCTTAATGAGGAAGGAAAAGCCCCGGAGCAGCAGGAGTCTCTGGATCCCTGCGACATCAATGGGCCGCATTTTGATCCAGAGCACTATCTCAACAAGGTGACGGAGCACTGCTGTTAAATTGTCCACACTGTCTCATCTAACTGTGCACTGCAGATGCTAATACATCTACAGCTATTGTTAGTGTTATTTTGAACTTTTGACAGGCATAGTAACTCTTTATATGCTCATATTAAATAAAGAACTTAAATTAGTATATCGTATAATCTGTATGAGAATCCAGTTAAGTCTGCGTCCATCACTACATATAAATACTAATATTCTGAGTGCCATTTACTGTAATGTACCAAACAGTGCAGACATTATCCAGTGTTGATGTCGGCTAACATTACATCTCCTTGAAAGGGCCAAAAAGTAAGTGTAGTAGACATTATAGCCACATTATAAGAAATGAGCAGTAAACATACAGTAGCATCAAACTCTACACATGTTGCACAGGGTGATGGTGATGGGTGAATCTACACAGAGTTTCTGGCAGTCAGTAATAATTGAACACAACTTGCATAAAGCATAATGAAGATATACTGAATAAAATATCATATCATGGCTTCGTGTAAGTTATATGCGCTGCTTCAAGTGTGACCGCCGTGTGCTTTGTGTACAGCTAAGGAGGGAATGCTCTCTTGCGGAGTTAATGGACCAGGAGACCTGCATGGTGAAGCAGATCCGCTCTTTGGACAGCGACATGCAGACGCTCGTTTATGAAAACTACAACAAGTTCATATCTGCTACAGGTAAGTGGATGTTGCACCTGCTGTTAAACAAAAAAAATTTAAATCAAATTTTGTTTGAATTGTGCACACTTGTGCATGATTAAACCATCTCTTTATTTGTTCTTGTGTTCTATCCAGACACTATAAGAAAGATGAAGAATGACTTCAAAAAGATGGAAGATGAAATGGACCGCCTGTCTGCTAACATGTCAACTATCACTGAGTTCAGCGCTCGTATCAGTGGTACTCTTCAAGACCAGCACGCACAGATTACTAAACTCTCAGGTAAGATCTAAACTGACAGTCCTTGTTTTATGCAGTGAGTCAGCTGTGTGAGGGTTTCATGATGGCTGTTTTCACTTTTTCTTTTTGTTTGATTTGTTTCGCCATGTTTCACTCTAGGGGTTCACACTCTGTTAAGGAAGCTGCAGTTTCTGTTTGAACTGCCTGCTAGATTGAATAAGTGTCTGGAGATGCAGGCCTACGCTCAGGCAGTGAACTCCCACCGCCGTGCCCGCTGTGTGCTGCAGCAGTATAGCCACCTGCCCTCCTTCAAAGGAATTCAGGATGACTGTCATGCCATCATGGAAAAGCTGGCGCAGGAGCTTCGACAGAAGTTCAGGTGAGATTTTCTTCACCTATTCAGATTGCTGACATCATTCAGGAGTCCAGTGTGCAGCTGAAAGAATTATAGCTGATTTGATCTAAGTTTACCTACATTTTCTAAACCACAGAAATTAGGAAAAAATGTGCTGTGTTGGATGTTGGATGTTAAAATGTTAAAGGGCTTTATTTGTGATGCATTTTCTGTAGCTCAACTATTTCTAACAGTTTTATTGTTGTCTTATAGGGATGGTGGGTCAAGTGCTAAAGATTTATCGGAGTGTGTGGAGTTGCTGCTACAGTTGGATGAGCCAGCTGAAGAGCTCTGCGATAAATTTCTAAGCCATGCACGGTCCCGACTTGAGTCGGACCTCCAGGGCCTGGAAGCAGAGATAAAACCGTACCCTTCTGCCTCAGGTGTGAAAGACGCTTCTGGGCGCAGCTCATCATCTGCTGGATGTCCAACTGATAAATCCCCTAAAACGAGTGCTCTCCCCTCTCCCACCTTAAACACAGACATCCTCGAATTCATTGACAGGGGATGCAATGAATTTGTGAGCAGCTTATGTTTAGTAATTACATCTTATCAAGAACTTTTTATCACTCATGCTCAGACAGGAGAGCTAGCGTCCAAAAATATCCCACAAATGGCAAACGGGAAGCTGCAGGTCTTTGTGGATGACTTGGCAGCTCGGTATTTCTCGCTTGTTGAGCGCAGGATACAGGAAGAGAAAGGGGTCGGAGATAACTCCCTCCTGGTACGTGCCCTTGACCGCTTCCATCGCAGACTTCAGGCCGTGGCCAAACTACTGCCAGGCTCTGATGTGCCAAACAAGGGGACAGAGATTGTCATACGGGCAGCCACAGAGCGAGTTAAGCAGTACCTCTCTGCTCTGCAGAGTTTCTACATGGACAGCTTGACAGATGTGAGGCAGGCTCTGGCAACACCTCGGCTCTCTGTGACTGGGGCTTCAGTGGGTGGGGGTGGAGCTCTTCTAGGGGGCCCAGTCTCTAGTAGAGATTCTCCGACCAGCCTGCCAGAGCTACTCTCCTCCTTATCTGTGTCTATTCTCAATCAAATTAAGTCAGTGCTGGCATCAGTGCATCTCTTCACAGCTAAGGACATTACATTCTCTAACAAGCCATACTTCAAGGTGAATAGTTTTCTTGTTTATTTACCAGTAAATTAACACTTCACTCCCAAAATCTGTTTTTGTAACCCTGTGTAATCAGAGTCTTGTGATTCGCTTCTGCACAGTGAGAGTGACAGCCCTTTCTCTCTGTCGCCTCCTTACAGGGGGAATTCTGTAGCCAGGGTGTACGTGAAAGCCTGGTGGTGAGCTTCATAAAGTTTGTGTGCCAGTCTTCTCGCCAGTTCTGTGAGAGCGCAGGAGACAAAGGAGGTTCAACTCCTCCGGCACTTTTGTTGCTGCTGTCTCGCCTTTGCTTGGACTATGAAACTTCTACTATCTCCTACATACTGACTCTCACAGATGAACAATTCCTTGTTCAGGTAAATAGTTTGTCATCTTATAAATGCAGTGACGTGTACAAAACACCATATTATACTGTAAAAATACATATTTCACCACCCTCAGTAACACACTTTCACCTTTCCTTTTTCTCAGCACCACAGTCCTGTAACACCTGTCACGGCTTTATGTTCAGAAGCCAGAGAGTCAGCACAGAAGCTACTGAACCATTATGTCAAGGTAGGTTTTCACTTCTAATGTTCACTGTGATACTTTTTCTTACTGAGAGAAAATACAATAGAAAAGTCCTTCTTAAACAAACATTTTATTATACGCGTGTATATTTTGTTGTTTGTTTTTGCAGGTTCAGGGTCTGATCATCTCCCAGATGCTAAGAAAGAGCGTTGAAACACGGGACTGGGTCAACACCATCGAACCACGAAATGTGCGTGCTGTGATGAAGAGAGTAGTAGAAGATACCACCTCGATCGATGTGCAGGTAACAATGTTGTAACCTGAACCATGTCGTCAAGTACAGTTACCACGTTCTCTTCACTGGTTGTCTTATAATATTTTGCTGCTCTACCACAGGTGGGTCTTCTGTATGAAGAAGGTGTGAGGAAAGCACACAGCAGTGACTCCAGCAAAAGGACTTTCTCCGTCTATAGCAGCTCCAGGCAACAAGCCCGCTACGCTGCCAGCTACACTCCAAGGTGAATAAGCTGCAAACAGACTATTGAAATGACTATTGACAGAGACTTGATGATATAGTTTAAGATGTGATATTGAATAAAATAGAATAGACTTGAGAGAAACATTCAAGTAAAGTTACTGAGCCATATTTGATCCTGTTTATTGATGTGTTTTCTCTGTCTGCAGTGCTCCCATGGACACCAATCTACTCAGCAATATACACAAGCTGTTTTCTGAGAGGATTGACATCTTCAGCTCCGTGGAGTTCAACAAGGTGAGTGCCAGCTGTTGCTGTGCTGGTAAATCTTAAACCCTCAGTGAACTACATATATCACACACCTGTTCATTCTCGCAGGTTTCTGTGATGACAGGAATCATCAAAATCAGCTTAAAGACATTTTTGGAGTGTGTCCGCCTGCGCACCTTCGGCCGCTACGGGCTGCAGCAGATCCAGGTTGACTGCCACTACCTACAAATGTACCTGTGGCGCTTCGTCTCAGACGAAAACCTTGTACACTTCCTCCTAGATGAGATAGTGGGCAGCTCCGCCCACCGCTGCCTAGATCCTGCACCAATGGAGCAAAGCGTAATCGAGGTCATATGTGAACGAGGTTAAGGCTCAAAGAGCGGCAGAGGCAGATAGACCACACAAACATAGACAGAATGACAGTATACACTGGAACTGTGCAATTACTTGTGCATTACTGTTAAATGTCAAATTTATTCATAACATTTGATGATTTATCTGCAGTGTCTAAATTACGCTGTAAAATTCTTGTGGGCACATGTTCATAAACATTTAGATGACATCAATACTCCTGTTACCAATCAGCTAAATCCCAGTTATTACACTTGACTTAAAGAAGTGCGTGTGAGCATTTAGTTCTTTGGTTTAATATAATAGTTAGCATTTGCAAATCATAAAACAGGAAAGTCTAAATGAATTAGTCATGATACAAGCTAAACTTTAAGAAAACGTATTTATTGGGAACACAGAATATGAAAATCTAAACATGTAAATCTTATGTATTAACAAACGTTCTCTTGTTGAGTAATTGCAGTGTGAATGTCATCTGATTATGTAGTTAACGTCTAACACTAAAGAGACTGCAGCAGACTTACAGCAGCAGTTTTCTGTGTATGTCTTTCACAGATGAACAGTATGTTTATTCGTGCATCAGACATATGTGTCTACAATAAAAATTTTTGAAATGCAAATTGTTTGTTTCTTGTGTGACAAGTCTTTTAACTCTAACAGTGTAACAAGGTGGTACAGGTGTATTTCACAACATCTGTCAGCAATGATTCCTCCCTCCAGTGTCCAGCTGACTGTCGCCACCTGAAGACCTCATTTGATTGGTTAAAGCCTCTCCTCTCCACCCTCTTCTGATGACCGCGGACGGATGTGATTGGCTGAGGCACAGTTTTTTGTTGAAAAACGTGAGTCGGGGGCGTGTCCATCCGCAGGCTCCTGGATGGCTGAACACGCGTTTCCTTACACCCCGCAGTCCCGTCTACACGTTCCTGTCTCACACCGGTAAGACGATAGTTACTGTCTGTTAGTCTTCACACACGCTGTATTTCTATGCAGAGCCTTTGTTTGTTCCGAGTTCACATTTTATTTTCATGTAACATCATCAGATGCAGGGACACACGGCCTGTTTCAATGTCACTACTGTTAGCAACCGCAATGAATGCAACTTAGTTTACATGAGGAGCAAAGTGTAGCTTTACAGAATAACAGCCAACGTGCAAAAATGCCCAATTTATTATAATAACATTTAGTGATACTTTAATATTAAGCTCGAATATATCCGCAGTTGTGTTGTTTTTGTTTGTTATTAGTTAATTCCGTGACAGTATTTGAAGGCAGCATTGCTATGGTTTTACTTCCTGAGCTGCACCCAAAGATGCAACTGTCTGAAAAGTCTGCATCACACATGATGTGAGAGGATCAACGCCTTCATAGATCAGAAGTAAAATAAGTAATTAGTTCCTTTACTCGACTACAATGAAAAAGTTCTACTAAAGTAACAGTAGAAAAGTATCAGTAGAAAATGTAAAAGCTCACTTAAAGATCTTAACTGCATGATAGAGGATGGTTGTTACTGATGTATTTTTTAAATATATACATGTATTTTAATAGATCTGCTTCAGAGAAACTAACTTGGGTTACCTGACATCTTCTCGTTCTCCTCTAAGCTTTTATGCTGGTCAAGCTATAAAAAAAGGCATCATTCTGTCAAATCTGATCATATACAGTATTTTATACAGAATGTAAAACTACAGCAGCTAAATAAAAGTGCGGTGCAGTGAAAGTGTGAAAGTTACTTTCCACTGCAGCTACTATTAAGGATTTATCATCATTTGCAATTAGGTTTTTACTGTACTGAGGTTAAAGGTTACACAGACACCGTTTATGGCCTGTTTAAAGACAAGTGCTGGGTGTCGTCTTCAAAGGTTAATTGCAGTAAATGTTACGGCACATTTTACTAAGGATTATTGTAATTGTCTCATAAGGTTCACTCAAGGAAATGAACATGGCTTTTTTTTTAACAAATCAATGTCACTCCGCTTTACTCCTGTCATGATTTTGTAGATGAGAATACAATATTTATTTATTTATTTATTTATTCCTCAAATGTCTTTAAAATGACTGAACTATATCTGTGTTGATTTTTTCACAGGGGACCAACAATGAGGCCAAACAGTCAAGCACTCAAACACAGACTCTCACACGACACAGAGAGGGAATTTGGAGGAACGCTGGGTAAGTCACGACTTACACCATCGCATTCATTTTATTTAAGATGACTTTATTTTACCATGACGGCCACAATGTATTTCCACATCCTCTGTCACATTTCCTGCAGCAGAATAATCTGTTAATGCAGTTCTTGTCATGTATCACCTAAATGGTGCTTTATCTAATTTTATGATAAATAATACACAAACCGCTCACTGACCATTCGTTTCAACTCTAATTGACAAACATTACAACCAGAACCAGTCAGAATTGTCACTGAATGAAACGAGAGAACAAACTCACCACAGCCTCTGTAATGCGCGCGTGTGTGTGTGTGTGTTCGCGAGCACACTCTTCATTGAGTGCTTTTGTGCTGTGGTCCTTGGATTGAGAATCACATCCAGTTTTCCCTCCAGTTGTTTTTGAAGTAAAACTTTTTGAACATGACGGTGACACTCTCCACAGACTTACTGAACTAAACCACAACTTACTTTGTTCCCATACTGGTAACTTGTTTATTTACTACATTGTTATTAGATCAGCTTTAATGATTCAGAACTAAACATTTTCACCGTATTACATTACAATAAAATACACTAAACACACTGACATTTTCATCTCTCAGGTGCCATATGCATTCCTGTCTTTCTGCCGCTGACGGTGCTGTTCCTGATCAGCTTGAGTCGCTCTCCTGAGGCCAGTGTGCTCCAGTGGCCCCCTCCCTTCCCTTCCACTGATCAGCTGTGGGACCCTCTGGCCCCCGTGCTTCTGCTGGGCTGGCTTGCTCTGCACGCCCTTCTCTATCTGATGCCATTAGGAAAGGTAGCACATTTTCATCAGTCTGGGCTACAGTTAAACTTACTTGAAATCCAGCTGTGGTGACAAACACGTTAATAAGATGCTGCCTGTGTTTTATTTGACAATTTAATGTCACAGGAGCACATGTAGAAGAAGTAAACAAATACTTATTTTTGTCAGTTAGACTGCTGGTATTTAAAGTCGCTGTCATTAGCCCCCACAGGCTCCTGGTCATACCAGACCTAAGTAAAACTTTTACTTACATATATACGTATGTGAAGATATATTAAATTAGTGTATATGTCGGTACTGAGGGGTTAAGTGTGTTTTCAGTGGGTCACTGGAGGAAAAGGATGTGTGCCAGAGTCAGTAGGTTGTCATCCAACATTAGCATTTAGATTTTCATATTGAAAGACAATAATGCAGACATTGCATAATTTGGATTGCCTGATTTGACTGATCAGTATGTAATCTTCATTATGTTGTGTGTTCTGTGTAGAGAGGACCATGTATACGTTCTGTTTAAATTGAAAATGAGTTTCTTTTCCTGCAGGTGTCTGAAGGATTAGTGCTGAGGGATGGAACACGCCTCAAGTATCCCATAAATGGTATTGTTGGGTTTGGTGGGTGGGGGCAACAATATGCTTTTACAATATTGATCAGTAAAACATAAAAGTTACAACACGTTACAGCTTATTCTTTATAATTAGTAATTTTGTTGTATTTTATCTGCATTCATTTATTTTAACTCATAACTTAAGTGCGATGTTTTTAATTGTTGGCCCACAACTAGCTGTGTTTGTATCACAATTAATGGATGATGTTTTAACATTATTTCAGTACTGTAATATATTAATATAATTAATATTATGAGAAGCTGTTATATGTCATAGCATTTTATCAGATAAAATTCTCTCCGTTTCGTTTAGAGCTACCTCTACTTTCTGCCTGCATGGACCTTGAGCTAAAGTTTACTTAGGTTGCCGAGGGAAGAATGAGCTCCACCTCCGTCCGTCTGCTCACCTCTCTCCTCCAGGCTACAACATTTAGTTTTGTTTGTTTCTCTCCCTCAGGTTTTCATGCTTTGTGCATCAGCAGTGTGATGCTGATGCTGTTGCTGGCGCTCGGAGCTCCTCTGGGGAATCTGTTTGAGCTGCTGTTGCCTCTGGCCGTGTGTGCGATAGCTGTGTCGTTCCTGTTCTCCGTCTACCTCTACATCCGCTCCTTTTGGGCTCCTTCCCATGCTCTCGCTTTGGGGGGAAACACAGGTGAGAGTGAAAGATCATCATCAAAGGAAGAAGCTAGTGTCGATGTACTGTGCATTTCTAGCTCTATTGTTTGGTAGAAGATTTTGGTTTTCCAGTGGGTAATTATCTAACGGCCGAGCTGTCGAGCAGCCTGCAGGCAAAAAGTGAACACACTCTTTCAAGTAAGCTGACCCTGCTACAGTGACTACAATGTACTCTGCTGAATCTGAAGGCAGAAACCTGAGAGTATCCAGTATTGTGATTCAGCTTTTTTGTGAAAAGAAAAAAATGAGCTAGTAGCCTCCAAATTTTTTCTTTAATTACAGTAGTTGAATAGAAAGTCATGTAGGTGGGTTGTTATATACTTTTATACCATTAGGATATTTTTCGCCAACAGATACTTTCCACCAAGCTAGGTTTCAAAGTATAGGGGAGAAGATGATGACACTTATAAATGAGACAATGATATTGCATAATGTAAAGGTGCATAAACAAGTCGTGGATCATAGTTCATGTGAGCCGCAGATAATTGAGAGTGTTGCAAATGCTTTAAAAAATGAGGGCCTGATGTCCCCAGTTGGTGTCAGAATAATGTCATTAAGTCATTAAACTAGTGACTTTCCACAGTCACCACCAGATGCTTTGTTGTTTTTTCTGATGGTTATCTGCCAGGACGTCATGGTTGCCACCTTCAGGTCCTGCTGATTGAGTTCTCTCTGTCTGATCATCATGAAGTGAAATGCAGGTCACTAGATTTAGATGCGGTGGTCGACTCAGCCATTGAAGGAAATTATACTTTTTTTCAGCTCCTTGGAGGCTTTGTCCTTATGTTTAGGATATATTTCCTGCTGAATGATGTAATATTGTCCAATTAGACATAAATTTGTCTCAATCTGAGCAGGGAGAAAGCTCCTGTAAAACCTCTGCATTCATCCTGTTGCTTCCATCAGAAGTGAAATCTTAAGTAAATGTTTTTCTTTTTCTATGACATGTCAGAATGTTTGTGGTGAAATAGTGCGAGAGAAAGTACATTTAATTCAACCATTCAACCAAACCATTAGAAATAGATGTCACTGTATTGCTAGTTAAGTATAATAAAGTCAATAAGAGAACAAACTTAGATCACCTGTGAAGAAAGTTCTAATACTTTGGCCTTTCTGTCTAGGAAATCCCTTGTATGACTTTTTCATTGGACGAGAGCTAAACCCCCGGATTGGAAACTTTGACCTTAAATATTTCTGTGAGCTGAGACCGGGGCTGATTGGCTGGGTGAGTGAACAGTCAATGCCTTTTCACTTAAAGAGGTTTGTGTTCAGAAGCTAATATCCTGTAGCATTTGTTGATATCAGACCTGGGAAACAGTCACTGACCAAATGCCTCAAATACTTGGTTTGAATTTCCTCCAATAAATTTTCACTGAAAACTACAAAAATGTGACAAATTTACATTAAGACGTTCACTTTCATTTGCATTTGTGTCTAAAAGCTGTTTGAAGTGTTTATTGAAACATAAATATCTAAATCTCTCGTCATAGAATACTTAATACACCATACCTCCGCAATCTTTTACCTTATTTGAAACTTTTCCGAATAATTTAAGAGACACACTGAAGCCACAGATTTAACGAACAGTGATGGTGAATTCTGCTCGTGTACCAGACGAGACCAACAGGTGGCGTTGTTCTCTTCCTATTAGTCTGTGAGTCTGACACAGAATCAGAAACTTTTCTCCCCGATGACCTGACACAGTGAGAGATTTGCTAGAGGACACTGGTGCAAATCATAAGCTGTGTCTGAGTCATCAGACAAAATGTAGGTTTTCCATTGAGAATAGCAAATAAAAATTCCTCACATCATAATAAATCTTCACTAGACACAGAACAGCAACATACAGAGACAGTAAAAGGACCGAGTCATACTAGAAAAATGTTGATGTAATGAATCCCTTATTGTGAGTATTTTTCTTTCTCAGTATTGACAGTAAAACCTTTGCACATCTGAATGTTTTAAAGCCATGTGCGTAGGAGAGGACAGAAAAAGCTTCCACCAACTGGCTACAGACAGTGTGTAGGAGATTTTTGTTTCCTGCTGAATGTTAAAACTATTTGCTTTTAACATTCAGCATCATAAAATTGCTGATTATATCACAAATGATGAGCATTAAACGTGTCTAAAATTATTGAATGCATTACATTAAAACTTCAAATGAGTTTTCTTGAATATAAATCAACTTCATATTCAACAGCACACTTTCACTTACATGTCTGTTCATAAATAGTATAAAATATGTACTGTATGTACTCCATGAATTTACATGGATCTTTTCGTCTATAAGCAGATGTTAATAAATGTGTGATATAACACTTTTCCAATAGCACACATCACACCAGCCTGCACACTGTGTGGTCGTCTGCAAAACCCAGACAAAAGAACTTGTTGTCTGCATTCAAACATTATGGAAAACAATATTTTTACTGCAGTGATATAACATGACTCTTCTTCAGTTTACTCAAGTATCCATCCAGGTAATATTATTTGCGAGCTATTCATAGCATGCTGCAGTGCCAGTGTTTTGTTGATGGATTTATATATCCTAAATATTTGCAGGTTTACTTGGGCAGCTTAGGGTTGACATTTACTTTTTGTATTTCTAAATGATCTGCCTAATTATTCAACCATTAACCAATATTCATGCCTTTTGATTTTCTCTCAGGTGGTCATAAACCTCGGCATGCTGATGAAAGAGGTGGAGCTCCGAGGTTCCCCCTCGCTCGCCATGATACTGGTGAACAGTTTCCAGCTGCTGTACGTAGCAGATGCTCTGTGGAATGAGGTGAGGGGTTAGCTGGGGTCATACCTGGACACTTGTTTTTGTTCTGCAGACATTTTAAAATTAGGAAACCAAACAAGAACTGCTACTCTGAACTAACAGGAGGCTGTTCTGACAACCATGGACATTGTACATGATGGCTTTGGCTTCATGCTGGTCTTTGGAGATCTGGCCTGGGTTCCCTTCACATACAGCCTGCAGGCAGCCTTCCTGGTCATTCACCCACAGGCCCTGAGTGCACTTGGAGCTGGAACTATAGTTGCACTGAACGGTAATAACGTATCTGCTGTTTTTCATTAAGCTACATCATGTCATATTTCATTGTGAAAGAAGTGGACGTTCATATATTTTTCATTGCTATTAGGTATTGGATATTATATCTTCAGAAAATCCAACTCACAGAAGAATCAGTTCAGACGAGACCCAACACATCCAAGTGTTGCAAGTTAGTAACCTTTGAAAACTTCTACCAGTCAAGACAAATAATGTACCACAGATCCTGCAGGAGGAAGGTGCAGTGGAGAGAGGGGAGTTGATCTTTGAAGTCATTTGCCAGTTTTACTTCACGTTGTCGTTCTCCACGACCCTTTGCAGAACTGGAGACCATCGCCACAGCAACAGGGAAGCGACTGCTGGTGTCTGGCTGGTGGGGTCTCGTCCGTCATCCCAATTATCTCGGTGACCTCCTCATGGCCTTGGCATGGTCCCTACCATGTGGTAAGATGGCTTAAAAGCCACCTCAAGGCTTATTTTGTGTTCAGGCTACACTGTTGTTGTACAATCACAATCAAGTCTTTTCATTAGAAGATGTGGATGAAGTCATAGATCAATGTCAATTTACAGCAGTTCCTCCAATAGTTGTTGAGACGTTTCACTCAAAACAACAAATCATAGTGATGCTAGAGATATATATTTAGATAAATTATTTTCGGTAAGTGGAACATCTCTTCAGCGTCTCTTACAGAACTAGTAGACTGACTTCATTACGGAGCCGCATTGCCACCAGTAGAGCCTCTAGCGTGGTTAGACATAAGCAAATACGGTCAGATGACAGATCTGTAGACATTCAGTGATAACTTTCAGTCATTATTGACAGTTTCCTACACTCACAGTTGGTACTGTGTTTGCAACTTATTCAACTACAATAAAGGCATCGACAATCTGTCTTTGTTCCTCTGTAAACTGCCTCGTGTTCCCTTGAAAACTCACTTCCTAAAATGGTGACTGTCAGACTTTTGTTACAGCCGACACATAGTGCTCATTGGTATTCAGCTTTATGTGACTCACTTGTGTAGCTGTCTTTGTAATTGAGATGTACAGTCGGTTCTGCCTTAATTGCTGCAGTGAAAGTCTAAACGGCTAAATTATGCTCTCAAAAAAAATAATAATAATGGTGGCACATTGTGGACATGAAAGCCGCACTGATAAAGAGCAACATTTGTCACATGTAGACCCTGACTAAAGAAACACTGAGTGAGAAAAACACAGAAATGAGTCACACTTAATCAAACAGCTATTCTCCACAGCATTTTTTGTATGATACAAATTTAAATGAAACAAACAGCTTTTCGCAGGGGAGGATGTACTCATGATTACAGGTTGTTCGATGTAATTTACATCATAAACACTGTGAAAGAAAATGTGAATCATATATATATTTATGATTCCACTTTGAGAAAAGTTTTTTTTTTCCTAACTGCAATAAAAAAAATTAAATCTGTGATTTGTCAATTTTTTTCAACCTTTATTTGTCTGACAAAAGTAAAAGATGTCAGGTTACATTGGTTACAGGTTACACCATCTTAATTGGTCGTAGGCCAGAATCTTTTCACAGTAATATATATTATATATATTATTGTGGATGAGACCTAAGTGTGTTTCTTTTTGAGCTGATTAACAATTCTCTCATGACATTTGGCACAAAGTGTTGAGACATCTTTGGTGGCAAAGCCTGAACCTGGAGTTCATGCTTGTTTTATACCGAATCATGAAACCCCCACCTGTTACCACTAAACAACACTTGTAATATTTTTTCGATCACAAATAATTTTTAAGGCATCGAACTCTAAATTTTATTCTTTTTCCAAAACACAATAAAATTCCTCAGTGAAAATGCGTAAAATCTTTTGTTAGTACTTTTAGAAAAGGCAATGCGTGTTTTACTTCTGCTGTTTTATGTTTCTCTCCTGACTGTTTATGTACGTATCTCCTTTCTGTAGGATTCTCCAACCTTCTGCCTTACTTCTACGTCATATATTTCACCGTGTTGCTGATTCATCGAGAAGCCCGTGATGAGAGACAGTGTAGGGGCAAATATGGACTAGCATGGGACGCCTACTGTCGACGTGTCCCCTACAGGATCTTCCCTTATATATACTGAAAGGAGGCAGTCGCACAATATTCCTGTGACCACACAAATCCAGCAGTAACTTTGAAATTTTGTTTAATTTACTCAGACTGCAAACAACAAATGGTGCTGCTGATGGGAACCTGCAGGGAACTTGATGTGAGGGGAAAAGCAGCTTGTTTTAAGATTTAAATATTTTACAAATTGTAAATATCAGTGCCTTTTTAAATCCAAAAGGACTGGCTCTCATCACTTTACTATGTTTTTTTTTACAGTGTCTTCTTTTTTGTGAAGTGTAGTGTTATCTCTAAAATCCTTTTTGAAATGAATAAATACAAAACAATATGTGATCACCTGACTAAATAATATGGTCTTAATATAGAGATGTTAGAGCCAGAGATACATATTTGAGTTTTTAATCCATTGTGTGAAGATTTGAATCCATACCTGACATGACCAAGTATGACAGAAACAAGCCTGAAAAGCCAGAACAGCTATTAGCCTGTGAACATGGCAGCTAATAGCTGAGTTACTTTTTTTGTAACCTGTTATCGTCATTGTGTTTAAATGGATCCTCTTTCCAGCACACAGGCCGTAAGAGCAGACGTTCATCCTGCCTCTGGGCTTTTAAAGCATCTGTCAGACCTCAACCTTGAAAGCACAGAATCATTTAGTTGGAGTTTTCTCTGAATTACATGCTGTGTAGTAGCACAAGCAAATTTAGTTCTGAAAAATCGCTCAGCTTTAAAGCACAGTTGTTTTTTTGAAGCTGTGCAATTTGAGTCACTGTGGAGGTGGCAAATCGGTAATGGACTGATGCATCACCTTGAGGAAAGTTTTTCAATAGGTGCTAACTAAGTAATAAATGTTCCATGTTATTAAGACTAGTAACTTGGATCATGTTCATTTTAATGCCAGAGTTGTTTGTTGCTCTTTTTTTCCCAAATAGATTTAAGTCCCTGTTCTGTTTACACTTTATTATACAGTCTGTCTAAAAATGATGTACATCATATTTGCCCTTTTCCCTAATAAACCGCCCTGCATTTACATTGCAAATGATATTTCTCTCATGAATGAGTGTGTATGTGTGTCTCATACAATTGTGTGCATACTGATGACAGCACTCTGCAGATGCACACCTTTATTTTTCACCTTTTAAGTCCATTTATAGGTTGGCCTCTGGTCTCGCCTACACGGCACTCAAGCTAGTTTTTGTTGTTTTTCATACACTAAGTGCTAATTAGCAACATGTTTGTATAATGCCATAGCCGTCTGCATGGTGACTGGGTTTATGCTGAATTTATACGTAAGCTTTTCAGATTTTTTGTCTATATGCACTTTGTGTCCGCAGTATTGTTCATTTCATGGCTCTCTCACTGATAATCTCTCCCAGTATTCAGAGCTTGTAGTTTTTCACTGCTGTCTAAATATCTTAGGTGCTAATCACATTACACCACTGTTGTCTCACAGCATGAAGGACGTGTGTTCGAATCTACCGGTTGCGCAGGTGCCTTTCTGTGACAGGTTTGCATGTTCTTCCTGTGTCTGCATGGGTTTTCTCAGGTACTCCAGTGTCCTTCCACAGTCCAAAGACATGTATGTTAGGTTAACTGCTGACTCTGTTGCCCATAGGTGTGAGTGTGAATGTTTGTCTGCCTCTGTATGTCAGCCCTGTGATAGAGTGGCGACCTGTCCAGAGTGTACCCCGCCTCATGCCCACGGCAACTGGGATAGGCACCAGCACCGCTGCAACCCTTAAGAGGGAAAGGGTTAGAGTTCACACATTGTTCTTGTTACCTTTTAGACTCCAGTATAGTTTTAAATTAAAACCTATAAAAGTCCAGCTTTAATAGGTTTCATCCTCATACACTTTAACTTATGTACAATCAGTCAACTGTCACATTTTTCAGAATTTTTTAACTTTGCTTTCTACCTCATTAATTTTTTCAAGACCTCAGCAATTTATCTATAACCACTGTTGGCACATACTGGACTAACTCTGTAAAGCTTGTTCCATGTTGAGCTGCTCCTGTGCTCCTATATTGACGTTAATGCGTCAGTAAAATTAGACACTGTTATGATCAGTAGGCAGTAGAAACCTTAGGTATAAAAGCCTCGGAGCCTCATCTACAGTATGAAGACTGTAATGTGATCTTAAAATTTAATCTTACAATTATTTTTTAGCAGACCTGTTTGATTAAAAAAGACGTTATGCCTGAATAATCATTTGTCTATAAAATAGTCTTACAGGGCATCAGGACAGGACTATATATATATATATATCAGCAACCTTCAAGTTCCTTATTGCACATGCTCCATAGTCCTAAGAAGTCTTACAAAAAAAAAACATAGCTAAATGCAAATAGGATTTTTTTTCAGAGTTTATAAATTTATATTCATTTTAACAAAAATACATTTTACACATTTTTGGCAGATAAAGTGTTTTTTAATTTTAGATCATTAATTGAAAATGAACTCAGTGTTTAGTTACAGAGGAAAGCGCGGATATTTTTATAAAGGAGACAGCCGCTGAGTGAGTCACACTCAAGTCTCTGTCTGGACAAATGATGCACAGTCCAAATAAAAACATAAGCGTGAACAGGTTTGACACATCCTTGGACATAAACAGCCACAGTGGAGAATTCACATCTGCTCCGTCTTTTATTCTCAGGAGGAAAAACAAAAAATCAAAGCTGACATCTTAATTTTGTATTGGTCAAATGGAAATGAGCCATCTACAAGAAGAATCAGACTAAATTCATTTAATGACTACGAGTTGATTCTCCACAGGAGAGTCTTTGTGTAAAAAGATTAAACACATTTTATTTGGTGTTTGGCAGGAATATGAGCACACAGCCAAACAGAAACTACTGACTGTATTTTCTCTTTTTCCTCTCTCACTTTAATTATTCTCTCAGTATTTCCAATCTATCCGTCACTGTAGTGGTGTACATGTCTGTACAGCCTGTAATAACATGCAACTACCCAAGGCGCCTTGAATAATAATGAATGAGAGAAATGCGCGTCCCTGTATGTGTGTGTTTTGTGCACGCGCCTCTGCGTGTGCGTGCACTTGCCAATTATGTATGCCTATCGTGACGTTTTTCGTCCCATCAGTTGTAGCCAGTTTCCATAGCAACATCTCTCTGAGAGCACAGACGTGGGAGAGAGGGGAAAGGAGTTGAGACAATTATTGTGGTGGAGGGTGCTGAAAAAGGAAGAGCCCGTGATGATGAGTGTGAAACAGTGTGAACCGTGGGATGAGACAGAACGAGAAACAGATGCATGTGTTGTGTGAGTGCGTGTGTGTGTCTGATATCTGGCATAAGGAGGTATCACGCACAGATGAACTGAGGTTACGGTCGTCATGACTACATACATGAATCTGTTATGTGAGCACTGGAAGTAAAAGGCCTATCAATGTTTTAACATACGTATTGTGCAGAAAAGCGCTGCTGCTGGGCATGTAAGTCAACTTGAACTGGATTTTTCTGTGTTTTAAGTGCAAGTCTCAGAGTGAGTCAACAGGAATCTCTAATACAATTTAGTTTCCATGGTGACAGCTAGGGGAATTATATGTCCTTCTTAAACAGAAGGAAAACGCCAGCTTGAAACCTTGTTGTTGTTCTGTTTTTCTGTCTGAATCATTATTTAGACAACCGATACTTTGGCACACCTCACAGGCCTTACAAACAAGTCCCTGAGCCGACGTACGGCCATGCTCAGCGTTTTGTGAAAAAAAAAACAAAGGAGAAAATAAAAATGTCAGGAAATTGTGAACGTGTTGCAGCTGCAGCGACATTTTCATCAGTGATCATTTGCTGTGGAGATGAACTCTGTCAACTTAGTTTGTTATGCAATCTGATGAGCATCCAGTGCTCTATAATTTGATATGTTAATATTCTGAAGGTACAAACTTTAATGAAAGGCTATCATCCTCTTTTTGCTTCTTTCGGAGACATTTTCGTGGAATTCAGTTATTTCAGTGCCATTTAAGAGACCGTGAACGTCTCCGAGACTACGTCTACTGAATGCAGCTGTTTTTCAACAGTTTCCAATGTGGCAGTTCGTCGTCTATTTTCCATCTAATGCACCACTTCATGTCCTCTTCATATCCTCGCTTTAGAGTTCATCTCACCATCCTCAGTTAGATTTTCCTCATCTAGCACATCTCTAGTGTTGGCAGAGCATCACGTCTGCAAAACTCCTCGCAGATGGCCAAAGTACTGACCCTCAACAGACAGGAAATAAGAAACTTAGAGATGATCATTTTGGCATTACTGTTTTATTAGAATACGACATGTGAATCGCTGTTTATTAACTGTACATCATAGAATAACCTAATAAATATAAAGTAATCCACCAAATTTACTGTAGCGTACATTGATGATAAATGTATAAAAGACAGATACAAATAGATACTTATTTTCTAAAATGCTTTGTCTAGAGCAACTACATAATGACATTCAGCCTAGCTGTATTTCTTCTCCTTCCCTCGTGTTCCTGTGCTTTAATAGTGATTGTCCAGACTCAACACACTCGCACTGTTAGCAGAGTTCTGAGGTCTCAGCGTCCTGTGACAGTTAAACGGGAACATCATTTTAGCACGACATCTACTATCTATTGTGTGTCCTCAAGAACAATCAAGTTAAAGTTGCTCCAGTCGAGTAAGTGTAGCAGTTTGGTTGAAATTCAAATCGTGCAGCTAGTTTGAGTTGCTTCTTTCATTAAACCCTTCATTAGTATCCAACTGAAAGGACTGTGATTGACACAAGGTGTGTGCGTGTGTGTGTGTGTGTGTGTGTGTGTGTGTGTGTGTAAAGCATATGAAATGTTTTGTATGAATCATTGAGTACAGATTAAAGGAGGCTCATTCTAACCTTGAGGAAAGTGATGTAATGCACTAATTTTCTAAACATTTTCAGATTAGAAAGAAACTCTTATTTAAAAGATAACTCTGCTGATTTTTTCTGTTTCCTATTGTCAACAAATCCATTGAGTTTACTGTAAATTAACTGAAAATAGATTTCTTGCATAGCAAACAAATTAAACAACAGAATATGTTGTTTACTCTCCTCTCGAATGACGTTTAAGTGGGATGCACGTATGAGCAGGACAACAGCATTTCTCTAATGTCTTCTAAACCAATACATAAAACTGTTAAAAAAATAATGTGTTTATGAGCATCTCTATGATTAACGTTCATGGTATGGGAGCAATACAGGGACTATTTGACATTACGCTTTGCTCCCATCATAATTTTTATATCCACTAGAGACAGAAACAGACCCCCAAAGAAACAATATTCCTCTCCTGACATTTGCTTAAATTAGTGTTACTTGTCCTTTTTAAACATGAAACTGTTGTATATATATTCAAGATTAATTTTAAAAGATTTATATCTTGAGTAGAAACGGATAAGCAGAGTGTCATAGTCATGGAAGTGACCATGGAAGTATTTTCATTGGATTTGTTTACATAAGGAAACTACAGAAGTATGTCAGCTGTATCATGTAATCCTGCTATTGCTATTAAATTTATATTAGTATCCATAGTCACAGTATGTGATTCCATCCACACTCATACGCATACATACACAAAATGTACTGCAAAATGGTCTTTTATAGTGATATAGTAATGTATATTCATTTGTGTTTTACTGTATATTAAAGCTCCAGAATCATTTTTCGTTTCCCGTTTACAAATAAAAAATGGATTTAACAGTAGTCGATCAGTGACACAACAACTGTTGAATCTCCAAGTAAACTTTTTTTTTACTATGTGGACCCTGCGCTGTGAACCATGATTTTGCCAGTGTCCCAATTTACTAAATGTGGATTTGACATACGACAAACGTCACAGTTTGTTCTCAGTTTCCAGAGTTTCAACCAATGTTTAAATCAAACACTTGAACCATCACTAATCTACAAATAGATCAAACTAATGAACACATGGCAGCAAAGGCCACACAAGCTGATTAAAGGCTTTGCTGTTAGAAAATCTGTCCCTCTAACTTGTTTAAGATGAGTTTACCGTCTATATTAATGAAACATTGTCATAGAGTCGTTATTGTCTCATCTGCCACTAGTGTCCCACTCCTTTTTCTTACATACACTGACTAACACGTCATCGATATGTCTCATGAATTGTATTACATACATTGCAAGGTTGCTGTTTTTAATTGCTTTTTGTACATCTGATTTCTATATTCTACCTCAGATCAGAGAAACATTGATGTGCTAAAATGACTATAGTATAGCTGCAGATGAGTAAGAGTAAACTTCACTGGAAATAGGAATAAGGCGCTCCCCTGCACAGAACTAAATAGTCTTCTACGTTTCCTAGCAAATAAAATCATCGTGCCAAAAAAGATATGCATGTTGAAGAAAGTGAAAGTAAAGACAAGAGTGTTCACGGTGCCTCTGCGTGTAGATCATGATACCACAGGCACTTTTAGTCTCATCCCTTTTCTTTTCACTTATCCTAACTGATTTTTTAATTTGGCACAATGGTTTTTAGATATAAACATTTGGAATAATATATGCATGAACATAGCATGTAGCATAAAGTAGTCCTTACATTTATGGTTGTACTTCTCCTGAATGCACATTACAAGCGTTGACCCTTAGAGTCAAACTCATGACTAAGTTGTTGTAGTTTTTGTTATGTTGTGTATTCAACTTTTGACAAAGGTTTGCATCAACGACATGCTGTGTTGGTCCATAGTTTATCTCCACCTTGGTAAGAAGTGTCCGCCATCTGCATTTCTTGCAGTTCTCCTGTGCAATTAAACCCTTTGTCTTATAGTTTTACACCTGTAACACGATCAAAGTGGTGCTTTGATACCAGAGGTGTCTATTTTCTTAAATAAATGGAATGATACCAAAACAATCCTGCTTTTAGTACATCAGTCGAGGAATACAGATGTCTAATTTTGTTTTCCAGTATCTGGAGATTCACAGTGAATTGAGCGACTGGATCAGTAAAAGCAGCATGGGAAAACTCCAGCCCTTCAGAAATATATTGTTAAATCATAAAATGGGTCAAAGGCAACACAAACGCCTGCTGCAGCCTCCGTCTGTTTCATTTCAATGCTTCAGAACTTCGTCCAGACGTAAGATACAATTGTTTTAAAATGTTATTACTCTATTAAATGGCCGTCATCAGTTGTTATCACACCCACAATTATGCTCTAGAAAGAGCTAATCTAATGGCACCTATCAGTAGGCTAGGAGGTGAATGGATGTGTGTTCAGGCAACTATTAATAATTATAATTAATCACAACTGAAAGTCACCATTGATTTTACAACTTTTAAACAGGAGTCAGTGTCTTGTTTTCCGTTTCAAACCAACAGTTGCTATTTACTTGTTTTTAACCAAACAATGATCTTAAATAAATCCAACCATGAAACTTTTGTGCCCAAACAAAAAAAAAAATCATAGACTCTGCATTTATTATTGTGCTTATGATGGTGGTGCACGTGATAGTGGCCTACTGAGCCAACTAGGACCAGGTCCGTGATGACAAACATCCATTTAATGGGGTAATAACGTTTTATGCGAGTGTCCAACACCAGCATCTAGGATATAGCAATATAATCAAGCGGAGGCAGCAAGCTTACATTCACATTATCACTCAGATTGGTCTTCTTGTCTTGTCCAAGATAAGACTGTTGAAAACCCAAGCCAGTGATGGGAAGGATACATGGAGAGAGGAACAGCTGATGTCTCCCCATTAATTCTTCTGAGTCTTTCTGACAGATATTTCCTTTTTTCACCTCCAGACCTCCTGGGTGTTAGAAGCTCACCAAGGCGTAGACCATACTTCAGCAGGAAATGAAAAGATAGGGAAAAATTAGTAATTGTTCTCTAAGGTATCCACAGTTCGACTCAAACGAATGTCAATTTATACTCACCTGTAGAGATAATAGAAGAAAGAGAGCAAATAAAAGCCCAGCTTACACCAGGACTCCTTCTGGCAATAGTTGAGTATGTCAGCATTCATCACACTGACGGGGTCATACATGACCTCTGACCCATCAGCTGGCCGATGAAAAAACCTGAAAAATCAGAGAAGTTTGGCTCTCTCCCCCAACCAGGCCAACCTAAGCTTGCCAGACATATGTTATGGGACTGTACCTCCACAGATGGTAGAAGAGCAGCGGGATATTTAGGCCAAGTGTTACCCACTCTCCAGCACACATAAACATCAGACAGAAGAGCCCATGGATGGAGTACTCTGGTACCACCAACTAACCAGAACACACACACACACAAACACGGAGAGTCAGGTTATACTGTAGGTCTGCTGCATAGAAAGTGAAATGATTTAGTGATCACACTGCAACAACTCCTTGGAAAACACTACAACAGTCATGGGTTTCATGATGTGCTATAACTACAATCTGCAAAAACAAAATCTCACTGCGAGGCAAACACTTTCACACAGTAGGTGTTAATGTTACTCATGGCTCGCTGCTTGTTACGAGTGCAAATACATTTTCAAACGCTGTATATACTGTATAGACTGGTTTTTACGTGTCACTGAAAGTTAATGTGGTTTGGCATAGATGCTTCAAGTTGCTGAGAAGCTAGCACGTTTCAGATTTTAGAACTTCCTGTGTCAAGGCCAGACGAATCAGGCAGAAATATAGCCACAGAAATGGAAACAAGTGTAACTGCTGCTTATGTGGCTATATATATACGTATATATATATATAGAGTAGTGGTGTTGTGGAAAATGTCAGGAGTGAATTCTCTGTAACACTGTGCCTAGGAGTGAGCCCTGTCATAAACATGTGATCCAGCAGTCATATATAAAATTCATATAAGAACATAAATTGTAGTTTAAATAACTTACAAGTAATTTAAATTGGATTTCCTTTGTTTGACGCAGTAACATTTACGTGCTCCAAGCAACTGTTACAGCTTCATCATCAAATTACAATATTGCTGATGGGACAGATGTGTTTCCACTGACTGCGCTGGGTTTCAATGAGCGCAGTGTTAATAAAATGGATTATTTTTGAATGATGAAATTAAATTGAAAAATATTTTAAAAAGATATTAAAAAAGCAAACAAAACATTTTTATGGTGATGGAGTGGGTATGTAGGGCACTGGCATATATGTTTATATGATATATAAATCAAACTACACACAAAAAACCCCCCAATAACAATTGATCTTTTTCAACCTAAGAGACTTTATTCCCATACTGTTAAAGCCATTGTAATCTGACTAACTGGTCATTTAAGGAAAAAAAAACTTGAAGATAATAGTACTCACTTCAATTGCTTAAATATATAATATACTTTGCATTCTCCCTTAAAAAAACTAGTTTTATGTTCTATTTATTGATAGAACTTTTTTCTATTTGAAGTTGTTTGTCATAATAAGTGTTATTGACAATTTTCCAGCACAAAAGTGTGTGATAGATTTCACAGACATCGACTTTCTTTCTGAACGCTTGAAATTTAAAATCAAATAAAACCTACAAGACTGTATCAGTGTTTTCTTTGCCGACGGTGGCTTGTGGGGACGAGGTATATGTGAATCATTGTGCATCATAGTGCTCACAGTTGTTAGAAAGACAAGTGGTCATGGTTGTCTGAAGCCCCTCAGGCTTAGTCATTCAGCAGAAGCAGGTATAAACACAGCTATTACTCACCCTCCGAAGCAGGTTGCAGATTCTTTCAATGTTCAGAATCCTTTCCCTCTGTGAAGCGGATATAAAGAAAACCTGATCAATAGTTGGTACATTTCTTCTTCCTTTTTCCTGTTATATCTAACTATGAAAAAAATAAATCAGATACAGTATGCTTTTACAGTGTGTTTCAGAAAATTCACTGTTCAAGCTGAACAAGCGTGACACACCACAAAACATGCTGGACTTTCAGATAAAAACGACTTAATGCATCTGTGCAATATATTTGATTCTCTCTGTGCATGTATTGTATTAGACAGCAATAGCATAAAAATTTTTCAAAAAGGACTAATTTCATATGTCATAAACTCTGCAGTTACTTTCCATTAAACACACTCTTATGATTTGTGCAAAAGATGAATGCATGTGAAACCCAAACTGATTGAGACGGTTCATCATTACGAAAATACAGCAGCAACGTTTGGAGCAATTAGAGCAGTGATGTTTGCTGTGGCCCTGTGCACTAAATGCTTTGAATCTCCTGTGAGCCATAAAAGAAGGCCCAATTATTAATTTTAGAAATGAAAGCCATTCATCTTCTACTGCATTCACTAGCCAGAGACCTCTCATGTTTTATTGGTGTCCATTGATTATCTAGCCAGTTGAATGAGATGCTGCGGTTCATTCACTTTTATTAATTCGTTTCCATCAACAGACAAACAGGGCAGACAGTCAAAAGTACCAACATCCAGATTTGTTTTGCCTCATTTGCTTCGTGAAACCAAATACTTTGCGATGGATATGCTTTTTGGCAGCGTTTTGCCATTTTGTGACATACTGAGTCATCTGTCTCATGGGATCATAGCTTGGAACTACAGGATGCACCTATTATGAATCTGTGGCCATAAATTCAAACTCCCATGGAAACTTGAAAGTGGATTTTGCCCTGAATCTATAGCTGGACGCTGGCTCTCTACTCTCACTGTTTATTTGCAGCTGGTAGTTTGGTCAATGTCATTTTTTACACTCTTGTGCACTTTGTGCTCCACGTCCTTCCCTGACACTAAGCTTCATAACATGATCAGCACAGTGGGGGACCTGACAGCTAAGCGACTGTCCTGTGCACTGTATGGTTTGTTATTGCACATATAATTTTTTGCCCTGCAGTAAATGTGCTTGGACCTTATAGCCTGGAGCCTCCCTGAGGTGCCCCAATTTATGTCAGGTCATCCAATTCACTCTGAATATTTAATTTTTCCAGCAAGAGAAACACATCTGAAAACGTTAATTAAAGGCAGAAGAGACCTTTCACAATACTGAATGAATTATAGAGCAACAATTGCAGGGCAAACAATGTTGTCAGGTATGTGGTTTGATTAATAGTCTAATCAAACGATCATTGTCAAATGAAGTAGCAGGTAAGAATAGAATGACACTTTTTTTCCTACAGTCATTAACATTAAAGAAGGCTTGAAATGAAAAACATGTAAAAGAATAGTTTTTGTAAGGTGCTGTTACACGGCAAGAAATGCTGTGAAATGTAACATTGAGATGCTAATGCCGTGTCCAGCTGACACAGAACTGATGTTTATGAAATTAAATATCTTTGATTTACTCATAAACCTAATGTGAAAACTCACGTTTAGTCTCCTTTTGTCTGCAATTAGTCATTCTACAATTTCTCTCTTCCTCAAAATGATTTATCGCTTTTGTCTTTTTTGTCGACAGCGGCAGTTTAGTGAGCATGCATTGATCTCCGTTAACATCAGAAACAGCTGCAATTTATTTTCCAAGGCTACGGCCCTGTAAGTCTTCTACTATTTGTGCAGGATATTGATTCTGGGAGAGTCTGCTAGCATCAACATCCTGGCAGACTGTGTTATTTTTGAGCTCTTCTGACATGATGACATCAGTTAAGGTGATAAATTTAGGTAGTCCATTATAGATTGGGAAGAAACACCTGTACCATGAACTGCAAGACAATACGATACTGCTGTCAAGAAGCTTGTAATGCTCAATATGTTTTGATGTCAAAGAAGTCACTTCTCCATCTTCATCTGAGGGGCAAAATAACCCATCCATTTTGAAGTATTTATAGCAGAGCTGCTGTATTTGCATTATACTTTTCAGGTGTTGCAGTTTTTGTGTTCGCCCCCTGTCGCTGGCGTGCCTCCACACCCCCACAGTCTGTTTTCACAGTTTCCTCTCCCACTCCTCATCACTCTCACTTTGCAGTTCAGATGCAGGTTCACATGATTGCTAGAACATTAGCTAACTTGTGAAAGAGACATTCACAGCTGCTGTTAACTTGCTAAATGAATAATGGCACTCATTATCAACTCACCATAATGTTACTTTATGTTTTCTAAAAGGCTAAGAAAAAAGTATACATTGTGTATGAAAGCAACATCGCAGGAGGAGAACTCAAATATGGGCCCTTAAATTCAAAGCCAGATTTTGTTTTTAGATCATGGCCTGAATTTTCTAGTGTGACTCAAGCAAATAAGTTTGTTCTTGTGACAGTGAGGCGAAACCTTGTAACTGCTCTGCACACAGTATCACATTGCATAAACGGCAGCTTCATTTGCATCAGTCTCTTTAATTGATTAAGCCAACGAGTGCACATCTTTGTAGAAGACTGATTACCTCAATCTACATACAAATGAGCGTTCAAGGCAAGTGCTGCCTGGGTGCTACCGCTGCAATCATCTGGAAGCTTGGATTAGTGGGATTTGTTTTCAAAGTACTACAAATATTTGATGTTTAAGAAATTAATAGATAAGCTAAACGTAGCTGCATAAAACATTCGAATGGTTTAATTCCTAATCCAAATAAATTTAAGGTCATGTGAATTTTTGGAGTGAAATCCTCAATATGTTTTCAGGGATTTCTCTCTGTGCATGAGGGTTTGATCAGTCTTGGAAGAATTGAGACAGCAGGGATCTTACCGCTCTGGTGGGATTGCTCTGATCAATGGGGTTTTTGAAGTCTGTGCGAAGCTCATCAAATGCAATGATCTGAAAAATAACGGACATGTGTGAGTTTGTTTTCATGCTCACATCATATATGTTATGTATATACAGTAGAGTATACAAAGACATAGCTGGAGTCTTCTAGTCTCCACATTTTGTACTGTACTGTGATGCTAACTACGACAGTGCTGCCTCAGTACATCATGTACAGCTGCAGCCACATTGTTCATTTAGCCTGAACACACATGGTGATTAAATGGTTAATCTGTAAATGTATCATTTTTTCAGTCTTTCTCTCCCTTTTAACAATATACATGTGCACTTTCTGATTTTAATTCCTCCTCTCAGTTTGTCCCAGTGTTGTTTTCAATGTGACAGTTATTTCTAGATTTTCTGTATCAGTGTCTATTAAAATCTATTAAAAAGTCCATTAGTAACTGAAGATCCATGAAGACACAGATGTCTGTGTAAAGGAATTGATTTTTATTGACGATTAGCATTTTTCTGGCAAGATAAAAAAGAAAAACGTTGTTATGCTTCAATAACAGCACAACTTAAAACTTAGCAATTGTCTTTGAGCTACTTATGTCATAGCAGAAGTGTATACATTTATATCTGTATAAAACAGCATCATTTATCATCTCTGGCCTTTTAGCAGAACACTGTATAATAAAACAAGTATAATACTGGGAAAACAAGTCAGTGTTCAGAAACTCTGACTGCTCTCTGTGAGGCGAGTATAAGTGATTCTTTTTCTCACTAGCTTCCTGATTAATAGCTGCATAAAAATACTAACAATCCTCATCATAAAGGCCAGCTGCTGTGATTCTTATCAGCTCAGCTCTCAAACAGCGAAGCCTCACTTTGGCGCCTCATTGAAAAGCACTAAAAAGCCAAATTTGCAAATAAGTGAGCATCAGCTGACCTGCACCAGCAGTGACTGATCATATGAAGAGTGAACACTCGTGTTTATCTAGAAACCCAGTGGTGATTTCCCCTCACGAGTCTGTACGGCTCTCCCTCGTCTTCTTAGCTCCGTTGTAAACAGATGCAGTTTCCATGGCAACATGGTGAGCCCCTAAGTGGGCACCATGGTTACTATAGCAGTGAACGAATGTTCTGATTGGTGGAGAGCTGTGTAGAATTGGGGTGCTGTACCCGTGGGTGGAAGCAGACTGGGGGGAAGGGGTGAACAAATTCATAGTTTGATAAGCGCTTCAATCACATGGTTGAGTGCTGAGCCAGACACACGTTTCTCCCCATCTCTTTCACACACAGACAAACTGACTCATATGTAGTCTCACCCACTTAGTCAATTGGTACGTTAGTCATTTCAAGTCTAAATTCAAAGTGATGTGTTTTGTATTTCACATTATTCCTGCCTCTACGGATCGAATGTTAAAGGCGAGAGATCAAAGTTTTACTGTTTGTTGAGTCTGTTCTTGTGTAACCAGCGAGCCGAGTGTGGTGGTCTCCAGCGATATCTGTGCAAATTCCTCTGAAAATGCCGCAGGCAGACAGATTCACAACCGTCTGGCGGGGAGATTTATGATCGCTGTGTTTTGTCGCCTCCCTGCACTCATTACATGCAGTTTGCTGAAGCCTGAACACCTTGTTTGAGGAACTGTTTATTTTTTTCAGCACTGTGGGATAATACATTTCTTTTAAAGTGGACAGGTCTGGAGCCTGCTGAACATTTCAGTAGGAAACAGTGAGACTAGCTCACAAATTATTATACCAGCCATAAACCACCAACCAAGTCGATCTCAGTGAGTGGAAATGAAAGAAAGTTAACATTTAACATCCTGTGTTTTTTAGGTGCATCGCCTCCGTCTCTGTGCTGTTTCATCCACCTTAAAAATGTCTCATTATCCAACTAATTCACAGCTCAGTGTTTGAAATTACAGGACTCAACGTGTCTTTGTTGGCTTTTAACACTCACGCAGAGTGAAATATATATATATCGCACATACAGTACGCACAATTACACAGTGCTTTTCTTTGATATCCAGCTGACACATTAATGCTTATCATTACCTCCACTGGACCAGAGCAAGTGTATGATCTGTTCCTGTCAGTTTTGTACAACTGTGTGTAGGTGGATGTGTTTGTCTGCCTGTGTGGGATGGAGCATGGACGTTTGCAGGCCCTAAATGTGCCCGTTTTAGTCTTCGTTTTGTGTGCAATGGTTCCTGTGTGCACTGTGCCACTCACCTGCCATATGACAAAGAAGATGAGAGCAGCGCACAGCACCAAGGTGAGCATGTAGCAGAAGGCCGCAAAGGTGAACGCCATGGCTGTGCCAGCCAGCCTGACGACCAGATGGGTTGAGAGAGAGAAAAGGGAACTTGTCCCCTTTGCTCTCTTTCTCTCTGTTGCTATTGCTCACTCTCCCTCTTTACTCCAGAGGAGGTTATCTGTTCTCCTCTCTGATGCAAGCTGAGCCCCTGATGTCCGGGTGGGTAAAGCGCTCAGTTTTTAGCAACAATCAATAATCAGGTTGAGCTGTGGCTTCTACTCATGCTGCGTTGTCTCGTTTTGTAAATCAGACAGCTTTCTCGCTTTCTTGGATTTAGGAAGCACTCATACGTCCGCTCACAGCCACAGTTGTGTGTTGTTGGCCTGATGCTCCTCTTTTCAGTCTCTGACAGGCAAAATGTCTGTCTCCTCCTCCTCCCTGTAGGTTCTCTTTAGACAAAGCCTACACATTTTGTTTTTCTCACAGTAACCACAAAATGTGCGACTGACACGAAGAACACAACAGAAGCACAGGACTCTTCTCAATACTAAGCACAGCGCTGTGTTTTTAAGAACAGCGGGGGTTATTGTCTAAGATGGTTATGGCTTGTGACAGTAGTTTGTCATATGGCTTTCAGTTCATCTGTTGCTCTAAATCAAGAACACCATTAATGACGCATATTTCTGAATCTTATTAAACACGTGTAAACAACCAGAGTTGTCACTTATTATTTACACAGACAGTCTCTCGGTATATTACTTTTTTATTTATACATTTTTGAGAATATATTTATCTTGATATGGTCGTTTACAGAAGATATTGCTCTGGACAGCTTTCAGCAAACCAAATCACTTGTTGCCTCTGTTGTTTTTGCAATAAATTAAGAAGTATAAATAAGTGAGGCAGCAAACGCTGGAATCAGGTTATTAACAAGAAAATTATTTAGCAATACAGTTCCAATATCTCACATCCAGGAGGACGATAGTTTCAGTTAGCACGGATCAATATCTTGGCTGCTCTTAATATCGAGTAGAGAATACCTGTGTCTGGTTGGAGACGTGTCTGCCACTGAACAGTCCACTCTTTCCTCGTCTTTGTCAATTTGGGCCGGCACCATGTCAGAATTCTCTGCCCTGCATCTTTCTCTCAGACGCATCCCTCAGGTTTCTCCGAAAACATTTACATTTGTCTGCGCTGGCGTGCAGGGTAAATGATTAAATTCTGACAAAAAAAAAATTTAAGCAGAAACCTGCACAACACCTACATGGTGAGACACATTTATTCTGATTTTAAAATCATTCCTGTTGTTAAGCCAAAATCTCCAGAGTCCTCATAAGGAGGAATCATAAGTTAATTTGTCCACCTTTCTATTGTCTCTCCTTCCTTTTTTGTCCTTCTTTCTTTTCTAAAATCTCCTTTCTGTCTTCCAGAGATTTTGAAAACAGATCTGATGTATATCCTGAGTCTACTGTCTCTGTCTCTTCCTCTATGTCTTAGACTGCGAGAGAAATATTTCTATCACGCTTGATGTTATAACGGTCAGCCAATAGCATCGCTCTGGCTCCCTCCCTCACTTGTTTGCTCTCCCCTTCCTCTCTCTCTCCATCTCTCCCTCCTCGCTGTCTGTCAGTCCCCCTCTCTCTTGCATTTATACATTTCGATAATCCCTTGTTCCCCAGAGAGCGATGAGGGGGCAGGGCAGGCTGTAAATGTTTTTCCTTTTGTCTGCAACTCTCTCTTTCCACCTCTCTCCCTTCCTCTTTCAATCCCTCTCATTAAAGCCTTGATTCATCGATCATTTTATGAAATTTATGTCTGTTTCTTAGAGGGCGTTGCTCTTAATCACCTGTCATTTCTTTCAATTCTCTGCTCTATTAGCTATTCACTCAACATTTATCATATTCCCGAGTTTCACTTTTCTCCACTCTCTTTATTGTTTTCCAACCTCAACAGAATCCACTGGGGATTTTCACTGATTATCCATGTTAATTTATCCATGTTTTCTTTGACAAATGTCAAAACTGCATCACAAAAACACAACATACACAAACAGTATTTGTGACAGTAATTCCCCACAGTGTCATTGTAGTGTATGGGTGTTCTCTAGTGCTAGACGGCACAGCCTGTCTGTGTCAGATAGGGGTAATATGATAATACTGATGATTATAACTAGTAAATTAACTATAATAATTAAACAAAGGTGGATATATTATTTAATTATTTTTTCATACCCTTGAATTGTTAACATCTGCTCATGCATGCAATCATTGCAAGCAACTATCTGAACTGCTTAGATTTGAAATCTATTTAACAATTTAGTTTAGAGCATTAGCCTAATTTGTAATCCTAATTAGTTGTTTATTTGCCATATTATCCCAAATGAAGGCTGCGTATAAATCAAATCATCCTTTATTTTTTAAGTTAAGTTAATTTAGAGAACCCTCTGATAACCTTGGATACATGTGAAGAAGAGTAACTCAGACCATCTTTAGATCTTGCAGATCTCAATCAGATTATGGCAATTTAGTTAGTTAGTAATCAACATAGCGACCTCACAGAGCAACAGAGTCAGACATGGAGCAACATCATTCATTTAGACTAATGTTTCTGTCAGATTTGTCAGATAACTACAGCCTGTCAGATAACAACAATATGAAAACGGTATGCTGTAAGTGTTCTTCTACAAACTGCAGACTGGCTGAAATTAATAACAGAAAGCCTGTAACGCACTGCTGATCTCCACAGTTACATGACTGTATATACATAGCCTGGCTCCAGACCTCTGAATTGCCGCCCACATCTTAAAGTGAAATGTAATGGCCCTTCATCATGATTACCGTGCTAGTATATCCAGTTCATAGCACTGCAAATGCTGTTGGCTTGTCATGAAAATATGGTGTGAAAACTGCAATCTGGGTTATAGCACGGAGCAGTGAATGGTTGGTTTTTGGCAATCTGGGTTAGTGTGTTAGCGATTTAATGGTTAAACAGAGGTTCCAGTCTATTTTGGTGTACTGTGTTGTCAGTGGTTGGGGATTCCTGACAGTCTGGTCAAACTGTGTCAAGATGTTATTTTTAATGTAAATCACCTCCTTTTCACAGTAATTTGGGTTGATAAACTGGCAAAGCCACAACACACAGGAACCGTTAGTGATACACACACTGTGGTTTTACTGTTACTGACGTAGAGGACTAATTGCATTTTGCAGTTTTTTAACAACTGCGGTACAATGAGTGTCATGTCATTGTTTTAGCGTCTGACACCTGACAGTCTTTACATGCTCTGCTGTTAGATGCCACTGGTGCCAGGAGCTGCCAGACAGCACTGGGCTGAGAGGCTCTGGCTCCATCTTGAGACAGTCGCTTTGACATCGTAAACACCACAGGAGCGTGTCTGGACGAAAAACCCTGTGAACACATCCAAGAAGGTTAGCCCTCTGGCCCCACAGTCAACACTTTAATTAGTTTGCTCTCATTAAAACTATCACTCTTGATATCGAGCCACAAAAATAATGCAGTAAAGCTTTAATAATAATCTGCAAGTTAATGTTAAATCTGACACTGGTTTGCTCAAGCTACATGTTATAAGATCAAAAGACCAATTGGCTGCTTATGATTCTATGAAACACACTTTCATGTGTAGATGTGACTTTTACACTCATTACTTACACTGTCTGTGAAAAGTATTCAGCCGCAACTTGACTTTTTGTTATATGTTATATTGTAAAACGTGTTATTGATGCATTTAGTGAAAGAAATGAAATAAGGTTAAACAAGTACTGTATTGCTGTGGTATTTTAATTTAATAAAATGCTGGTGGTAATATTATACTGTGACCATTTATATGTCTGTTGTAAGTCTTGGTATCGACTGTGAGATGATGACAAAGACATTTTGTACATTTGGTGATCATTGGGTCACCTGATTGGGTCAAACCTGTGGAACACTAGAAGGTTGTTTTTCCACTTGTAGTCCACTGTAGTCAAGTGTCATCTTATTGCTGGATTTAGGCTTCCCACTAGTGGTGACAATAAGTAACTGCAGGTCCTAATATATATTTCCACATTTCTCTCTCACTCACAGCTAATGTGACGACACCACTTCCTATGAAGGAAGAGTCTTTACCACGTTTGGCTGCTAATTCCTAGTGCAAATAGCATAACGGTGCTCATATACCCTTTATCTCAGTCTCCTCTTAGTTTGGCCTATATAACAGCAGCTGCATGGACACTCAAGTCTGTACACAATACGGCCAGTGTTACAGTTCACAAAACCTTTTACTAGAATAATTGTTTTTAGCCATGTTGTCACAATAGTGTCCACAGGGAAAACTGCCGTTCTGAGCCAGGCGTCCAATTTTTCAGCAGGTACAGTAAGTAGCTCCGAACCAGTTTGTCTTTAATTGTGGGTTGACGTCTGAAACTCACTGGCGGAGATAAAGTAACTTTGCTCTCTCCTGTGTAAAGGCCTGTTAGCCCCTTTGTTTGAAACACAGCTGTAGGTTAAGTCACAGATGAGCCTCAGTCTTTGTGTTTGGCCATAAGCCTTGTTGATCAACCACTGGGGATGAAAGCTGTCATACAGTACTGTAGGTAAGTATGTTGTTGTTGTTAAAATCTGAAAAATGAATTGTCATTATACTACTCACACATTCTCTGTTTCACAGCCAGAAAAAAACAGGAGGACATCATCCATCCTAACATGACCCCCAACACATTTCTTACCTGGAAATGAGTTGATAGTGGAGAATATTAAATGTTCTTCCCACAGACTCCATAATTTGGTGCAAAACATGCAACCATGGCTGCTCTTAAGTTAAAGTAACATCTCAGTGCTTCCAAATCTTCCTCATACACAGGTTTTCTGCATAAATATTCCACATCCATAGTAACCATTAAACATGAGCCAATATTGGAAATATCTGCAATTTTCATTAACACTTGAATCAACTGTATATTCCTGGGTTAAATAATGTTTGCATGTGCAGTATATGTGCTTAATATTAAATGTTATTATTCCATATCCCAGTGGTACTGACCACAACTTTTCAGCCTCCAAAGTAAATCTCAAAATCAGGATAATGTGAGATCAGTGAGGTTAATGTCATCGGTCTCACATTAGTCCGTTTAGAAGTGTGTTGCTCTGCATAACTGTAAAGCTAGTTAACATCAAAATGCTCATACATGTGACTGCAGAATACATTTACTGAAATGACACTGTTACCTGTTCAACTCATCTGTATGTGTGATCCTAATTGATAGACAAGTGCAAATGAAGACTGTCCGATCTTAAACTGTCCACAAGATGGCAACATATGAGAGGCAGAGGGAGCAACAGATGGCTCCATCAGGTGTCTAACAGCAGTAAATGACTCACTCTGAAAGCAAAACTGTAAACTCCTCCAGTGGTTTTATTTGCTGTAAAGTGTGGGCCCAAAGCTACCTCATTTATAAGAGAGGAAACATGTTCTGATCATTTTTAGATTTAGAGGAACGACTGTGAGGAAATAGGTTTTGTATAAAACAGAATTCAACAGATTTAAAAGCTCTACAGCAGTAGCACTGTGACTGCAAAATGGATTATTAACCCCAGTCACATTAACTCAGTGGGAATTAAGGCACAGCTTGGTCACAGCGGAATCAGCGCAGCAAACGGCGAAGGACACTGTTTAGTGGGGAATTGCTGCAATTACTACACATTGAGACCATCCCAAGGGTGCATAATGGTGTGGAAGTAGCTATGCTAGGTGGGATCAATCTAGTGTCTGCTGACCTGCTGCCCATTGGGCCTCAAGGAAATGTTTTTCTTCTAACACCTTTATAGATCACTATAACAATGAACAAATCAAAGTAAACTAACGGTGCACCCACGAGGCACAATGTGGGAGGGAGGCATTAACACCTAATGCATATATTTCAGCACCTCTCTGACGCTTTAACATCTTCATATTGAGTTTCTTGTCTAGCATGTTGCAGTATGTCCCGACAACTGTCCATCATATCGTACAAACATCCTGTAAATGCAGTGAAGGCATCAGGTCGCTTATCAGGACTGCAGATGATGTCAAGTGTCTGCCAAAAAAAGTAGCTCATCTTTAGCATTCAAGGATACAGTTACCATAGCAACGCAAACAATTCTAGTCAGATCTAACCATAAATCAAATGATTAGCGATCAGGTGATGCTGGAAGACATCTCCACATTTTCTGTTGTTCTGTTTGTTGTGAAGCTGCACAGGAAATGACAAATATGACATGAGAGACTGATAATGAAACGTATCTATTTATCTGGATATACAAACATAAATACACATAAATGAAACAATTTTGACTTACCGATTTTTAATGTGAAGCAACTAAGGCAACTAACTCACATGAAATATAGTGCATATAAAAACTATTTACCTACTTTTCTTTTTTTTTAAACATTGAATTATGGTCGTTTTAATTTGACGTTTTTTGCACTCTTTCATGTCAGAGTCAAACCAGGTCTCTACAAAGTAATCAAAATGAATTAAAATATAAAAATAATTGATTAGTCACCCCATTCAAAGTAACTCACCTACAGCAACTGGTGCAGCCAGTTAGTTAAAAGGAAATCAGCTGAGTGCAGTGAATGTGGTTGAATTCTTCATCATCGTCATCATCATCATCATCTTTCAGAGGCTCAGAAATCTCCAAACAACTTATGAAAGTTGGCCTTTTAATGTGTGGATGTATATATATATATATATATATATATATATATATATAAATATATATATATATATAT
>JAUYWH010000006.1:5199291-5212113 GCA_034779795.1 Ctenopoma multispine
TGGTGAAAACTAATTCCTGCTAAAGAACTGATCATCCATCCATCCATCCATTATCTACCGCTTAATCCGAGTTCGGGCCGCGGGGGGTGCTGGAGCCTATCCCAGCTGTCTTCGGGCGAGAGGCGGGGTACAGCCCGGACATTTCTTTCTAGTTTAATGAAAAAGATTATTGAAAAGCGTAAGTCTTAAGGTGATGTATACAAGAAGATACAAGTCACTGCTGTAGTAGTTAATTCCATCACTTGGAACTGGAAAGAGCAAGCAGTCCTCAAAAACTAACAGTAAGGGGACAAGTGAGGGAGGCCACCAAGAAACCTGCAACTCCTCCGGAGGAGTTAGAAGCCAGCCATAAACAGTCAACTCCTTATGGGAGGCAAACCTCATCAGTCCCCATGAAAGCTGATGGAGCTTGAGCAGTTTGGCAAAGGAGAATGAGAAAAACTGCAGTGTCCAAATGTGCTAAGCTGATTGAGACCTATCTACAAAGTCTTAATGTTGTGATTGCTGGTGAAAATGTCCAAGGGGGATGAACCGTTTTTTACAGGCACTGCACATACTATCTCAGTGTGTACACAGGAGTAATAAAGATCACAGTTCACAATAAAGGCTTATGTGCAAGGAACGTCAACCACCTGTTGCCATCCATACTTACGCACATATTTCTAATGAAGTTCCACAGTTCAGATTTTAACTTCTCATAAATCCTCCTTTCACTGTCTACTTCCTTGAAGGTTAAGGTAAACATAGCACTACCTGAGCCGATCCTCTAAAGCGTGAGATGATAGTGACACTATTTGAACTTACTGCTGATGGGAACACATGCGGGGAAGGACCCATCTGTGTCACAGGTTACACCGAGCAACACCTACTCCCCTCTTAAACTACAGGCACAGCCCAGTGTGTTCACCTGAGTCTTCTTTACAATGAATGAATACATGGTACCAGTGGATTTAATGTATTTCTGTTAAGGCATGCACTTGATCTGATTACATGTGTTTATGACACAAATGCTTTTCAGGTGCTGCAGCCTAATGGGTAAGTTTCTGTTTTATAGACTGTGCACAGGATGTGCTTCAGTGAACCCAGAGGTTCATGTTAGAGTGAAGCATCACCTCAGGTAACGATGAAAATCCTTCCACAGGTTTCAGTGTGTGGTTTTAAACTGAGTCCTCTCTGCAGAAGATTCCAGTGTTGCTCCTTCTTATGGCTTTTGGGATGTTTCCCCTCCTCCTGTGCTTTCTGTGCTCCAGATCTCAGTCTAATCTCTTTTATGTCTCTCTGAGGTTTTCCATAATCATCCCTTCAGGTGCGTAATCTACAGCCTGTGTCCCACCATCATAACAGGCAATCATACACTTATAAAAACCAAATGAAATTTTTTTTTTCAAGATGAAGGATAGATAGATTGCATTTCATTAATTCATGCATCAGCTCACTAATGCCTTGCTAAATCTGACATAAATACATATTTTGTGAGTTATTAAAGGGGGTTAGAGTTATGTTCGTGTTGCACTTTTCTAAAGATATTGGGACTCATTTTACAGTGATTAGAGGCCAAGATATCCTGACATTCAGAGCCTCATATGGCTTAATCTCCACATTTTCTACTATTCCCATAACACGTTAGATGTTTTCTGGCTGTAAGATATATTTTAAATCCCAAGCTTATAAAGCATGACGCAGGTTTTGTGTCAAATATTATTTAAGCCTCAAGCCTAACACAAGACAGCCCAGCCAGGGTTGTATTGTTAGACTTTAGAAAGCTCCTCCAGAGCTACAAAATACATTAGTCTACTTATGACGAGGAGATTGACCTTTATGTTTACAATTAGTAGCTCTACTGCTGGCACAGCCTTTACATCTTTTCTTTGTTTTGCAGTAACAGAACAAATCACAGTGGGAAAGTTGTTTCTCCATCCAATAATCTTGTGTTATAAAATGAATATTACCTGATTTGCTTTAGTCGTCCTATAGACTTTTATTTTTATCTGAGGATAATTATGGCTCTTTTTTGATGTAGTTTAGTTTTTTTCTGTTCCTCATATATACAGCTATTATAATGCTGTTCTACATCGCAAAAAGCTATTTTAAGGGAAACTCAGTGTTTGTGTGCGTTTTCTCTAGCACCTCATATAACCATCCAGACTACAGCAAAAAATCAATCCACCAACCCACAAAAGACCTACAGGCAGCAACATCTGTGATCTTTTCATCTCGAAACGAACATCAAACCTCAAGGTTTTAGCTTGAAGCAGGTGATCTCTGCTGATGGGTGACAGCGATAATGAGCAAATTATGAAGATTTAGGAGTGAAATGGAAATTCGTCCTGGACTCCTGATGCGCAGTCAGGAGGACCAGCCGTGCGTGTAGCGCCGTTTCTGAACGTCTCCTCCCCTGTTTCTGCAGTGTTACTGCTTTTCGCTCATCGCTCCTTGTGCCAGTGCTGCCCACCGCGAGAGTAAGACAACACTTCCATTTGCATAACACCACACTCCTCTTTCTTGTCTGCCACCATCCCTGTGCTTGATATCCATCTTGTCCTGATCAATGTGTGTGGTTTGTCCGCTCAGTGCTCCACCATTCATTCACGCCTCCTCTCATGTGCGGTCCTGTTTGGTTCTTTGCGTTGTCCACTTCAGGCTGAAAAGAAAGGGATTTTTTTACTGTTCAGATGAAAGAAAACACAATTAAAGCTTTTTTAAAAATATAATTTGGTAGTTTTAAAGACTGACTGACTGACACGCCGGACGAATGAGGACAGAGACAGTAATTTATTTTTTTATTTTACGCATCAACAATCGCACGTAGCGTGGAGAGGAACAGGCTGAAAACGCGTTTTGGTTTTTCAATATTTACTTAGCTTTGCAGAAGGTGTTGCCTCGATGGAACAAAGACCATTTAATAAGACCAACTAACCCTACAGTGTTAAGTTTGCTGGTGTAGGATACCGTCAGGGGGGAGAAAAAACTGCGAAGAAGCCCCGTGGAAAGCTACGCGTGATATCCAAGACAGCAGCGCAACAAGCCAGCACCATTACACCAGCCTGCTGGGTGAATGGCACACGGGGTGTCTTCCTCTGTTGAACTGGTGCAGAGTAGCCACGCTGTGACCAAGGTCCAGCTGAGATTCAGGGCTTTCTGTGAGTATGTGTGGGACTGCTGTGCGCACCGGACGGACCAGTCTATGTGTCCCTCATGCACGGTCTACTGATGGAAAAACCGTCTTTTCCCTGCGTTTGTAATCTAGCTGTCTCCGCATCCTATTTGCAACGTAACATTTTAAAATTGCCTCTAGTCTGCAACAGTAATGTTTGATGTGTATTTTTACTTCAGTTGGTAAATCTGCTGGTCCACATGTCTGGATTTTAATAAGCCTTTAAACTCTTTTCAGAGTTTTCTGTTTTCAGTTTGCTGATTTGAGAAACCTGTCTTTCCACAGAGCAAAAATGAAAGAGAAGTTCATCTCCTGAGGCCACTATTTCCACACTGGGTTGATTCACTGACAGCTGTACCCAGGTGAGTAATTCAGCTTCTTAAAATATAAAAAAATAAGAAACGTACACTTGAACATTACATTATATTCCAGCGTGAGCAGCTTGGTTTCTCACATTATACTGGTCTCTTAACATGCATGTTACCAACCATACCTCACATCGTTTGTTGAGTGTGTTTTTTTCGTTCAACACGACTGAAATGTGCCAACTGTTGGTTTCTTTTTTACATTGTTTCTGCCTCATTTGGATTGTGTTTGTTATTTTTGACTTTTAATTCTCAAGACAGTAGAAATGACATTTATGAGGAGTATCATTACTAATTGAGACTGCCACCATTTGGGATAAAAAACACCTTCCCTCACAAACCGAGTGCTGGCATCAAAGTGTGACTCATTATGTACAAGTGTTTACTTGCCAACCTTAGACCTCTGCTTACCAAACAGAATGTGTTTAATTTAGAACAGAAATTTATTTGGGTCAGAGTTTGTTTAATCGTTGGGTAATTTTAGAAGAACTAAATGTTGTATTATAAACTGAATGAAATGGAAAAGTGACATGTGGGCTGACCTACCTTGTTAGCTTTTTTCTACATCTTGATCTAAGTGAGGAATATGTGTCAGTGAACAGTGGATGACACCTTTTGTCTCTATAGTATTGTGAAAAAAAATTTAGTCCTGCATTCCCACCAGTTGGAGAGCTCACTTTTACCATAGAAACATCACCCACTCAAAATTTGTGCAGGGTTGTTTGCCAGAGGAAAGCAATATTATATTATATTAATGAATATGGCTGGTCACATGCTTCATTTTTCTCCGCTTCCTCCCTGCTTGTTGTAGGCGTCGCTGTCCATGGTGCTGATGTTGCTGATTTCACTCAATCTAATGAGCAGACAGGTGCTGAGGTGTTGTATAAAGCTGTTATTCCAAATACAATCTGTTACTCATTTATTAGCAAGTAACAAAGAAAATTGCAACTTAATTTGTGCAGCTGTGATGAGCTGCTTCACCCTGAAATGTAGCTTTGATTGAAACTGAGGGAAAACATGCACTGCTGTTATGCAGGTCAGAGTGGAGATTGCAGCTTTTCTCTGCTGCATGTCAATGAGAGCATGTGCTGTACATAAAGGGCTGTCAGATTTTTTTCTGCTGTAGGTAGGCAACCTATTTTTGAGATGGGGATGGTCTTAAAATTTTAATTAGGAAGCACCAGATTACATTCATTTGGTGTTTCTTTCCTCTTTTTTTCTTTCTTCACATGGTTGCAGATCCTCTGGAGAGCATCAGTGCTGTGCTATCTGAGTGTTCATTCAAGCTGTTAAGATGTCCAAGCTGCTGCTACAAACACTGTGAAATTATTTTAAGTTGCCCCCTGACACAGTTTAAATGATGTACAACAAATGAAAACAAGTGTTTAACTTAGCTTTTAGCATTTAACAATATAACGCAGACTACAGCTGAGAGGAATGTTGTGCTTCCATAAGAGACCAGGGTTGTTTCTCCTTTATATAACCATATAATATAAAGAGCAGTTTTCTGGGCTGCTTCACAGCTGCCTTTTTTCTGGTTATACTCATTGTCAGTGAAGAGTATTTTTGGAATCCCATCTAACTTGACAGTACATGTTGGACTGAGTCAGATTTTCCCTCAATACTACAGGTGCAGAGGGTAACATTTTTACTGATGCTTAGTGCATAATGGCCACATTATATGTGTGGGAGTTTAACAGGGCAGTTCAATACCAGTGACTCAGTGATTAGTAGGTGCCAATATTTTTGGCTTCGCAAACTTGGACCAACCAAATTTTTGGATCCCACGTCATTTGCATGCGAAAGAGCATGGCTGTTAGGACTTTTGTGATGTTAACCCTTTCCTCGTGCAGGCTATTTTAAGTATAGAAATGTGATGAATGATGATGATGAACGTTTGACATAATCAACAATATGATCTGGTCCTCCATGCAAATTTGTTTTCCTTTCAGAGGTTTGAACCTTCACATGTGACACAGATTGAACATCAGAAAACTCCAAACATCGTTATCTCACCATGCCGCTGTACAAACGTATCCTGAACTGCACCCCACCTGTCTCCCCATGTGTGTACATCTCTCTTCTGCTGGTTCTGCTCCCAGGAATCACTCATTTCTCCCAGGGCAGCAGCGACAATGAAGATATGGCCAGTGCACCAGGCAACTGTTCCAGTGAAGATAACTGCTCTGATGGTGTGGTGCTGCCCATGTGGAACCCCCAAAACCCTGCAGTGGGTGATAAGGTGGCACGTGCCATTGTTTACTTTGCGGCTCTTATTTACATGTTTCTGGGCATGTCCATCATTGCCGACCGCTTCATGTCTTCTATTGAGGTCATCACCTCTCAGGAAAAGGAGATCACAATCAAGAAGCCCAATGGCGAGACGACAACGACTACTGTGCGCATCTGGAATGAGACAGTATCCAACCTGACCCTGATGGCACTGGGCTCATCTGCACCAGAGATCCTGCTGTCTGTCATCGAAGTGATAGGCCATAATTTTGAGGCTGGATCTCTGGGTCCCAGCACCATCGTTGGCAGCGCTGCATTCAACATGTTCATTATTATTGCCATCTGTGTGTATGTGGTGCCAGAAAATGAAACCCGCAAGATAAAGCACCTGCGGGTGTTTTTTGTCACAGCTGCCTGGAGCATTTTTGCCTACATCTGGCTGTATCTCATCCTCTCTGTGTTCTCTCCTGGAGAGGTGGAGGTTTGGGAAGCTGTCCTCACCTTCCTCTTCTTCCCTCTATGTGTCCTGCAAGCCTGGATCGCAGACCGGCGCCTGCTCTTCTACAAGTACGTTAATAGGCGTTATCGTGCTGACAAGACCCGTGGCATTATCATTGAGTCAGAGGGTGATGCCATGTTCACTAAAATGGACTTGGAGATGGACGGCCAGGGTGTGAACTCCCACACTCACCCTAAAGAGGCTCTGGATGGGATGCTGGAGGGGGTGGAGGAAGGTGGAGGGGTGAGTGCAGAGCAAGATCAAGAGGAAGAAGCCCGAAGGGAGATGGCTCGCACTCTGAAAGAGTTAAAACAGAGGCATCCGGAGAAGGACATGGAGCAGCTGATTGAGATGGCCAACTACCAAGTACTGGTCCAGCAGCAGAAGAGCCGGGCCTTCTATCGCATTCAAGCCACACGCATGATGATTGGAGCTGGAAACATCCTGAAAAAGCATGCAGCTGACCAGGCCAGGAAGGTGGTGAGCTGTCATGAGGCAAGTGGGCAAGAGGAAGACCCCAACACCATCTACATGCAGTTTGACCCGTCTCACTACCAGTGTTTTGAGAACTGTGGTTCACTAAAGCTGTCAGTGAGCCGGCATGGAGGAGAAGGTGGCTGCACTGTAAAGGTAAGAGTTAAAGTAATAACAGAAAAATTGCTAATGCTCAAGATCAACTTTATCTGCTCAAGGCTTAAAAATTTGAATCATTTAGCATCTTATGTCCAGTCACTATTTAGCAGTGTTTCTTTAATACCCTGTTCTCCGCAGGTGGACTACCGTACAGAAGATGGCACTGCCAACGCTGGCTCAGACTATGAGTTCGCTGAGGGAACTTTAGTCTTCAAGCCCGGTGAGACTACAAAAGAATTCACTGTAGGTGTCATTGACGATGACATTTTTGAAGAGGATGAGCACTTCTACGTACGCCTTAGTAACCCACGTATCGTCCACCGAGCCGAGGTCTCCATCCTGGAGCCGAGCTCTCTCACCTCCAGCAACAGCACGGTGGGCATCTCCTCCCACGCCCCTCCGAAGGCAGCCCTGGGCAACGCTCACACCGCCACAGTTACCATCTACGATGATGACCACGCTGGCATTTTTACATTTGAGAGTAACTCCACGAGGGTCAGCGAGAGCATCGGGAACATGCAGGTGAAGGTTCACCGGACATCCGGTGCGAGGGGGAAGGTGGCGGTGCCTTACCACACCGTCGAGGGCACGGCCAAGGCTGGGGAGGACTATGAGGAGGTGTCTGGCAAGCTGGAGTTTCAGAATGATGAGACCATGTAAGTGATAATTATTCTTTTTTGATGTGGTGGCATGTTGTTGCTCCTCATCACTTGATCAAACATCACAGCCCACTCATTGGTATGGTAAACAGTCCTGCTGGATTACTGTAGGTTGTCTCTTCACCCCTGAAGGATAAAAACACTTTTTTCATGAGTCATAGATACGTTCACTCTGAGAAGTTCAGATCTTTCAGAGCGATGATGTGGGAGGTTATGAGGATATAATTGTGAGGCAGATAATGAAACACTGTGGCTGATGTAAAAGATGAAGAACAAGGAGAAGGAGAAGAGAAGTTTTCTATGAATGAATGCAGAATTAACACATAGCCCTTTGGGATTTCTGTTCAGGTTATACGGAGGTTTCTTGTACTGAAGAGCAATGATAACTCCACTCCAGAAAACAAAGGAATGATGCGTGAGTGACAGAGTAGAGAAAAGAAAATCAGACAGTGGCGTGGGGGCTATGGCGTCTCAACGGCTACTGCAACACGTGCATGTGCTGAAACCTGTGTGATATTTTCAAAATGATGAACAAAATGATTCATGCATACACCAGCATAGAGGCAGATAAAAAGAGCAGGGCCATTTTTTCAACAGATTTTCTCTTGAGCGTTGTGGGAAAGGGTGGCTCAATGATGAGTACACTTGTAGCATTTTTCATGATGAGATGAGTGAAGGACCTGGCAATTATCCACAGTGTTGTTTTTTTTTTGCTTAAAAAAACACAAAATGCCCTCAACCACATCAAGTTCATCATGAAATGATTTGCTGCGCACCAAAAGACAAAACAAAAGAATAAATGTGTCAGATGAATCCATCTGTGTGAGGAGGATTTTCAGGGCTCGTGTGTAGGTGTTTTGTGTAGGTTGGCTGAGTGGGAGAAAAGCCAGGTGAATACATGTAGATCTTCTTATTTGTTTTTGCTTTGCAGTGCAGGTGAGATTTAAATACATTTGTCTGTGTTTATGTTAGTTTGCATGTGTTCATTTATCTGCCTTTTTTTTTGCCTTTTTTTCATCTCTGTGTGAATTTTAAAATGTGTGCGTCTGTGTGTTTCTGCTACTTTAAACCCACATCAAACAAAATGTTGCTCCAAAGTGGGACTAAATAGAGCTGCGTGAGCAGCCATAGCAATTAAATAGAGTCAAGGTTTAAAGGAGTCCCAGAAGTTCTCAACATAGTGCAGAGAGCTGCAGAATCTGCAGTTAATGAGACGATAGTGTCTAACAATCTGAGATAAGAGGCATAAAGCTTGCATCTATCTTGAAATGGAGACTGAGCATTAGATAAAATTCTCACCTACCGAGCCAAGACTCTGGTCATCAGATGGCAGCAATTTGACTATGACACAAGCATCTGCACACTTGATATTATCTGGAGTCATACTTCCCACGATAGTTGCGGTGCTGCAGGAGAGGAAGGAATCCAGGAGAGTGGGCTCCATCAGAGCAGGAGAGTTTGTTAACCAGAAGACTGTTGAAAAGAATATACGAACGCAGTGGGGAATGTCAAAGCTGTGCTCTGCTGCTCCTGTGCTCCTTCAAACAGCAAGTCGAGACTTCAAGAGGAAGGCAGGAGTACTCTGGTCACAGGTAAAAAAGATCTGACTCAGATCTTGACTCAGAAATGCCAGGTCACAGCAGCTGACTATTAACCAGCTGAATGTTGAATCTACTGTGAGACTCCTGCTATCGGTGTTAGAGAACAACATATTAGTGCTGGAGAGGGGCAACATTTATTTGTATCTGTGACATGAAGGTAGCTGGTACGGAACCATTGAGACAGATTTCCCCATTTGAACTGATTTGCAAGAGCTCAAGTCCTCCAACAAGATCACAGTTTGTACCTACTTTATGCTTCGCAGATGCTCCAGTCAGCCTGAATTTTTTATGAGGCTGTTTAATTTGGAGCGCTCAGTCAATCCCGTTAAAAGATGCAGGTGAAACCCCATCACTGTGGAGCCAACTAAAGTATGTCAGGTTTTGTAGGTTCGTCTCTACAGTATTTGCGCCTCTGAGAAGACAAGTTTTGCACATGCTCTGTGTTATGTATATCTGTTCAGCAAGCTGCCAAAGTTCATCCTTCAAACAGAGCTGTTTTTTCAGGACGAAGAGCTGACACTCTGCAGCAGGCCTCCAGGCTGCTCTGTATTTTTTTTTTTTATGTGTGTGTGTGTGTTTTTAACACAGTATCTTTTGCTTTGTGTGTCTTTGTGTCTGACTGTACATCTGCCTGTCCCGGTTGATGTTTAAGCATGCAGAGGAGCAAAAGAAGAGGAAGCCAAGTCTTTAAGCTTTTGACATAGAGCCAAGAGGGACGGTTTAAAATCTAGGCGTGAAGTTATAATAATTTACCATCTAAATTCTGCACTGCAGTAAATAGATTATTATGTACAGACACAAACCTCTGAGCCAAAATAAACAGCCTGACATAGAGAGCCATTTCACATTTGTGTTTATGGATTAGAGGAAGATCTGCACAGACTCTTTGATGCCTACAGTATGTGGATCTTGCTCTTGTATCTGTTTTTGTTAGCGCCTCAAAATGTGTGGCAATATACACCAGTTGAGGCTGAAGTGGATAACGGGGGCAGTTATGTAATCTAAGATGAAAGGGACATAAGGAGATCATTTCTGAAAAGAGAAATCAATGCCCTGGCATTCTTTATTTTTTCATGCCTAATGTAGTTATGATCAATAACATGGGTCAAAGAGGAAAGGAAGAGTTGGGTAACGCTAACACATTTGGAGTCGTCATGACCAGACTAATAAAGGTAGAAGAAAAGGTTTGATGGATTTAATCTGCAATTATAATATGCTTTCATTTATCATCGGGGTCAAATGTATAACAGCGTAGCCTTTGTTTCACTACTTCTGTAACTACGATGCTCTCATTTCTGAAAACATTAAGCATGTTTACTTCACCTAAAGTAGTTGCAAAAGTGATCATATTTACCATAACTTGATTTTCATCCATCTCAATAATGCTCTCTTTTAAATAGTTTTTTTCAGCTTTCTCCACCATCTAATAAGACCTCTCAGTCCTGCTGTCATTACAGTCTGATGTAAACCTTGACTTACTCGTGGACTCATGTCTGTTAAGCCATGTCACTTACCCCATGGACTTGTGATGTTTGTGAAGGGCCTCTAAAAATAGGAAACTTTGAATGATCAACATCATTAGATAATTTTTCAAAGACATATGAAGTAAGCCACATGGCAAAGACCTACTGTGGAGAACGTTTTTTTGGAGAAGGCTGGATTTCTGGTAATCAGCAGAGTTGCAGATGTTAATGGGATTTTGAATGAGGTCTTTGTATTTTCTGTATCAGAACCTAGAGCTTCCGGTTTTACTTCTGCTTTCTATATCAACGTGTAATTATTATTAGACTACACTGACACTGACATTTGTGTCATTGAATGAAATGTTAGTTATTAATGTTAGTTAGTCATAACTTCATTCTCATCAGCTTCAGCTGTACAGTACATTGTTTTTGGTGTTAATTTGCAAATGTTAGTATGCTAGCAGTGAACTAGGAAAACATTATATTTTACCTTCTGAACATCACCGTGTTATAATTTGGCTCTGCAAGCATGATACCGTGCAGATGTTACCATTTAGCTCAAAGCACCACTGTGCCTAAGCACAGATAGGCTAACATGGTCCTAAATCTTACTGTGTTATTACTCCTCATCTCTCTTGTCTTTTCCTGTGCTCATTAGACGTAATTGAGCCGCCGCTTTCTACAAGTTATCAGAGGCAGGCTCAGATATCATCATCACAGTTAAAATCCTTTTGTTTCCACCCTAACCTAACAACACATTACTGTGGAGACAAAATGATGTTCTTTATCTGCTGTAGATATGAGAAACATATTTCTTCACAGCACTGCAGCTTTGTGTTCACATTTAGCTACACTGCAGTCTCTCTGGGACTGGTAGAGATTTAGTATCTTGCTCAAGGACACTTCAGCATGGCAGATATGTGCTGACACACCGGTTTGATCCATGGTTCTTTAACTGAATGCCAGTGCCCCTTTCAATTGTGAGCATTTGACATACTACCATGCTTGCTGTATGAAACTACTCATTGTCCATACTTGCTTCATTTTTGTCAGGGTCTCAGGAGGACTGCAGCCTATTCCAGCATGCATGGGGTAGAAATCAGAGATTGTCTCCCCTATAATATCACTCACAGTCTGCCTGAAGGCAGTTTGGAGTCTCCAGTGCTCATGACTTACAGTATATGTATTTTGACCGTGGGGGGAAACTGGAGCATCCTTATAAACCAACACAGAATGTGGAGGAGAGGGAAATTCCAAAATAAAAATGGTCCTCAACTGCTTTAGGAATCACAGCCGCCTGGTCCTTCTTTCTAGAGGCGTCACTCTCAACCACAGACTTATACAACTCTAGTTTCCATTTGATAGTTTTTTTTCCTCAGGTTAATCCAAGTTAATCTAAATAATCAGTCTACAGAGGAAGCATGCACTTTCTTTTTACAAATTCAGTACTTGCAGAAAATGTGAAATACCTTTAAGCTTTAAGTTTTATTAGCACTTGGAATAAAAATCCAGACTTTCTGCAGTCTGCAGTGTAGTACACACACGCAGCCTAGATTATAGTTGTGGAACAGAAATCTGTCTTCTGATCTCAACAACTCAATGACTTTTTAGAAGCCATCTCCCAGCAATGGAGAGATGGCAGATACACAGTGAAATGTGATATGTAATCAGTGAGGGCTTCGCAGTCTTGATAGAATCCAACTGTGCTTTTTGTTACGAGCTGCAGAAGTAACACGCTGAGGAAGTAGAGCTGCGTGGTGCATGAAGCAGATTCTTACTGTGACCATTTCAAACTCACATGTAAGGAGACAGTAGGAGAGCCTGTTTGTCCACTGGGTTGGGGACATTTTGAGTTTTGTTAACAAGTAGTAAAGCAGAATTTCTGACTGTACAGATTGAACAAACTACATGTTAATTAGTTAAACTTGAGACACGCTTTTCAGCTCTAGACAAGCTGTTTCCCCATGTTTCCACTCTTCACTCTAGGCACAGCCAACCAGCTACAAGTCGTAGCTTTATTGTGTGTACAGTTATGAGACTGGGATCTAACTCTCAGCATACTTATTTCCCAAAATGTAGAATATTCCTTTAACTAGTTTATTAGACTAGCTGCATTAGTTTCTGGCTGTCAGTGTCATGTCTTCCCCTTGCCCTTGTCTGTCTGTTTTTCCATGTCTTTCTGGTCCTCCCTCACCTTAGCCACGCCCTTCACTTCA
>JAUYWH010000006.1:5215170-5230533 GCA_034779795.1 Ctenopoma multispine
TCAGGCCCACTGCAAATGGCAGAATGCAAATATAGAAAATGCCAATGAGCATATTATGACCCCACCACCTTTTCAGTATTCCTTGCTGCCATGGTAAGACACCCCCCCCCCCTACAGACATGCAGAATTAGATACATATGATTTTTTTAAAGTATTTTGACAGTAATTTGAGACTGTTGTAGACTGGTATTAATTTAACCAGAGAAAGGTGATAAATGATGAGTTCTGATGTCTCTGTCAGTAGATTCACTTGTCATTTACTAGTGTTTTCACACAACTTGAATCATCAAATAAGTTGAGAACTGTGTATTTAACCATAATGCAGTTTTAATGAGGAACTCCATCAACCCTGATGCAGCCGAGGATGAGATACGACTTAAACTCAAATAATGCCGTGTCCATTGCTTCCCGATGCAACTTGAGTGTTTTCATTAGACCCCCCCCAAGCAATTCTCTTGATGAGTAAACTGATCCTTGTGTGTATAATTGGTGTTGTGCTCTTTTAAGACCACATTTAAGCTGTAACATGATATTACTGATACTTAGGGCTTCAGTATCATGAGCTGATGACGTGTGGCTCTATTTTTTACACTGAAAGCAGCTTTAAGCTGGAAATGTGCCTATTTCCTGAGGGACAGAGGGTTCTTTTTCTCCCCTAAATCTGTTTTGGTGACTCATAGTGCACCACAGAGGAGAGACACGGTTAATTCCACCTTAATTCACCACCTCATTGTCCCCGGTTTCACATGACAGAGTTAAGATGTCTATCTTGTCCTTGTAAACAGAATAATGGCTGCCACCACCTTTCTTTGACTATGTGTCTGCCTGCAGAGCACAGTGGACAAGCTGATCAAGAAGACAAACTTGGCTCTGGTGGTGGGGAGCAGCAGCTGGAGAGAGCAGTTTGTTAGTGCTGTCACCGTCAGTGCAGGTGAGTTGCAGCCACTCTGTGGAAGATTGAGCCTGCAGGCTGGATGTCACCCACCTACCTCTCACCAGCCTTGTTTGTTTGTAGATACTTTTTAATGCAATCCCAAATGCTCCACTTTGACATGTGCTGAATTATTAAAAAGCCTAATTTAGCACATTATGAATGAATGATCTTGCAAAAACAAAGGCTGTTTTCCTACATTTGCTTCCTTTTAATCCCAACAGGTTATTAAAAATGCATCAAGTGGTTATTTCCTCATGTGACTCACCATTAAAACACTAAACTGGCCAGCTCTGCCTGAACCATTAATGGTTCTGCAGAATTTATCCTAATGTACGTGGTTTGCTGAGAGCTGACTTAAACAAGATGTGTCATTTTCTCATTTTGTCTCTTCCTCTCTCTGGTTAAAGTGCCTCAGATTTACATGCATGAGAGTGTATTTATAAATAGGACATATGCTTCCTGCCTATATATGTATGTTTAAATCACTGAGTCATAGCTATATTTACAGATTTAAAACAATGATTTGAAAAGGTTAGTGCCCACATATTTGCCAAATGGCTTAAATGTTTGGGTGGTTATTCTTGGCTTGATTTTGCTGTGTTTTCAAAGTTTAATGAAAGTATGAATTGTTTGACCAACTTTTAATGATTTATTAACATTTGAATAAGCACTTGTGAACTTGTGATGTCACAGCTTGATCAAATAATATTTAGTATGTACAGTAGTTCTTCCAAACCAAAGTCTGATACAGCTACGGATACTGCAGGATGTGATCCTCAGATAAAGTGTCAGCAGAAAAAGCAGAAGCAGCAGTTCTATGTGTGTGTTCTGCATCTATTCTCTGTCTGTCTTTGCCAGGTGACGACGATGAGGAGGAGAGCGGGGAGGAACGCTTGCCATCCTGCTTTGATTACATTATGCACTTCCTGACAGTTTTCTGGAAAGTTCTCTTCGCTTTTGTGCCCCCCACTGAGTACTGGAACGGCTGGGCTTGCTTCTTTGTGTCCATTTCCCTCATTGGCGTTCTGACCGCTGTGACCGGGGACTTGGCCTCTCATTTCGGCTGCACCATTGGCCTCAAAGACTCTGTGACTGCTGTGGTGTTTGTGGCCCTTGGTACCTCTGTTCCAGGTGGGCATGTGTGCTGTTTAATGGCTCTAATCGCGGTCTTGTCCTGGGTCTCCTCTGGGGTTTGCCCATGCAGTAGCAGCAGCTGCTTGGGGAGACTTGTGCTACCTCTGCTTGTGCTGTCAGAGAATTTCTCTCCAGAGATCTTGTCCTGAACATTAACAAGTTGTAAACAAAGGCAAACATGGTTTCACTTGTTTTGCTTGCTTTTCGTTCTGCTTAATTATATTTCCATTTCACTGTGTTCGAAACACTGCCACAGAGGGGCACAAACAAGAGTAGGAAAATTAGGTTTTGACAGATTTTAGCTCAGTAAGCCCCACTCAGTTGCTCTAGCTGAATCAGAAGGCAATAATCACAAAATTACAGAACCCCCTATAGTGGTAGATATATAATTTTATTTTGGTGCCCAGGATGTTTCAATGAAATTATCTTTTTTCTGTTTTTGCTGTGATGATATTTTATCTACTAATGCACTTTACATGGGATCTTATCTTATCTTATCTTGATGATAAGATATATGTATAGTACAGTTTGACATGTTTTAGGATCATATCAGTATCTCTTCCTCTATTTACATGGCTTATATCTTTATTAATAGGGAAAGAAAAATACTAACGGTAATGCTAATGAACTGTTACACTGAGAAAGAGAATCTGACCAAAAGCATTGTATTAACAACATACACAATTTTGGAAATGCATTTAGTAGCTTCTTACTCTTAGCTTCTTATTTAAATTTTTACAGATACATTTGCAAGTAAAGTAGCTGCCATCCAGGACCAGTATGCTGATGCCTCCATCGGCAACGTGACGGGCAGCAATGCGGTGAATGTGTTCCTGGGCATCGGGGTGGCGTGGACCATTGCTGCCATTTACTGGCAGACCAAGGGCAAGGTGTTCAATGTGCATCCGGGCTCTCTGGCCTTCTCCGTCACCCTCTTCACCGTCATGGCAGTTGTATGTGTGCTGGTGTTGCTCTACCGTCGGCGTCCCAGCGTGTCGGGAGGAGAGCTCGGGGGCCCACGGACAGCCAAGCTCCTCACCATGTTCATGTTCCTCTCCCTCTGGTTCATCTACATCCTGTTGTCCTCCTTGGAGGCATACTGCCACGTGCCTGGTTTCTGAGACAGAGGGAAATGCACAGTCGCAACTCCTCTCCTTGTTTTTACAGTTTGAATGTGTTTTTTTTTCTCTGTTTTTGTCTATTTTCACAAATGTTTATAACTATTTATATCATTAGTTATTATTGATACTGCACAATATCTAACTGACTTTGAATTTTTGGACTTTTGAACTTTGCTACCATCCACTATGCTGTGAGAGCTTTAGCCACTGAAACTGAACATCATCTCAACTTTCCAATATTTTTTGAAACAGTATGTTCCGCTGGACATTTAGTATTTAATCATTGCTATCAAGCCTTGACATGTAAAACCTCTGGCATCGAATCCTCTCTCTGTGGACAGTTAAATATTTAACAGATGAATATTTAAATGTTAGGAAAGCACAAGATTGAGACAAGACAATTAAAGATGATGCATGGAGTGACAATGTACTTTACATTTACATAACAGGGAAGACATTACTTTGGCTGAAATTACCTGTAAAACATAGTTGTGTGTTGATATTTATTACTCAATCTATACATTAATTATTCATTGTATATCATGTAAAAGGGGAACATTGTGTGTGAGAGTTTTGTGAAAGAGTAGGTGTGTTTATTTTTGCACGTTCTCAGAGTTTCTTGGTAATCTATTTTAAAGTACTGTGTGTAATATTTTGACACGGCTGTTAATGTATTGATGTGTTCCTGTACATGTGACTCACAGCTGTATCAAATTCACTGCCTTGTGTCCAACAAAGCTTTCTCACTTAATGTGATGTTCAACATAGTCAGGTTTAAAAAGGCCTTTTTCTTTAACATAACACCACCAGAGCATTGACTGCTTAAAATTACACTGAAGTATAGATTTTTTGAGCACATTTATGATTTTTGCGTGTGGTGTGTGTGTGTGTGTGCTCCTCTGCTCTTCCAACACAAATTGTCAAAGGGCGTGACAGGATCCCATCACTGACTCCACAAATGGTAAGGTGCAGTCTGAGTTTGGATGTAGAAAGGACACCAGTTTTCTTATCTGTCATGCTGACACTGTGAACATTTTTCAACAATATCACTTTTCGAAAAAGCACAGCAGAGAGCAAAGGCTCACTTTTAAAATGACTGTAGGAAGAGTGGGGTCCTTGTCATAGCACAGTCAGGGCGAACATCTGAGATGAAAAATGTGCTAAAAAACTTGTACAGTATTTGCTGAGATTGTCTCCTTGTGTCGCAAGGCAATTGATATTGAAGTTTGTTTTTTATTTAATCTAGAATCTGTAGAGCCATATTTATTGTAACAGTATTACACTAGAGTATTTATATGATCGATTTTAGTTTTATTGATATGCACGTTTAATGTACAAAAAGTGGAAATAAATGTTGATGATTTATGACGCTGTAAAATGCCTTGTTGTGTTAATCTCATATCATAAGAAAAGAAACACAGAAAAGTGTGCATGTTTCGAAAGACTCTTTAAGATGACGTCTGTATAAACGCCAAGGCAGGGTGAAATGAGATTGACAGGTAGATTAGTGCAGCACCTGCAGGAATGTGAAGAGCGAACAAACCCACAAGGCAAAACCTTTAATTTACATTTGGTTTACATTCCAGACCTCATCTTCTGTCATGAACTTTGGGTGGGCGGTGACCAAAGGTGCCGAAATGAGGCTCAGCCTTACAGGTGAGGGTATGAAGTCAGAAGAGTAGAGTCATTTCTCCTACCGCATCAGGATGTGTCCTTCCACCTAAGGTTTTTTAGGCATGTCCAACTGGTATAAGGTGCCGTGGTAAACCCAGAACACAATGGAGAGTTTAAATATCTCATGTGGCCTAGGAATGCCTAGAGATCCTTAGACCCTAGACTTTGGGGGAAACCTGGACTGCTTTACTGAAGCTGCTTTCACTGCAACCCAACCCCAGGTATGGGGAAGATAATGAATTTATGAAAAGATCAGCTTATCAGAATATTACCTTGGTATGTATTAAAGTAGCTGTATGGTTGTTTGGAAAAGTGGACAAAGAACATAAATAAGACTAAAACTAAAATGAAGGCTAATTTAAAGTAAAAGCTCTGCAGCCACAGATGTTGCACAGACGTGCACAACAGAAAATTAAGGTAGTAACCTGATGATGTAAAGGTGTGATAGGGAGGTTTACAGTGAGTACATAAAAAAGAAATATGCAAATTAAGTATGTAGTACATGTAAATATGAAATGAAAGTAAGTGTATTTAGTTTGCTCTTCACCACAGAATTCTATGGCAGTAGCATCACCAGCAGAACCTGCCACTGAATAAATGTACAGTTGTAATTCAAACAAAGTGTATTTGCTGTTTATTGTACATTAAGTAAACCTGACTGTAAAAAAAACACATTCACGGATGTGAAATGTTCCTGAGTGCTTCATCAGCGTCATCAGGTTAATTGATGCTCAGAGGCTACAGTAATAAATTACAGAAATAATGTGAACGTAGGACAAAGAGTTTTGACTTAATAAAATGAATGCATCACTTCCCCTGCTGCAGATTACTCATGTCTTTTATTCAGAGTATAAACTGATGGGGAACTGACCCCTGACTATGGCAAACAATTATTATCATTCTTTGTAGGTACCCAGTCACTTTAAATTAAAAGACTGTGAGATTACATAGTGCTGTGAACACTAACTAAAAAATGTGATATTTCTTTTTATGGAATATACAAGAGCTGAGAAAGGAGTCGCACACTCTGTCAAGTCACCAGGCTTTTTATTAAAGGTCACTCCTGCTGTTTCTAGTGAAGGTCAAAGGACTGAATACAGTTTGTGAAAAAAAAGGTGGAAGCAGATGGCACTGCAGAACGTCTTATTCCTCATTTTCTTTCTTTTTCTTACAAATGATCAGTTTCATTGTGTTTCTGTTGACGATACTGTCCCCCACTGCCTGATATTTAAATTTCCTTCTGCCTTAATATAATTAATAAGCTGCTGGCTCCAGCCCCCCCACACACAACCCTCTGACTGATAAGCAGTTCTAGTTGATGGATGGATAATTAGTAAATATTTTGAACAGCTCATACTTAATCCACAGCACAGGATCTGTTTTGTGTCAGCAGCCTTACAGGAGGTGTAATTGTCTCCTCCTGGGACCAGATGAATCAACAGAACTTTGGCAACAGACCATGAGGTAACTTCCTAATACATAAAGCGATTAAGAGACGTGTTTAGAAATTCAACAGTGCCCTTCCATTGTTGCTGGGAACGAACAACGTCTGTTGTTTGTTTCAGATTATTAGAACAATAAAACATCTGTTTTACAAGACACTTACAGGACAAGTACAGGACTTAAATTCACTTGTTCCTGTGTTTTAGCTCAATTAGCATTGTGTTGAGTTGTGCACTCGTAAGTACTGATTTGCAATTTAAGTGTTTTTTATTTGTCAGTGCACATTGCTGGTTTATTTTGTGGCTCTATAGATGAGCAATTTGTATTCATTTGATTTGTTTGTTGTTTATGGCCTTAGCCCCACTGCCATGTTGCACATTTCTATTCCTTTTTGTTGTTTTATTTAAAGTCTCCCAAACCATATAAAAATAAAAGAATAATATCTACTGATCTTTTAGAGGAGATCAAGCACTAAGGGCCCACTGGACAAAACTTTCTAGCTCCAGATCTCCACCTTGAACAGCTGCAGCAGTGAAATGGTGCTCAGCTACTGATGCACACTGTCAGAATATGTTAGGGGTGAATCTTTGCAGCGTGATACGTCTTGTTAGTTTTATTTTGAATGCAGAACTTCTTGTAATGTGAGTATTTTTACATTAATATATTTGTAGTTTTACCTCCACTGGTTAGATTTCAGCACTGGTGCTCTATAGAAAGCTGATCTAGCATCTGTTTTAAGCCACTTTTTGGTCGTTCTGCGATATGTCACGCAAACTGTGCGTGAATGAGTCGGTGCGTTTGTTCAGCAGCGGCATCCTCTCTTCCTCCCCCCAGCAGCCCGCACGTGCTGCGTGCTCGCCCCTGAGCCCCTCATGCCCTGTGTTTCGCCATTGGTCTGGGATGATGTCATCCACAGCAGAGACAATACAGCCCACCCCCCCCCGTCATCGTGTCTCCTCACACACGCATCGCAGCTCAGAGTGACACACGCTCCGACGTGACGCCAGCTGAGTTAGCCAAGCACTTCCGATCACAATTTATTTATTTATCAGTTGCTTATAAGTCCCCGCAGTGCTGTGCAGCCTGTACTCTAACCAGGTCTTTTATCATTCCTTCTCCTTCTTCTGTTTTTGAAAATACACGAGCGGACGAGCTGGCAGGGAAGGTGTTACACATCTGGATCGTACCACCACATCGGGTCGTGCTGCTCGGAGCACCACAGACATCAGGATGTCTCATTCCGCTGCGCATAAATGATGAACACACTACGGGACTGCCACTCTTGATGTAAGTACTCTTTCTTTTTTTTTAGTTACTTATCGTGGCGGTCGGCCTGCAGCCTGCGAGGTCCCCCCCCCCCCAGCAGCAGCAGACTGTGGTCAGCGCTGTCACAGGATCGTGTTGGTCAGGTTCAGCTTGCAGCACAAACAAATCGCCTCCTGAATGATGCGACTCGTGCATTTTAATCTGCACTATCATTGATGTCACGTATGGTCACGTATATCCCCAAAGGAGGACGTCAGCAGCTACAGTAGGATTATTTGCCGTTGCAAGCGGCGTGTATCGATTCACTGAGATAAATAACTGCACATATATAAAGATGCCAACTACAGAATAACATGAACACTAACTGTGCAAATCTACACTTGATCAGTGTGAGTGAGTGAGAGATCAGGCCTGGTGGCTCGGGGCCTGTCGCTCACATCAGCTTTATTTCCCATTGTGGCAAAGGTTCAAACACTGGACTACGAAGATGCGTTTAAAAACACATAAAAACCAGAGAGTGCGCCATCTACCGACCACACAAAAAAGGATAATAGATTTTCCATTACGGAACAGCCCGAGAAACAGCAATGCAGAGGAAGATTGTCATTATTTATAGCTGGTTTGTTTATGCTTGTAGTGGTGCTGATGAGAGGCAAAACAGGAGGAGAGGTGATGCAGCAGGCGAGCTGCATATTTAAAACAGTGATTTATTGACATACTTTTCATTATCAAGTCTCAAGTGTCTGTCTACATCATCAGTGGACAACAGAAGGCGGTTAAAGTAAAAGGACGTGTCTGCTGTGGACAGAGATGAAGGAGCGTGCATACCCACATGTAATTGATGGATGATTTGGAAGGCTTCATCTGGAAATCAAGCACTCCTGCCTGAAGCCTACTAAAGGTGCTTCATTTTTAAAAAAGTAAAAAAAAAAAAAAAAAAAAACTAACTCGAGTTAAACCGTGGTTGGTATGAGGCATACAGGTCGTACAAGAGGTAACTTTGCAAGCAACAGAGATAATATGCTCAGAAGAATCACTGCAGTGCATTTCGCAGGGAGATGTCTTAGAGCCAGCAATGTGCAAACCAGTTTGAAGCTAATATGGCTCTGTAATGTGATAGGTGGTGGAACATGGTCATTCACTGTAACAAAGATTATAGATATATATGATTTAGTATTAGTTCAAAATTGCCTACAGATTCAGCTACGTTAGTTTATGTGTGCCATTTGATGGACTAGTGACCTGTCCGGGTTCACTGCCCATTACCCAGTGCACGCTGGGAGAGTCTACTGCCCCACACAATTCTGGTTGTACTGAAAATAAATTTAGTTCATATATAGTGCATTTTATTTATACAGTAAATTGCTCTCTCTCTCTCTCTCTCTGTTTGGCGCAGACGCTTTATAGAAACCTGAGTCTATAACGTGAGAAAGTGAAAGAGAGAATGAGAAAACCTCTGAATAGGAACTAGAGAAATTATGTTTTGTGGTGTTAATGAACTGAAATAAAAATGACCCATTTAGCATGATTAAAGAGTTGAAAACTATTTGTCATCCATATTTAAAAATGGACAATATGACGGTTTAATGTATTTAAATGTATGTTTCCTCTGCATAGTTGAGTGAATGCAAATTAATTTATGTGGATTCAGGAGACCAGGGTCATTTAAATATATAAATACTTTATGACTAGTTTAATGTCTCTGTATTACATCTCATAATTTTACCACCTCAAAGAGTTTCAATGAAAACACTGAAAAGTGGTTAGTAGTAGCTAAAAAAAGTAAACAGACGTGACGCAGGCTAAGAGGCCAGTTCAAGAAAATGTACAGTCCACCCAACAGGCTTCACAACAAAACGTGTGATTGGAGTTTAGTGAGATAAAAAGTTTTGCTACGTTAGAAACCCAAATCTCCAAACATGAATAATGATCATTTCATTAAGCATTCCTTGCTTTAATTGTTGATGCTGCAGGCCAGACTCTGATGCTGAGGGAGACGCTGTCTCAGCTTCAGGGCTTCCTGTACCGTTGTTTTCTGGCATACTCATACTGTCAGACCATGTTCTGTAAGTTAGAAGTTATTTTTCTGAGGGCGAAGATGGACAGGAGACAAAATAGTTTAGACTGTGTAATGCACAACGAGAAACCCTGTGTACTTGTTTAATCCAACAAGTTTCCGAACATCTTAATTTCCACTTTCTGCTTCTTTGGTTCAGAGAAAAACACACTGAAACAAACAATGATTAAATACTTCCAGAGAACTCACACACACACAGACGCTCTCAGTGTTTGTTCAGTTGCTGCCTTTACAGATCAATCTCAATCATTTTGTTGTTACCACCTGGCTGTATTTTTTGACAGCGTGTTTGCGGGATCCAGCAGAGCATGCTTTGGCACAAGCATCGTACATTTTGGTGGAGTTCAGATGCTGGATTTCCACAGTCAGCAATCATCAACCGTGACAGTGTGATTTTTCAAGAGATAATTCTTTCAAAGATTTCAAAATATATTCAAGGCATATTACGGCTCCTCTTATATATATGTGACAGAGAGCTCAAAGTCAAAAGTACCACACAGTCTCTAAGTCTCGATTCTTAGTGTTCTATTTTAAGATGAAGTCATTTTTCAGCTTTTTTATTGAAGTTACTCTCCTGTCTTAGCTCCACTACATTGTTCTGTGGTAACTTTCTGCATAAGCATTAATAGAAACCATCATTTTAATACTATAACTGATAAGTTAATGCCATGATGTATGTGACAGGTATGACCAATATTTCTTTGCCACAGTCTAATTCTTTCACTCATAAAATTATCAGATGAAAATAAAAACTGATTCATTTTGGATGTGTGTCCACGCCCTGACAGTCAGGTCTTCGCCCCAGTGTTAAATCAGTCTGACAGAGCAGTGGAGAGACAGAAGGAGTTGCTGAATTTCCTTCCATGCTTCGCACTGATTGGCCGGTTTGTGCTCCTGCTTCCATCACTTTCTGTTCGCTGACTGTGGAGATTAGGTGATGTAATTATTTTGACTTCCCCTCACTAGCCTGTAGTGGTTTGAGTTCTGATGAGACAGTGAAAATAAACATATTCCAGTGGAAAATACAGTTAGCCATCCGCTAACACAAGTTAGTGATAAATTTAAACATTTGTTGGAAGTGATTTAAGATTAATGCATCAAAAAAAACATCATTTAAAGCATGCTGCAAAGTCTCAGTTAGGAATTTTTAAACTCAGCACTCTCTCTTCTCTGTTATTACTGCACCATTATCGTGCCAGTGTTGATAAAACACACACGCGTTTGGGCATCTGAGTCACAACCAAGTCATCGCGCAGAGCAGAGTTACAAGTCATTTCCTTTGTCCCAAGTAAATCCCGCATCATTAGATGTGTGAATAAGCCTGATTAGCCTTTGAGTCACAATGACCACCTCACTGTTCATTTCTTAGGTGAGTGATTCTCTTTTACCACACAGATTTTTTTAACCTCACGTGGTCATTTGTTTCCTGTTGTTACACACTCTGACTGTAACATTACAACATGTCTTTCAATGTGTCTACATTAATTTGAGTGCTGCCAAGTGTGTATAAATAATTGAGTAAATATAATGCAGATAAGAAATAAAATACATTAACACAATGACACACATTAACATGAGGACCCTACTTATGACACCCTCACTATTTCAGATTAAATGTCTCATTCAAAGGTGATTTTCATCCAGTTGGGCAAGCTGCCATCTGTACAGGGTGCTTCAGCAGTCATTATCATTCACATCGTATTCGTGATGGGCAGGAGGTGCCTCACTCTGTGCTGCCGTTCCTCATGTACAAGTACAAGTAACCCTGTTTTCACCTTACATGCTGCTGTGACACCAGTGTCATAGCAAACAGGGTGCTTTAATGTCTTACATGTAGGTGTCAGCTCATTAGATTGTCTGTGCTGCTTTTCCAAATTGAATGTTTTCCCACAAAGCTTTGGTGGTTGGCCAAATGTATTTTCAGGGTTTAGTAATACATCAGAGAGTCTGTTTCCTGATGTTTGCTTGTGAAAGTGTGTTGCCAAATCAGGCTCGACTGTTTAAATCCTGATAATCTTAATTTGCTAAATTTGCTCTGCTGATCTGTGAATTAGCTCGTTCTGATATGAGCATTCGTGTGGGCCGAGGAGAGTGTTTCATTTTGTTCATGAGTCCAATATTTTCTATCAGAGCTGAATGCACTTTAACTCAGGTCACAGCATGTACCATCATTATCACCATTAAATTAATTATGATTATGATCTGTGAAAGATTGGCACTTCAATGGTCAGGTTAAACTAATGAGTAGAAATGTGAAATGTTAGGGTAAAAGTGTAAATAAGTATAATATACTGGAACAGTATATACCTCTACCTTTTTCCCCACATAATTAAAGGTGACCCTGTTAACATTCACCACAGCATGGGCAGTTTGGAGAAGTGGACCACCTTCTGTCATTCCTTTCCAACTTAGAGCTAAACATGATGGATGTTGAGATGTGTGTTGTCCTTTGACAGAAACAACCCGCTTTTCAGCCTCTGGAAACAAATGACTCAGACGACAAATTTTCCTGCCATCAACTATTTTGAGAATCTTTTTCATGCAGCAGTGGAGGAGATTTTGTAACTCAAGCAATTTTACAAGACAGTAATTGAGCATCGCACACTCACATTATTGCCTGGTTTGTGCTTTACTGTTGTCCACTTGGCTGTGTGGGCGTTCGGCTGTCAGGTGCTTTTTTTTTTTTTTGATGAAGGAGCTGCAGAAAGCCAGGGCGGGGAGAAGCAACGGTAAGGTTGCCATCAATCTTGCATAGCCAGACAACCATCTGCTCCCAAAAACACCAGCCCCCTCAACAGCTTATCCCCCAAAACACTCAGTGCCCTGCCTCTGCAGCTGGAGATGGACTGTACACCACGCTGCCAAAATCTGCACTCTGACTGATTACTGACATTGTGCAGTGATATGCTTTATAGTTTACTTACCCCGGTCTTACATTGCCACCATTTCATATATGTGAGGCCCCATCATCAGCAAACACTATGTTGTTTTTACTGTCTGTCCAATATAAAATAGATAGTTTAAATAGTTTTTGCATATGACTTTATTGTGACTGAGTATTGTTTTAGGAAATATTACCTGTCTTCTGTTTAGGTACTAAGAAGAAGCGAAATGAATTGATTGAAAGTATAATGATGATGCAGGGTTTACTCAGGTGCTCGGGAAAATGTTCAATCATCTGGAAGAACATTAGCAAGTGTAATGTTCTCCTCTTTCTGGCTCCAGCCTGTGACTGGAAAGCTCTTATCTTTATTCTGCTCAGGGGTAGCAGTGAGCTGAGGGAGGGCGACCTGATCCTCCCACCCCTCCCCTCCCCTCACATTGCCTTCACTAACTGGAACTGAGCGGTACTTAGTTCTAGTTTTTAAATATTTCTTATCATCATTACACTTTCATGTGCTCAAAATTCTGAAGCAGCTAACATGATTGCAAAGCTTAGCATAGTCTTTTCCCTACATATTAATTTATCCCTGATCATGCATGTACATTTGCATGAGCCTTTCCTTCTCCTAGGTCCATCGTGCAACACCTATTCATTCAGCCAAATGTAAGAGGCTCAGTACTTATGGATGAGCTGTCTCTGTAGTATTGACACTCAATAGGTTTAGGAGGTAAACACTGTGCTTGGTTGGAGCCTGGCTATATTCTGTAAATGTCACACATTTCCACAGATTGTCTGATGATCCTCGGTCAGTAACACTCTAATTAACAAATACCTCCTCCTTGTCCCTTTTATAAGTTCTTTATACAAAATAGCACTTTTGTTGTCGTTAACCTCACTAGGATGTTTTGAGTGTACAGAATAATGACTTCATGCTAGTTTTACATTAATCTGCTTCTACATGTCTGCATTAACTACATATTTAATCCAACAATTCACCAGTTCCCTTTGTCTCTCTGCTCTTCTACTTTACAGTAACCCTCTGCTCTCTGATTTTTTTTATCTGAGCTGTCAGACTGGCTGCCACCTCACAGGCGATCTGTTATCTGGCAATAGAAGCTATTAACAAGAGGGCGATAATGAAAACTGTCAAATCTCAAGTCTGTTTCTTTGATCATGCAAGCAACAGTTTCCAGATTTGACAAGCATCAAACAGGCCTATACACTTTGTACATTTTGTGCTATTTGGTTGTAACTTCCAAGTGAAATAGACTGGGGCGTCACACTTCTAAAGACGATCACCGCAAACACACATAACAGCACTCAGCATGTAGTTTGCCAGCAGAGGAGGTAGCATTTTATCAGATTGTATTAATGTGTTAAGAAAGACAGATTAACTAGGATCAACCAACTGGAGTGATTTCACAGAAACATAGTTAATTAAACACAACTGTATTTAAACACTGTAATCAAAAGTGCTCACACAGTTCATAGGTGAATCGTGTTGGTAACCACAGACAGTATTTTACCTCAGTACACTGTATGTTAATGTGCAATCTTTTTGAAGCAGAGGAATAAGAAGTACACTATTACCCTCTGAAATCTAGTGCACTATATGTATACTGCAAAGTTAAGACATATCGTGGCTGCACTTTGCTTGAGTATTTTCCATCGCTCTCTGTGCTGTGCTGCTTTTACTGTGTGCTGCAGCAATGTATGACAGTGACTGAGTGAAAAGGCCACTAGCAAGCCTTCAGTTTACAGTGTGTGAGAGGAAAATGATCAGAGTGATAGTGACTTCCACCATGATAAAACTGGGTCAATGTAACCCCCACCCCTTCCACCACAGGCAAGGCTGAAAAAGGAAAAAAAAAAAGATGAGGATACCATCACCAGACTCTGTGCGTGGATGTGAGCATGGGGACACTGGAGCGTGGTTTGCTATGGGTCGGTAACTGTGTTGTGCTGGAACTGAAGGCATCGCCAGATTATTTTGACAAGTTCCTTCCTACCCTGTAGTCTAAGGTTTACATTGTCACGTTATGATCTGTCCCCCTGTATTTTCTCCCTACCTACTTGGTTTCTGTCAGCCAGTGTCGTCCACAGTGTCTGTTCCTCCCAGTTTTAACTTTCGGGTCCTCCACTCCCTGAGTGATTCTTGATCATTGTAACCTGAAAGGCTCAAGCTTAAAATGAAAATCCACCCTAACAAACGCTGTGTAAAAACAATCTTATGTGATGAACCAGTTTCTTGTTTGGTTCTGAATTTGCACTTCAGTAAGGTGTTGATGTGTTGCCTTGTAATGTAAACTGAAGTCACTAAAAGACTGTTATGTTAATCAGTCATATGTTACAATCCCATTGGCAAAGTCTAGAAGTTCTGCAGGATCATTTTATTTTATTTTTGTGCTATTCAGTGTTCAGGAACGAATAGCAATGTGCCATTTTAGTGGCACTAATTCTATTAATTCTCCTTAATAGGCTTAATAAAGTACATCTCTAAAATATGTCTTTTTGAAATTTGAATTGGCTCCCTAAATTTAGTACAGTTATTAGTCATATACATTTGTATGGTACACCTCAGATTTTGTTGTCAGCAGTGAAGAACTGCTGCATCCTACACTCTATGATCACAAGGCGAGCAATTTATTGAACACAAGGCAGGGATAGAAAGCTGCACAGACAAGTGCATCGGCATCTTCCTGCCTTTTCTTTTCTCAACTGGGACGTCTCTTGCTCTGCTTTGCTCTGCAAGCATGGAATTTCCCGGAGGAACCTTCCCGAGGGATTAATAAAGTTTCTATCTATCTATCTATCTATCTATCTATCTATC
>JAUYWH010000006.1:5230633-5267670 GCA_034779795.1 Ctenopoma multispine
ATCTATCTATCTATCTATCTATCTATCTATCTATCTATCTATCTATCTATCTATCTATCTATCTATCTATCTATGCTTAATGCTAACACTAGCATGCTAACATGTTCCCAACTGACCTGAATAGCCACCCTTACGCTCTAGCTCTGCATTCTGCTTGTGTGGCAGAAAGTATATTACAGTACTTCACCAACCAAACAACCCCTGGGTGCACTAAACATCTCACATTGATTGTATTTAACAGTATGTGTATCAGGAGGTGGATTTAAAGTAATATTTCATCTTAACCTTTTGGAGCCGAAAGTCCTTTTGCAACTGTACTGACGTTAATGATGTTAATCATGAAGCCAATTTAATAATACAAAAATATTCTGTATGTGTACTACCAGTCAAATGTTTGGACATCCACAGGAAATAACATAAAAAAACATTCATGTCATCAACTGTGTTATCATTATAAGAAACTGATCACTTCTCCTTTTAAATTAAAACATTTGCATTAGCAAACAAATGTCCTAGAAGACCGTATTAATGTTTATTGATGATAGGATGGAAAATGTATTATTTATTTTCTTTGAGAAACATGTTCATTTCTATGTGTGTTCAAACTTTTGACTGGTAGTGTATTTTATTATACCATGCATATTTATGAGCTACTCTCTGTTAATCTAGCTGTGTCATGGTGAGGAAGCTTTCGTTCCAGCTGAGTTGTATTGTTGTGTATGTGATGACCTTCTGTTTATACCATGGCCTGGACGAATGCTCATTTATAAATGGCCCAGAGGATTCAGTTAATTTGGTTTAAACCAGAGGCAGAATGAACAGGCTAGATGGCCAGGGGCAGGAAGTGTTTCATTTCAGATAATCCCATGGGGCTCCAGCATTAAACAAAACTTTATTTAAAAGAAAAGAATCCCACAGAGCCATTAGCAGTTTTCTGTGAGAAAGCACTGCAAAAACAGAAATGCAATAAAATTTTTGTCACAAGTTACAAAGGTTAGAAAAAAGATGCCCACAGCATAAAAGCGTTCACATGCAGGGCATGTAGTTCAGCATGTAAAAAATCAATTATGACTGAGCACCCACTGCTGCAGTATATTTAGCTGTTTTTACATCAGCTATGACTAGACATGGCTCATTATTTCATGTGACCGAGTGCATCTTGTTAAGAATGAGGGCTCCTCCGAGGGATGACGATTGTTGCAGCTCATTTGATGCAGCTTTTGTGACTGAGCTTTTAAGAAGCCTCACTGCCATCAGGATTAGCTTGGATTATCTGCTGCTAACAGCAAACAGGTGTGTACTCTTGCACCTTCAGATGTGGAATTTTGAACAGTAAGGGTAGTGATATTGATGTAAAACAGTGTAAATATATAATAAAAATAACAAACTCTGATAAATATAAATGAGCATTACGTGTATGGTGAGTTGCCTTTGTATAAGCAAGTAGCAGACTGTGACCTGCATGTTCAAATGGATCGGGGAGATGTATTTACTTCAATGCTATCCATTTAAATCAACATGCACCTCGGTGGATTTTCTCTTTATATAATTTCTCCTCTCAAAGGAAATATGTGTGACTTGTTAAAACTGAGGTTATTGGATGTTGGTTTTGTATTTGTTTTTGATATGTTTTGGTATGAAAAAGACACCTTAAAGGTGACTTACAAAAATGTGCAAAACATAAAAATTGATGTTGTGAATATCGTGATAGATTTGGGGTTTTACTTTATATTTCATACATAACTACATTTTGAGTACATACTACTTTATATCATTTATGCTCACAATTATTCTGTAAGTCTGCACTGTATCATATAAATATTTTAGAGCTGCACTGCAGTGTTGTTGATAATGTTGCATCAACATCTGCTGTTAGTATCTTTGCTGATGAAATGTAAAGTATAACCCAAATTTTTTATTTCAGTAAAATTACAGTCCTTTCCTGACTGCTTTCTTTCTCTGTCTCTATTCCTCTTCGATGTACAGCTTTGGATAAACCCAGATGCCTCCCCTCCCTCTTGACGAGCGCATAGTGGTCATTCAGCGCCCAAAAAACTTAACCCTGTGTGAGGCTTCCCCCCAAACCATCCCACAGCATTCCTCTCAACTATCAGCCTCCTCCAATGGACAAGGCATCCACCATCCTCATCTCCACCCTTCTCAGTCCCGTTTCTACTCACCCCCCTGTAAATCTCTGACTCTGGAATGCAAGCGCAGATCCTCCCGCGCACAGAAATTCAAGGGCGACCAGTCTGTCACCCCAGCCAGTGGCAAACACATCCCTAGTCACTGGCATAGCAATGGCACAGTAACTCTCGGCCCACGGCTGCCCTCTCACACACATACTATTGATATCAGGGTGACAGTGGACAAAGGAGGAAGGGTAGCAGGATTAAGCAACTCATTAGGGCACAGCGGAAGTGTAAAAGGTGGCAGAGGGAAATGTGTCTCCTCACAGTTGGATCAAGGACAGTGTGAGAAAATTGGAACTGCAGGGAAGGGAAGTGGAGTCGAACACAGGTCACAGCGAAGTCGCCATAGTCAGTTGTTATGTACCCCGGGAGGGGTCCTACAATTTATCCCTGCTCAGGCACAGCAGCCTAAATTCAGGAGTGAAAAGGAGAAGGAAAACACTAGTTTTCTTAACAGAAACAACCATGAATTTTCCTCTTTAAGTCACAAGAAGAATTCCAAACTGGGAACTGTCCATCAAAGCCATAGCAATCACAGTCAGTCCCACCACCACAACTCTGTCCCTGTGCCCCATGCATCCATCCTAAACTCCAATTATCCCTCATCCCCTCCCTCTCAATCCACCCATGTTCCAGTCTTATTTCAGCAACTTAGCCAGCCACACCCACCCCGCACAAGGGATCACCACTCCCGCATTCTTCATGGTCTGCCCCTTTCCCCCTGCTCCTCCCACGCCGGAGGCTTTCCCAGCCCTGACCATACTTGCACCATCGACTGCACCCACCCATTCAGTTGTGGCTGTTGGAGGTTGGTAAGATGCAGAGGTTGCAAGGCACACTCTGCTAACTGCCAAGGTGGCGGCGGGAGCTCTTCCACCTCATTCTCCTGTGTTCACAATGTTGGAGCAGTGAAGAGAGGAGGCAAAGAAATGGGCCTGAGAAATCTGGGTGGATGTCTCTCCACCACCTCCACCTCAAACACCTCTTCTTCAAACAGCACTGTGTCTGACTGCCAAGCAAACCTGTTCAAACCTCTCCGCTGTGCCTCCTGCTCCGGCGAGGCTGGAAACTTTGACAGTCCGGCTATCCTTCGCAAAAAACTTGTAGGGGGATGTCTGCCCTGCACCCCACTGTCCACGTCAGCCCCTCTCCGGGCGATACAGAGCTGTGTCACAGGCTGCAACCCCAAAGCCTCTCAGACTGGTAGTTCCACATGCAGCTACTGCAGCAGCGACCCGATAGTGGTGACATTCAACCCCCGCCGAGGAAAACCCCCAGGAACAGGCTTTGGAGCAGCTCATCCTATGGGTATGTTCCAAGCTGATGATGATGACTACAGTGTGCGTACTATCTGGCCTGAAGAGTTGGCCAAGAAGATGACCCATTCTAAACCCCAAAAGAATCACTGTGCTGGAATGGTAGCTGGAGTCGGGACTTGTGCAGGCCAAGTCCAAAATGGCAGTAATGGAACAGGCCTTGCTGTCTTGGATTGTCAGAAACTCCAGGAATATGCGCAGTCTCAGTTTACAGACCACGCTGGGCGACGGCGACTTCAGCAGGGCAAAATGGCTGCCCTTGATTTTATCGGCAGCCGGTCTGGATCTGGGTATGATGAAGGCCGGAACTCGCTGAAGAGGCTTTTGAATAAAGCAGAAGATGGCGGAATGGGCGATAGTCTGCAACAAGATGAAGACATAGCATATCCTCATTCACCCTCTCCTCGCTCTGCCTCCCCGCCATCACCTGTGTCCTTTTCACCTCCACCGTCCGCCCCCACCACACTCATCAAACCTAAACCTTGGCAAAGAGACAGGGAGGGAGGACATACTCTGCCGTCGGCACAGTCACTTCACCTGGCCCTGAATTCCCTGAACAGAGACCAAGATGAGGAGAACAGCAGAAGTAAGAATTTTTTTTTTTTTACTTTTTTTCTGCTACAGTCACTGACATAAAGCTGGTTCACATTATGTTGAATGCAGTACAGCAATGTACTGTCTGGTATATGCTGTCATGATTGTGAACCTGTTTCTCTTGAAGTGTTAAATAATTTGTAGTGTTTTGACAGGTGCGTCCACGTTTGGGAGCATTTAGGTTCTTTAGATCTCAGCAAGTTGTTTCATTTATAAGTTATCCCGTCCTCTTTTTGTTAATTATCATGACCCAGTTTAGATTTAGTGATTTCATTGGCAAAGTTTTGTTTGCTCTTTTATTCTTGCATACATCTTTAAGTATTATTGTTGTCCTTTCATGTTTACAGGCGGCAGTTTAAACTATAATGAGGCTATGTTCACACGATCCCCCACACTTTCTCTCTGTCTTCTAGTGCACCTTTCTCTGCCACTCTCCTCTTCTTTGCCGGCATCTCTGTCCGATGAGACTTTGATGACTCCTGATGCAGAGAATGCTGTAATAAGTCCCATCCTGCCCGTCCTTTTTCTGGGTAATGAGAGAGATGCTCAAGACCTAGACCTGCTGCTGCGCCTCAACATCGGCTACGTGGTGAACGTGACCACACACCTGCCCCTCTACCATGTCAAGTCTGGACTGCGTTACAAAAGGCTGCCAGCCACTGACAACAGCAAACAAAACCTTAGACAGTACTTTGAGGAGGTTTTTGAGTTTATTGGTGAGAGTCCAACCTCTGATATGCATGTTTGTGCGTTATGTTGTAGAGAACATTCACACCCACTTCATACTGTGACTAGTGAGCTGTGTAGAGTTTGAACTTCTCTCTGTAGCTCTCCTTGATTTGTTATGCAATTATTTCTGTAACTTTTCATGTGAACAACCAAGTGCAACACTATAAATGTCTTACTGGAGCAACTGTTTTTAAAAAAATATTAGGTCAGCCCTTTCTCTGATGGTAGACTTCTCACTCCACCTTCGAATGCATTCAGAGCAACTAATGAGTTCCCACAGGGTCAGACAGCATGTCATAAGAAGTAGTTTTAAATAAGGTAAAAACTGACCCTTAACATGTGAAAGTAATGTGATTACCTTTTAAGCAGTTATTAATCTCACTTGTATGTGCATTGACTTTGACTGTCTAACAGTGTTGCATGCAGTAATCTGAGCTAGTTGTTGATGGTCAGCTAAATATTGTATCTCCAAAGTGAAGGTTGATTAAATACACTTGTTGATGTTTAATGGAGCCTCGAATGAAGGTAGGAGAATTGATTTTAGTATTGTACATTCTGCTTTTTATTCTTGATTTAGGATCATGATATCCATTGTAGATATGTTGTTTAATATATGTTATAATTGTCAGTAATGACGTCTTATACAGAGATGTTCTGTACTTAAAGATGCTTCCTGCTGCCAACATACAGACAGTTTCTACTACTAGGCTTCTGAGCTAATCTGTTTTGTTGTTCTCCTCCACAGAAGAGGCATATCAGAGCGGACAGGGAGTGTTGGTTCACTGCCAGGCAGGCGTGTCCCGTTCTGCAACTATTGTCATTGCCTATCTTATGAAGCACACTCTCATGACAATGACAGATGCCTACAAATACGTGCGGAGCCGTCGTCCTGTGGTGTCCCCAAATCTAAACTTCATGGGTCAGCTTTTGGAGTTTGAAAGGGACCTCAACTCTGGGGTGACGCCTCGTATCCTGATGCCTAAACTTAACGGTGTGGAGACCCAGGTGTGAGAAGAGTGTGGGGTCAGGAGAGAGCAGTGTTACCACAGAGGAGTTAAAGTGGCATTAAAGAGCATGAACAACAGAGTGCAGCGCATTTCAGAAGAAAGACATAAGAAGTCTTACAACTTGAAAATGTTGGTGTGTTTGGCAATTAGTGCCCTTTTAATGCTGTGAAACAAATGACAACAAACTGGATGATCTCCATTTAGTTTACTGTTTATAAGATAATGTGCCAATAATATTAATTTGGATAGCTCTAACATCACTCTCAGATATCTCATTTGCCATTATTCACAAATGCATGTAGAAAAAATATGGAAAGGGTTCACTGTTAATGTCCACAACACCACATGTAGCAACAAACAGGTTATTACAATGCACTTTACCTCCAATGCATTTATTAGGTTTCAAAACTGAAATGTCACAAGCAAAAGAAGAATTTGTCACACAGACCTCAGACACTGTTTTTGGTTTATATTAACACAAATATGGGTTGTTTTCCTATTTGGGAACTGTGCAAAATAGCAGCATGGACCTAGTAGGCATATGAGTAGCATTCACTTTGGAAATATATTGCAACAGAGACAAACCACTTATGGAAATGTCCTGTGTTAGTTTTATTTCAGTGTAGCAGCCTGTGTATTACCAAGTATCACAGGTCTGAAATAGAGATGTGCACATGGGTTAATGCGGTGAAATATGCTCAGCTTCTTTTTTTATACACACTATGATTTACAGTCTTTTTGACCGGAGGTGTGGGTTGGCAGGTATTATCCCTGCTGTTATAATGTGCTTTAAAACAAAAGACCTTCTCCAACTGTGCACTATTATTCTTGTGGTTAATTCATAAAAGAAGTACATTATTTTTATTCATTTTTTACAAAAGCAACAACAACAAATTATTTAATGTTCTGCATGTAATAGTCCTGGTGTGGTGCATGGACTGATATTTCTTAAAGAGCACATGGTAGTTTTATGTATTTGAGATAATACAGTAATGTGGAAACTTTACTATTCACTTAATCTGGTCTGGAACATTTATTTTATTAATTTACTTATTATTTTGTGTTATTGTGAAACAACTGGGTGAAACTATAGGCTTTTATTTTGTAGCCTAGGATTTAAAGAAATAAAGGAAGCAACTAATTTATTTTTACAGTATTTTACCTTAAAGCCAAATCAACTTTATATTTTATTCATTTAATGGAGTCTGAGGGAGTCAAGAAAGTTTTTTCTTTTGCCTTATTGTCTTTACTAAAACCTCTAGTCCCTCATGACTATGCATTATTTTATTATGAAGGCTTGGGTTGGATTAGACAACGTTACTTGATTCACTGTGAGCTCCTTCTCTGTATTGTTATGGTTCAAGGCTGAGACATTTCACTGCACATTAAATAACCCAGCCCTGTACAGCCAATCTGCTCTAAATCTTCTCTGTTAGGTTTGGGGAAAAAACCACAACTGGGTGTAAAAAATGTCCAGTCAAGAAAAAGGTCTTTTAAACAGTATTGTATTATAACAGAACAGCTACTAAAGTTCTTTCTACACAAGTGGCTCGTAAATCAGTTGTACAAAGTCAGTGCCGATTGCCTTTTGTGTTGTGCAGTAGATTCTAAAATTTGAAGCTGTAAACAATATGATACAAAGTGCAGTTTCACTTGCAGGATATTGAAAGCATCCTGTTTTTTATTTCAGTTAATTCATTTTAAAAGAATTGCTGATTAGTGGAGAAGTGATGTTTTCTACTCCCTGAACTAAGACTGAGAATTATTTTGCACATTTTTTAAACTGATGCCATACGCATTTTTTTGATAACATGCTCTATTCAATGAATCAAGACTTGAAACATTTGAGAAAATGAAAACGAAAAACAGTGCCAGATATGACATGCCTGAAACTGTGTGGGGAGTGGGGGTGGTTTATGCTCTTATTTTTTATTGTGTTTGCATTTCCTTTGCCCTTTAGAAATAGAAGAAAGAAGTGGTCGTGCAGACAAATAAGGACAAGAGGGCACTTTGAAAGTCTAGATATTTGAGACACGATAATTAATTCTCATTGATTCTACATTATCATGTTAAAAGGGTTAGTACTAGGCTAATGTATACGTCGTGAGTGTTTTTTTTGTGTTTGTGGTAGAGTATTTTAACCAAATTCTCGTTGCCCCCATTTCCAGATTTTAACTAGTGATTAACAAAATGCCCTGCTACAATTTTCTACAACCAAAATGCCTTGTGTAATTTGGTCCTCTGACTTTGTAAAATGATTCTGAATTTTGCTTGTTGGATTTATTTTCTGGCTAAATGACTTTGATATAGGCAATATATTTTTCTACAGTCATACTTCTTCATCATGTTGACTATATACATACGTATATCTGGGTATTTACTGTTTTTTACATGACTCCTTGTTTTATATGAAAGGCTTGTACAAAATGCCATCTTCCTGCTCTGCAGTGACAATACGGATCTTCAGTCGTTTTTTTGCGTTGCAGTGTTTCACTTTAACTGTTATCAGACCTCATTAAACGTGGGTCAACAAACCGTATTCCTGTTTTTACCTCCCGCCTTTGTTTCAGCTGGTGACACTGAAAAAAAAAAATGCCGTTCACTCCTCCAGACTCTCCAGCTCAGCTCACTGTAGGTGTAGTAACCTTCAAAGTGGACCTATTGCTATTGCTCCTTGATTTTTATACAGACTTTATATGCAAAATGGCAGTTGAAGCAATTTCTTTAGTTTCACATTGTATTGACTTGCTGTGCAGGTGAGTCAGTGCTGAGCTCAGACATTTATACTTGAGAGACACATCGAAGGAAACTGAACTTTTTCTCTTTAATTCATGAACTGAGGGCCCAGTGTCTCTGTGTCAGTGTGTGTACAAATGTTCTGTTTGTGTTTTGCACCTGAAAAGAGGAAGGTTGTTCTAGTATGTATGATAACTTTTTAGAAAAAAAATTGTATATCTGTGCATTGCTTATTTGTGGAAAATTAATTATTCCTGTTTGTATTTCATTGCTAATTTTTAAACATCGTGTTATTACCTGTACCAAATATTGAATTTAGGGATGTTGATTTGTGGGAGTGATCATGAAAAATGCAGATCACCTCCTTCCTGTCTAATGGGGGTAAGAACTCTTCAGGTATGACTATCATTGTAATGCTGTGCTGTGTCACCTCACTGTCCTGACTCCTCCAGAGACCCAGAAACTCATGTTACCCTCTGTGATGCTCTTCTGTCACCCAGCTCCCTTTTCATATTGGATTGTTTCTCTTAAGCAAATGTAATATTTTCATATTGTAGTAACTGGTCCTTGTATTTAGACAATGTTTTTACCTTCATGTACTAGCTATACTCTTCATAATTCTTTGAGGTGCACTGTGAGTAATTCAATGCTGCTATATCACAAAGGACTTTTCTTTTGTAAGCCACACTTCGCAGATGCAAAGTAGTGAGTATCATTATAAATGACTAACAAAATGGGCTTGAGTACAGAAATCAAGATTACGTTTTTGTTTGTTTTTTTCTCCAATTTAACCCAGGCTTCATAGTGCTGCCTTTGTGCAGTGTTTAAATCTCAGAGTGGCTATGTGCACAACCGTACAATCTGTAGCTGTTCCGGTTGGTCTTCCTTATGAGCATGATAGAAAGAAAAGAGACAGCAAAATGTAGAAGTAAACTATTTTAAAAACCCTATCTTTTTGGTCACTGTGGTTAAATTAATCTGGTGTTTTTTTTATAAGTATATAAAAAAAATCAACATAAGAATAATTAACATTAATCTAAATATCAGCACTTAACAGAGAAATCTGGTAATTTAAAAAGTTGTGACTTAATTGCAACTGAATCTGTTACTAGATATTTGTATCACATGTTACTATGTATAATCAAAAGTGCGTGTGTGCATGCTACAGTGTTGATATGTGCAGTATGTTGAAATTAACATACAGCTTTTAAATATCACCTGATTGGTCAACCACTTTGTTCCAGACTGGAATAGCTCAACAATGGGGTGGAGTCAGAATAAATTTAGTCGGCATTCATTTTCCCCGGAGGATAAATCCCTCTTAGTTTGGTGATCCCATAATATTTCCTGTAGCAGCGAGATGAGGTTGAAATTTTAAATGTTTATTTAAAAATCTTAACTGATACTGAAAATATTGTCATGAAAATTGCTTCAGACATTCATGGTTCCCAGAGGACCATGAGCATAGCCTACTTTGGTTTGTGACCAAGTAGCTACAAATTTAATAACACTTCTACAAGCCTGCTTTGTGTTTCAATATGCAAATGTTAGCCTGCTGACATGGTAACCTAAGATGTTAAACATATACTGTATGTGCTGAAAATGAACATGCTAGCATTATCACCGTGCGCATGTTTACACCCCTGTAGCATTAAGCTTTGCTTAAACCACTAGCATGGCTGCAGTATATTTTGCCCTTCACACCAGTGGGTTACAAATCTACAAATTTACATCAATCTCGCATCAATCTGCAAAGTTTCATTTGCTAGATTTCAGTTCTAGAGCCTTTAAGATAGAACTGCTTGTCAGGCTTGTTTTTTTTTCTTAAGTGGATGAACAAGTAAAAATCTGCCAGAACTAATTATATTGTGTGAATGGCAAATATACTCTGTTTTCTTTCAGTAGCATTTATAGTATATGTATTTAAAATAATTGGCTGAATACTGAACAATGTGTAGTACAATGTCAGTGATACAAAGTTATAGTCCACATGTGTTGGCTAAAGAAAAATAAATTATGGCCTTTTGCATTTCATGTTTGTTTTATAGTAAGAGCTTTCTTACTATAACTTGCCTTAGAGAATGTTTGGACTTTGTTTTAATTAGCCTCCTTATACATCAAAATATGGTGCCAACATACATGTTGGCTGTAGGGGTTATAAACTTTGAGGATCTTAGGTAGATCTCAGATATTAAAGTAAAAAGAAATGCATCAACTTATAGTGTAGCACAAAATGATATGCAAAATGTCAAGTGGAGTTACGAAATACTCTTCAGAGGATATGTAGCTAATACCTATGCCAGTCAGTTTAATTATCTCAAACATGCACAGGCCTTCCTGTTTGAGGTTTAGAAAGCAACCAGTCCAAAAGGTGTTGACAGCAGCAGCATCTTTGCCATAGAATGTCCAAGGATGAAAAGAAAAGTAATGTGTGTCGAAACTGATCATTGGTTTAGATGTGACGGTCCAGGATTCCCATCCAGGCAGAACAGTTCTGCAACACATAGGCACACTAGCTGCATGATGAGTTTTTAAAGTGAACTTTTAAGTGGCTGCTTTGCATGAGTGACACAGTTCACACATGGTCTTTATCTTCCATTTCTTCCATGTTAGCAGCAGCTGAGATTAATCAGGTTCTTGGTGACATGACTGAGGTCATCTAATCAAGGTATTTACTTACTGTCTTGTCTTCTTTTTTGCTGGTTATAGCTGAATATAATAAACATAATAGCATCCTAAAGTGTGCAGTACAAAACCTGATGGCTGGATTGTGAAGTTGTTCTCCATGTTACTTTCTAGTCAACACACTGGAACTGGCTATTTTAATAAAAAAATATACATGTAAAACATTGTTTGTGAGATTGTCTGTTGTTCTAATTTCATTTGAAAGCTTTGATAAACTCAAACTTACACTGTGAAATCCTGGAGTTTATTCTGTGGATGGATCACTAGCACTCTCTGAATGAAGTCAGTAGTGTCCGTTTGGAAAGTATTGACCGGTTACATTACCATCAATACAAACGGACAATTGCTGTTGATGACTCAGTTGCTCGGATGATCACCCCACCCAGATCTACTTTGCTCATCATTGCATAAGAGCTGGTTTGTGATTCACAGCTGTGTGGTGGAGCATCCAGGGACGGATCAATCAGAGAGAGGTTAAAACAAACTCAGGAGCTGCCAGGCTATATAGCTACTACAAACAAAAAGTGTGAAGAGCGTGGGCCAGCACTGTACTGACAGGATTAACTGTGAGGACCAAACATTGGATTTCATGACTCATTAGTCCAAGCAGCTGTCTCAAGATTTCTTTTGAAACTAACCCCTTTGGTCCAAGCTGAAATCTCAGCAGTTCTGGGATGTATCGTCAGGAAAGTTTGTACAGAATTATGGTCTGGTGAATCTTTTTAGTTTTAACGTTACCACCAAATTTCCCTTTAAATTTTCCATTTCGAGTAACTAATCAAAATATTATATGGATTGCAATGAAATCATGTTCTCCTCAAGTTTCACTTTTCATTCAGCACCATCGTCAGGCTAAAGTTTTTATTTGACCAATACTAAGATTACCAAATCACATCAATTCTGGTTTACTTAGAAATTGCAATAACAAAATGAAAAACTAACAAATTCTCAGCTTCATCTGGACTTACTAGCTATCACAATTTAGCATGCTAACACAATATAAGATAATGCATCATGCATTTTGTTCCTGGGTAACAGCTTGAAACACGATCAGCATTTCAGCACCGTCAGATCCCACCATGGAATCAGTGGCCCCAATGGTTTAATATGACAATCTGTTACCAGCATTTGTTCCCTATATATAGACGTCAAACTCAAGGTAGTCAACTGCATTATCTGCTGCATAGACTCAAATCAAAATTACAATGATGCATTGACCTGACCTTGTGCAACTATTACTTGAAGCAGAATCCTGTTTAAGGTCGTGTTCAGACAGACTGCATTCTGTGCAGTTCGCTGAAGAGTTTTATCACAACAGGCCGTGTTGGTATCAGCTGGTGCAGGGGGAACGTCGCATAGGTGTGTACTGTATGGGGACGTTGTTACGGGTCCGTTCCCATTTGGAGCCTGCAAACAGACCGCAAAACAGCTTTCAGGTCTCATTGTGCCTTTTATCTAGTTAATGAGATGAATTTTCTACTGAGTAAGACATGTGAAATGTACCAAAATACTAACTAATTAAAGAATATTAACAGATTTTTGCATCACAGGCTAAAACTGTTTAGTTTTAAAAAAACAGGTGAGAAGACTCAGGCTGCTGCTTGAAGGAAGATTTGAAGGCCCCGGTGTGCCACACTAATAATTAAGGTCAGCTTAATTAAGGGTTAATAATTAAGAAAAAGAAATGTAATCAGAGTTCATATATAGAAATAGCGCTGAATGAAAACTTTCTGAATGGAAGGTAAAACGTCTTCAAGAACTAAGTCAAGTTGCCACTGAACAGCATTTTTGGGGAAGACTATGACCTGGATGCCTGAGTATCCTCACAGACATTTATGGTACTGGTGTAATCTTTAAAACAGAATTAAGCAACATACAGTAGCTGAATTTACTGAAGGACATATAACACTATAAAGATAATTTATTTCCCACATTCGACCTGTGCATCACTTTACCCTTTAAATTGCAACCTTGTTACAAAAATGGCAGCACATTATGAAGTGATTTAGTTACAGGATGAGATGCATCAACACTAATTACAACAGAACATACAGTAACCTGCAGAGATGAAAGAGGGGCAGTCATGGACCATCTGGTGAGAATTTTACGCGCGGCCCTTGCGGTCATGTACAGTACTTGTTTGTACCTGCTGTCACTGTTTTTCAGAGTTTGTGCCAGGACAAAAAAAATGGCTCACAGGGATTAAAACGGGTCCTCAAATTGCAAGAAATGCTGCCAGCTCCCTGTCTAAGTAAAATGTGAGTTTACGTACACATGTTGCCTGTCAGCAGTTGCAGATCAGTTCACTCAGCAAAAAAAACAGGGAAAAAACTTTTCCTAGAACAATTCAATCAGTGACAGCATCTCTGCTATTCAAAGTACCACACATTACCTTGGTATAGTGTATGTACAGTACACATGACGAACACAGCCACTGTTACATCTTTTCTGCTTCACCTTCTGCTTGTTTTAATTCAGAAATATGACTTGTAAATGTTTTGAATAAATTTTGAATGTCATTTGATATTGTGTCTGAGTTTAAAGGTGATACATTGAGCTCCTTGACTTTAGTGTAACTGGCTTCGAGAGTCATGATTTTCTGCTCCTCATCTTTATGTGACTTACTGATTAGTGTTTTTTAAAACAAGTATCGTTCTTGCTTGAAGCTCATTTTAGCATTGAGGTATCTCATTTCTCAGAATGAGGTTTTTGTTACTGGAGTCTTTGCGCATTAGTGATGCAACTAAACCTGCCAGCATCATCCAGCAGATGGAGTCCTTAAACTGTTTGCATTTAACACTGTAAATCCAAATGTGTTTAATGTGTCCTTACAGGGTTCATCTGCAATGTCTCACTAGGGAATTAATACAAAAAATATTTTACCATAGTAAAAAGCAAATTGCATTGTGTATGTATTTTCTACACTATCCCACTGGTGTCACAAAAAACGTGTGTGCCATACCTGTCTCTCATATGTGGGCTTATTTCCTCCATTTGGCTTTGTCTCATTTTTACATATGGTTGAAATAACAAGTGAGCACATGTATCTTTAGTGGTTATTACGTTATTTAGAAATTAAGTGTTTATAGTGCATGAAAAAGCACGGGACAATCAGAAATTGTGCATTCAAGTAGATGTAATCCCTTTTTTTATTGAAGCTTCAAAGTTGAGAGGCACATGTGCTTGTATAAGAAATTGTTTGTCAAACTATTTATTGAGCCAGCCTACTAATAAAGCTAATAACATAAACTTTATAAGCTGTAAGCTATAAAGAAAAAAATAAAATCTTTCTTAAATGTAAACTACGATTTCAATTATTTGGAGATGACGTACAATCATGCTTTAATTAACAGTTTAACTGATAAGATTATCTTAATGGATATCAATAGGAACAGGTAAGTATTGTGACATAATATATTATAATAACATAATATAATATATAAGTAGCTTAAATACATTTTACATTCTTCAGTGGATTAATCAAACAACATTATAGGGCTATTATTATGTTACAGTACAGACAGCTAATTTTACGAAATATACCAGCATCATTCAGCAGACAATGTAGATTGTTCGTTTACTATACATAATATCATACTCCATATTTAAAAGCCATGATACACTATATGTAGGAGGCTACAGGCTTTGTTTGCTTTTACCATAATATTTCCCAAAAGAGGCGTCGATGCATTTTACGGCAAGCACGAAGGACAAATTAGCGGGAACGCGAAACCGCCTCCACGCTATCAGAGACGGTAAATGAAAAAGATAGGTCGCCACCTAGAAAGAGACGTGAGCAGCAGCAGCACAGCGCCATTAGCGTCGAAGAGGCTGTAGCTTAGCAAAAATGGCGTGAGCCAGTTTTACATACATCAGGTGCTTGTTGTCGCTTTTAAAGACTGTCTGCCCGTGATTCTCAAGGTAGTCCGTGATGTGGAGTATAAATCTGATTCACACCATTTATTTTTGTAACAAATGTTTATTGAGCAGCGCTATTCTTTAAAAAACATTACGACAGAAGCGGAGATGTTATGGTTGGCGCTCATGGTGCTCTTTTCTCCACAGGGTGTTTGGTTTGAGAGCGTCATAAGAGACTGAAAAACGCTCCTGCTTTGCTTTTCTTACCCAAACATTTTGGGTTTTTTTTCTTTTTATCATTACATTATGCGAGATATTAGGAATTAATTGTATCTGTAGCACAAACAAACAGCTGAAAACCAGCAGATAATTCCCAGTTGAAATTGTGATGTAAACCACCAAACCAGACTGCAGCAGTCCCCATAGCAACAGAGGAGAGGGTGGGCATCACAACAGGCACAGAGAAACAGAGAGACTCAGGCTGCTGGACCTCACATCCTAAACTCTGTATAATATTTCAGTCTAAAGCCACACTCCACATAGACAATCCTGGTCCATGTCAGAGATTGAAACCTGAAATATTCCAGTTGGCCCCAATTTCCTGCCAGCAGATATGGTACGATCCACCCCCCAGTAAGAAAATCTTCACCAGTGGCCTCCCCCTCCTTCAGTTAGGCAGGTACCACTCACTGCCAAGGGGGTGATCCTATCCATCCACCACAAATCTAGTGCTCATTGTGGCAGAATTGCAGTTCACTGGACTGTACAGAGCAGGGTACCATCCAGGCTGTTATCTGTGAGGGGTGGGGTCCGGCTACACTGATACCACCAGACATAAGCTCAAAGAGAGACGCAGCGAGGAAGAAAAAGGGAGAGAAAAAGAGAGAGAAGAGGGGGGAAGATTGCACCTGAAGAGGAATATAATACGGGTAAGGAGAAAAAGGGGGTGGATGGAGGGAGAAGGAGAAAAGAAAACAATGGGGAAAGGTCCAGAATGGTTCAAGTAGATTCGTTCCTTTCCTGCTCTGATTTCTTTTTTCCGCACTGACAATGTATCTGACTTGATTCTTTTTCGTATGAACATTTATTCATCGTTTCATAAATGTGTGTCTGGCTGCAGTGCTTGTTTCATTTCACATTAATGTTACTGTGGACATTCTCGGCTGTGGTGGAAGAATCTGTGGGCCGTGTTGAATAAATCTGACCGGCTGGCCCATTTTACAATGTTTCTTTGAAGAAATATTTCTTCCCATGTAAGGTGAAAAAAATGCAGCATATGTGACAGTATATTGACTTATCAATATTTCTGCTTTGCAGTCGCAGCTGACTAAACATATAAATAAAATACTACAAGTATAGGATGATAGTTTTGACCATATATCATACTATGAGTCTGTCAAACTCTTTACACTGGATCAACTATGAGGAACAATGTATTAAAAAGCTAATTTTGCTACCAATGATTTGAGGTGTGCGAAGAAAAAAAAATAATAATCATAGCTTACCGCAACCTATAATCATAAGTTATACATTTTTTGTTTTTCAATACACACATTCAAAGTGAAGTACTGTAGGGCAGGCAAGAGTCGATCAGTCATCCCAGAGGGACTAGAGCTATAAGTGGTTATCTACTTGTTCAAAATAATTAAAATGCAAAAATGCGCTGAATGCGTTTGCATTTACTGTATTTCTACACCATAAATGTTGCTGTGTTTGTGGCCAGGATGAAAGGAGACACCCCAGTGAACAGCACCATGAGTGTCGGCCAAGCCAGGAAACTGGTGGAGCAGCTGAAGATCGAGGCGAGTTTCTGTAGGATAAAGGTAAGACGAACTCTCTGAAGCACATAAAAAGGTAAAAACAGCAGCAACTGATAAATTATATTATTTCCAATTAAGTTTGACTTTCTGAAAAACTCAAGCAGTTACACTTGTTAGATATAAGTAAAGATATTATAACATCAGACACTGGAATCTGAAATGTTCCAGTGTAGCATAAGGTCGTGTACAGTCTGCACAGTCTGAACCTGCCTTCAGTTTAAAGGAGACATTTTTCCAGTTGCTGCTGTTTTTTCTTTTAACTACAAAGCTTCAAATCAGGGGTAAAAGGACAGTACAGAAGACGATCAGGCTCCACACTGTGTGATGAATAAGAGGTGGGGTCTAGCTGGATGATGTAGCACCAGTGACCTTTTCAGGTGCACTTTAAGTTAATGCTTCCCACTGGAGAGTTTCCAAATGGTACTGGCCTCTATCATGTTCCTGAGACACCTTACAGAGGCACCACAAATTCATCAGAGACAAAGCTAAGCAGATGGCAAACCTTGCAATGCACATTTTATGTTTTACTGAACTAAAAGACTTGTTTGAACCCAAAGCTGTGTTCAACAAGAACTTTACTCCAGACTCTGTTCTGATTTCTAAAGACTAAAGATTAAATGTGAAGCTTTAAACCATTTAGCTGTATTTCTGTAAACCATACTCATTCCCCCCACTTTACGTTAATTTGTCTATCGTTATTGGCATCATTGTCTATTCATGCCCTTGTTTCCTGTTACTCATCACGATACGTTTGCAGCCACACACATCCGGTTGTTTTCATACAGATCAATAAGTTTCATCTTCTTATCATGTTAGAATTTAGTTATAGTAGCATATCCATCTTTCTTTGGCGGAGAAAAACTTTATCTGTTTATACTTCTGTTTCCAGGTGATTGTACCGAACATGCTTCATAATTGTTTATTGAAATTTTAGACCCGTCACTGAAAAACATGTTTTCAGAAACAGGCCTAAAACACAAAAGATGTGTGTACAATGAACTGGCGAGGTCTCTTAAATGAAGACTCACTGTAGTATGACACAGTATTAAGACTAAGCTGTGCAGACAATCACCTGCAGCACAGAAACAAATGATTTAATACATGACTGGTAACTGATAACTTTGAAACCACATGAAGTCATTCAAAAAGAACCAATATGGCAATTGTTTCAATGTGTTGCACTCTGTTTCTTGCTACCTTTAAATGCACCACAACACCTAATGAGGGACTAATAGATTAAACAAAATCAAAGGATGAACTCTGGTGTTGATTTTGTCATCATCCTCTCCTCCAGGTATCAAAGGCAGCGGCCGACCTGATGGCGTACTGCGACGCTCACGCCTGTGACGATCCCCTCATCACCCCTGTGCCCACCTCAGAGAACCCTTTCAGGGAGAAGAAATTCTTCTGCGCTCTGCTTTAAGACAAATCAGGGATTGTTGTGATTAAAAAGTACAAATGTACAGTATGTACATGTGTGTACAGTGTGTACATGCACTTCCAATCGAAATAAGACATCAATGTACTATAGTAACCTTGCATAAAAGCTGCCGATGTACAGTACATAGTCAAATACAATTTGTCTTGAACTAAATTCTTTAACTGCTAACGTCTGTCTCAGTGTTAAAGGGGAAAACAGAAAAAAACATGGGAATTTGAGACAAAATCATTTAATCAATAAAAAGTAAGACTTAAAAACGAAGACTAAAAATCTAAAGAAGAGAAACTTTAAAAACAGCCATCATCTCATGCTCATATATATATATTACAGGTAACTGCCAAAAAAGGACAACATGCTGAGCGTCAAGTGTCTTAACAGTCTCCACCAGTCACAGTATCGTATTCATACGGATTCTGCAGCATTTGAAACGTTTAACCGGGACACTAAAATTGCCACATTAGGTCCATGGATTACGGTGGTGCTACATGTCTCAGATGCTGCTCTGATAGGTCACGGTCCGTCAGTTCTTCCCATATAAACCGTCTGTACATTTGAGATCCGGCAGCTCAGATGCATGCAGAAAAAGACAAAACCTATGTTAGGTAATGAACATTTCCCAAGAATGACATTTGGTGACTACCTGTAGTCGGACGTAATACCATCGTTCTCCCATCTGATTCATCTGAATGAATGCTTTAACAATTGGGGGTCTTCATACACGACATTTAGGCTGTCCTTTAGAGCTGCATCTCATGTATTGTTATATTTTGTATTCTTTATTCACAGGTGTTTCCTGTTTTGGCACTTACTTGTACTGACCAACAGCAGCTGTTTATGAGTGGATCATAATCACAGAATCAAGTCCCTTCGAGGTTTTATTAACGGTTTGCTCATTTCTACACTGTTGCTGTAGTGTGGATGTGGACGTGTGTGTGTGCGTGTGTGCATAGGTGCTACTGTGAAATTCAAGCAACAACTCTGAGCATCTGATCACCGTCATATCAAGATTTTGTAGTTCAATAGCACACAGACCCAAACAACATTCCAGGGGTTATGGTCATTCAGTGTATTACAACGTGAGCAACTGAAGCTAAATCAGCAATTCGATTATTATGACTCTGTCACGTAGAGAATTTTCTATTTCTTTAAGGCAAAAAATTTACATAGCTGTTATGATATACTTTTACAGACAGGTGTACATCGTCATATAAACTGATCAGGTATGTGAGGTTCTCCAGAGCAGATGCATCCTTCAACGGTTTCCCAAAAATCAAGAAACAGCAGAACGTCTTTGCTTAATCCTGTCAACTGAGGACTCATCAGTTTGAGCTCAGAATTTCATGAAAGGTTTCACTTTCTCCATAAGTAGAGGCAATAGTTTACGCCTGTAAAACCATGTCCACATAACAAAACAGGAAACTGTGCTTCTTCTAGTATCTCTGACATAATGAAACTTTTGGGAAGCCCTGCTCTGGAACATTTCAACAATTAAACTGTGTATTTCAAAGTCTCACAAACATCAAATTCGAAGCTTTAGCAAAAAAAAAAAAAAAAAGTAACCATGGACTGTGAAGCACTGAAATAAAACTTCCTGCCATCAAAAGGTTTTCTCTCATTTGTGTTTTTATTTGATAAAATTTTATTTTGGGTGTATGTAACATGTAGGAAAATAATATGTCCAAATCTGTTGGCTGCATTTTTTTTAATATTGCAGCAATATAAAAAGTTTTCACAGTTAAATGCAAACACATCAGCCAGTATCAGAGAGCTGCTACACACTGGTTACATCTTTACAACTGGTGACCGGTAGGTGCAAGCATTGATGGACATTATTAGACGTTTGTGTGATACAGCCTCAACATGCACTACTGTAGATTTTACAGTTCGTCTGATTGAATTAAATGTTCAAACTAGCATGCATCAAGGCATCTCATGTTTAGGCAGTCAAATATAAAATCAAGCTCAGCTACAAAGACCTAACCTACATCAGGTTTATGTGTGTTACGTTCTTTATTTAAAGCCACTGGAAACGCAGATCAGTGATTTACTCATTTTCCCATTTATAAGTAAATAAGAAGTCTTAATTTTAAGTCAAGTAATATGTTGTGTAGGTTTCACCTCCTTGTTAGGTTTTTGATTTGCAGAGTAAAAAGCAAGTTAGTTGCTATACAAGTTACATACACATACATGCTGACACCTGTATACCACATAAAAATCATTGTTGTTAATGTTGTGGCTCATCTGTAATCGCAACTGGTTTAGAATGGCTTCATATGAAGTCATGTTTTCCTACAGCTAATCTAACTAATCTAGTAGCCACGTGTTTAATTATTTAATGTAAAGGCTACAGTCCACTCATCAGCAATAGACTGACACATTATTTCAGTGTTTGAGTTTGTTGCATCAGTATCTTTATTTATATTCATTTCCATCTTCAGGGTCAAACAAACTTTGATCAGACCACATACAGGCATCTGACCATTTCCACGATCAGAAGCTATGTTATATTAAAAGACCAGTGTCACGTCTACTTTTAAAGTTTACTTTTTGAGTGTCACATCAATCAATCCATCTTCTGCAAGATGCTTCAAATGGACAATCCACCTCTTCCAAAACGTATTTAAAACTGTTGGTGGACCTGGAGTACATGTAGGGCTGGGCCATATGAACAAAAATCCATATCCTGGTATATTTTGGCTCCGTCTCTATAAACCTTTTATATCCCAGCACAAACCTTTCTTGTTTGTATCGATGTGGGGACCGGGTCCTTAGCAATGTTAGCGATAACTTAGTCTGTCATCTAGTTATCACTTCTATTTTTCTAAGACACAACACAGGTAAACGGTGCAGGTTTTATGTCTGACACGTTAGCTACAGACCGGAGTTTGTGGCGCTGTTGTAAATGGAGATAAAGTTTTGACGTGCTTTATGATATGGATGTGAGCTCTCTGCAACATACTCTACAGTATGTTTTTCTGCTGGAAATCTGAACCACCTCAAACTATTGAACCGCTGGTTTTCTTCTTACCAACCAGATCATGGTTCTTATTACTGTCTGCTGGAGACTGTGTTCTTCTACGCTGCTGACTTGAATGATAGTACAGCCGACTGGCTGTGGCTGCGTTCGCAGTAAGAGAGGAGTGCGGGTGTAGGTGTGTGTGTGAGAGTAAGAGAGCGATGAAGAGAGCCTGATGAAATCTGCTTTCAGTTATAAGGACCTAAATGTGAGCACTGTATAAATGGTATTAGAAAATTCTATACCACGTGTGAAATATATGGGTATAAACAGGTACACCGTTATACCGCCCAGCCCTAAGTACATGATAATAAACTGTAATATGTGCTTCTTAAAAAAAAAAAGACAACTTACATCAACTTTCCAATGGCTTTAAAAACAGGCAAACAAAGCAAAAAGTCCAAGAGGTGAAGGTGAGTACAAATATCAGTTTGAATTGTGCTGGTAAACCCTTACATTACACAGACGGAAAAATGTGCCCTGAACTGAAACAAGTTTTTCTGAAGGTAAAATGTTTAAACACAGAACAAATAGAAAATGTTTAGCTTAAAAAGGCAAATTCTCAGCACAACACTAACAATGATAGATGAAAACTTTAAAATTCAACCTTAAACAGAGAAGTATGCGCTGTATTACTACCATCTTGGGCAGAAGAAATATTGTATGTTATAAAACATTAGCAGTTTTTTCAGAGAGATTACCTATGAGCGGTTCTTACAGCAGACATTTTCACAAAAGGTGTAATAACATTCAGAAAGGCTGAATAACATAATGTTTAAGTTAAATAGAGAAAAACTCATCATTTATGTCATGCCTGGGCTTTTGCTACTGTTAAAAGTCAAAATGTGGTGACTTAAAAAGGGGACTACTGACAGCAAGGTGAAGCTAAGGGAGGACAGAACTGTCACATCTTCTGATTGTGCGACTAACTGACTTTTTCTTTTTTTACAAATGATAAGAAAGACTGCTGACTAGTGTAAACGCGCTCATCAAAACATGAGAATGATGAGCGAATTCAATTTGGAGAGGATTTCAGAAATATAGCTTTCAGTACTATTTAAAAACAAGCTGATGTCAACAAACCTCAATGTGTACAGTGTCAGTTGATATATATGGTGTAAAGGAATTGAATTAAAATCTCTGAAGAGGTAATGTACTGTTTGGATATGAGCAGTAGAAAACATTGACTGAATGCTTTATAAGAAGGCGTCACACCATTCTCTGAGACAGCCATAGCAGTCACCTTGTTGTTTGGCATTTGCTCCACAAGTGTCCTTGAGCCAATCCCGGAAAAGTTCCTCATCCTTCTTAAGCACTAGAAATTGCCCGAGGACAACATACGCCTGTGGAGGTGGAGATGAACACAAAATAGAGACTGTAACTTTATGTAAGGTGTGAATGAAGCATTAGAGCATTTACAACATCAACAGCCCTGTTGTTGAGCAGCTAACGTTTTAATTGAAACTTTCAGTATTTCTTTACCACTCTGAGGTGATGACTGCATTAGACAGATAACTAACATATGGAAAACAGAGTGTTTGATAATAAAAAATAACAATAAATGTTTATCAAGACATGTCACAGATATTATTCACAATTTTAGTTAGAGGAGATTTAGGAGAATGACAAATAACCCGTTAAGAGTGACGGCCAGATAAAGCTTTATGACATTTTAGGGCTGTCTTTGTATGCGTTGGAAAAAGCTCTGGGGCCTCATATAAGCACAGTAACTTATAAAACATTAAAAATCATTAAGCACTACAACACCTCAATGACTGTAGTGATTTCAGTGGAAACACAAATCCAAGAAACTTGTAATGCTTGTTTAAAAGTGCTACATAAAACACACGTTATTATGCAATGTTAAATCAAAATAATTATTTCCAAAATATTTCATGTAAAACATCAAGACTACATCTTCAGTAGTAAAAGTAAGGAAAGCATTTTAACTTTAAAGTTGATATTTCTTAAATTTATAATGTTGTAATGTTTGTGACTACACAATGAGACATATGATTATGTCTTTCGAGTGTATTCTTCATCACTTTTCTCATCTCTTCTTATCCCACTAATGTGACTATGATAGTTAACCTCTATCAATGTTACACATTGGGTATCTTACCTTGTCAAAACCCTTTTCCTCCAGTCTTTTGCCAAGGACCTCTCCGATGCCAGCTAGAGCCATCACAGGCTTATCCCCCATAGGCTCCGCCACAAAGTCTTTATGTTTTTGGGATGTTGACGACATGGCTGCTTTGTAGGCTGTCACAAATCACCAACTGAGATGTAACGGAAAAAAAGAAAAAAAGACATAATGTAAATTAATATTGTATATATAACATTTACGCAACAGGAAGACATTTGACAAATGTTACAACATTTTGTACAACATATGTTGAACATATTTTTCCCACTGTTCCTGTCTTGTGTGTGTTTTTGTTTAATTTGATTGAGACACAGAATAGACCGTTGGCGTTTATATATAAAATAATTGGGGATGTTAAGACAAACTTAAAACTTAATGTCTGGTTGCACTCATTTAAGTAAATGAATGACCCACAAACATGAGATATCAGACGACACTTGACATCTTCATTGGTGAGGATTAGGAACAGTATTCATTTACAGTTACAGTACTTGCAGTAGAAAGTTACTACAAAGAGGTATATGTTCTGCTGGTCACTCATAAAGAACCCTGACTGTATGTGAAGCGAGTCTGTTCACGTTAAAACGCGATGTTACGTCTCCACCACCATGGTATATCACTTTAATTACACCATTAGTGTAAAAGTTATGACTTATCGTGTTAACTGAATGGCTATGATAATCTAGTGGTCAGCAACAAGTTACAATATCGTTAACTACGTAACAATTTAAACAAATTTAAGCCAACTCATACTCTCACATTAGCACGTTAGCTGATTGCTAAAACGCCAGCAGTGGCGTTAGCGTAAAACGTAGCTAAAGCTGACGTTAATCGTTAAGGCTCTGACGCTAAAACACTACAACTGAAAATTAGCTGACAACGCTAATTAAGTGCTTCACCCATATGAATAATTACATAAATAATAATAACTAAAGTGTACCATACCTAGACCAGCCCCATGAGACAATAATGCATGTGTTTACACTCGCTGAGATATGCTATGCTAGATACATTCATGGTTAGCATCAGTAGGACTGTTGAATTACGCGCGCAGTGAATTTCAGTGCTAACAGCTTTAGCGCTAAGTTAGCTAGCAAACGTTAACTAGATTTAGCCCGTGTATTTCATTACAAGCTGCCCGTGCTCAACAGCAGGGCGCTTTTGCCGTTTTAAAACACAAGGTTTTCATTAATTCTTCGCACTAGCAGTATATGACAGAAACGCATTATGGTAATTACCAGACATGCAGACAGTGGTAACATTAGCTGAACATTTAGGCGCCTTCAAATTAACTTGTATCTCACCACTAACTAAATAATTACTCTATAGCGACTGCTTATTATCGTTTCACTCTTTTTCTTTTGGCTACATAAACCCACAACTTATTGCTGAGTAATAACATACATTTTAATGTCCTACCCAGGCTGAATATTACCGTAGTTAGCTGCACACCCTCCGTATGGTTTCTGTTTCTGTCCAGCCACCGGCGCCGACCACAATGCAATGCGTCCTTACGTCACGGGGTTAGGTGAAAGTGATTTTCCCCTGATCGTAAACTCGCAGGATAACTTTACCAGTACACAGAGGAAAAAGTAACTTCTCAATATGACATTTGTTTTGCATAGGAGTTCTATCAAGTTCTATGAATATTGGGAAACGTTGTTTCATCAAACATGTTATCTCCATTTTCAGTGGGCTATGATTTTTATGTTCTGTGCATGCTCGCTTCAAGTCAAAACATCAACCAGAATGTTTATCATAGCATTTAAAAAGAAAACACTGAGCATTTGTCTTCATAAATGTTTAATCATAAGAAGCAGAGGTGTAGTATTATATCAACACACACTAAATCACTTTCACTATGGGCAATACAGGAAAACTTGATTATTTCTTTCAGGGTAAATATTATTTACTTACAACTAACAATATATAGAGGTTGATGCAAATTCCTTTGGATTGTCCTACATGTCACTGTTGTGCGCATTAATTCAATTCCAGCTCTTTGCTGACATGAGCATCCACATGACATTTGCATTCATCTTTGGGAAAAGGAGAAAGCTTAAGGGTTTGATACTTGGCTTTGTAAGTGCAACTTTTACAGTAAACATATGGTTTACAGTTTGGCTAGATGAGCTCTAAATAAGCCTACAGATCAGACAGAATATTGGAAGCCAGGCTGCAGGTCAGCCCAGTGCCATCGGGCTCCACATTGACCTTCTTCACAACTCCATCTTCCACCAACATAGCATATCTGACATAAAGGAAGGGGTATTAGAGGCTGTGAACTTTAAATGTCAGTAAGCCATAAAAACAGTAAAAGTCAGATACTGAATTGATGAAAACAAAAATTCGATCAATCTATTTCTAAAAAGCTTAGAAATTACCTCTTAGAGCGCTTGTTCCCAAGTACCTGCACAATCTGGTCACTGTCAAGTAACAGGTCAACTGCCTGAAAACCAGAGAGGAAAACACTGACGGGCACACAGTAACAAGACAGTCAGAACTTACATACACTAAATACTGTATTCAGTTTTACCTTTGTAAATGCTCCAGTTGGATCAGCCAGCATTCGAACCTGCAGGTGAATGTTGCATTAAGTAAAACATTCTTAAATTCATTAGCTATACTCAAAGATCCTCTTTATGTTTCCTGAATCAGCCTCTCTGTCCTTAAGCAAGGAACATTAATATTCTGAAATGACATTGTACAACAAGGATAATGTCAACGAGGAAACATTGTAGCAAGAGTTATTCTGAAAAGCTGTAATTGTGCACACAATCATGTGTACTGTGATAATTTTCAGCTAACTTCAGCACATGTACAGTGCAGGAAAAAGTAAGAAAGTATTTGCATGTATTTTGCATTTACTTGGGTTATCTTTGTGTATTATTATATTACAATTTGATGTGTGACAAATAAATTCCATGTATATCCACATATGTAATTTCTGACAGTAACTGTCAACAGCTCTTTTTAGCATGTAAGATGAGTTATTCTCTTTTTAATGCTGAGAATATGTGGTCAAGCCTTTTAAAATTACAAAAAAGTTGTAGTTCACACCTTGCCATCTGCTCCATGCTCCTTTCCCCATGCAGCCATGACAAACGCGTCATTGACAGAAATGCACGCGACCTCCTGTATACCTTTAGTTCTCAAGTCATTGGCCTGCTGCACAAAACCCGGGAGATGAGTCTGCAAGAACATGTGAATCAAAGTGTCAAATGATGCAAAGATCATTGTCTACAAGACACAACAAGCAGAGTTAACAGTGTGGTCTCACTTTAGAGCAACCAGGAGTAAAAGCACCAGGAACAGCAAAGAGGACACCCTTCTTCCCCTTGAAGAGCTGATCCATAGCCACCTTATTTCCAGGCTCCCCCTCCTGGACATCCACTGCGGGGAGATGTTCACCGACCTGATGGGGATGAAGATGACAACATTCACAAGGAGCAGACTTTCAAATGAACTACAGACCAACAATTGTTTGCCCCCAATTTCGGCCACTTGGCGGCGACACATGAGCTTAAATGCTCGTTAAACTGGGTGATTCTTACTTCATTAAAAATAACATATTGACAGGTTATTGACTAGATCTATAAGACACCGAGTGCTTCAAAGTTTTACATTAAGCCTTAATTAATAAATATCAAACTTTAACAGCATTCAGTCAGTAGCTGTGATGTACATATTTATTTTTTTACTAACTGTAAGTTAACGTGTGATTTGTAGAATAAAGATTTGATGACATATGTTGTAGATTAACTCTATAATAAGCAGAAACAGAGACACAACATCACAGGATAGAGACACGCAGGTTATTACTAGGATCCTTGAAAACCAGTGTACAACAGCTTCTGACAGGATTCAAATCACGTCCTGCAGGTGTTGAGGAAGCTGCAGGTAAAGAGGTGACAGCTCACAGATGTGAGCAAATAAAACTAATTTATCACCCGCTTGAGACCGACATGGCGGCGTCTCACACATACAGTTAGCACGGTGAGCTACAGGGAGAGGGACGAACTATGTAATCGTGTAATACCGTCACGTCTTTCCAAATAACCCCTGTAGTTAGCACTGGCGGCTAACGTCGGCTAAACACATGTAAATCTTACCTGTATTGGCATTTTAGCGACGGTGCAGGTGTGTAGCCGCCTTATGCGCTGCGTGAGACGGCTGCGTTTGAGGAGAGCGGCTGTGGTGGATGATAGCATCGTAGCTGGCTATTTAACTCGCTAACGCTGCTAAGATAAATCCTGCCGTCGATTTATAGGATGTGATGTGTGTCCTGTGAAGCGTTTCTGCACTCAGAGTCGCACCCAACTTAGTGCAATTGCAAACAGTGGTGTCCCACATCGAGTTTAGCTTTTGGGACTTAACCCAGCTTCCTGATTTGGGCCTGCTAAATCTTTATTTACTGCGCCATCTGCTAACGTGTGCAAGAAGCCATGTGTCTCATGTGGTATTTGTTAGGCTGATGTTAAACCTTTAAACGATACCTGAAAAGTCCAGGTGGAGCACGGTAGATTAAAACTATCTGATTAAAGAAAATTAAGTTGTTCTGACTTATCCATAAAATGTTAGGCCAGGCATTATGGTAGACGCTGCATTATTAACAGTTATGGTTAATCATATTTATTTTATAACACACTCACTGGCATTCTTTAAAAACTAAACAAGACAATTTGAACTCTGGCAAAAATTGACACCTGCAGACAAAGCTGATGGGCAACAATTAACACACAAACACATGGAGGGTGGTGATACAATCAGTGACAATCATCATGAACGGTGTTACAGTATTGATTATCTACATCAGTAGCCTTTAGTCTTGATATTTCACCTCTGAAGGACTAGCCCCACATCATCAGTTGTGTGTCTGAATGTGATCATGTGCGAAGGTTACAACAGTAGTGTTTATAATCCTACCCACATCTGATACACATCCACAAATACACATGCTGTCCATAAACATCCACACGAAGAGATGACACCGATGATATGTGGTGGTGGTGTGTCCGTTTATTACACAACACAAAGCACCTACAATAATCCACTCCCTGTTGTATCAGACAGTGGGAAGTATCACTTTTTTCACAGTGATTTTTATGTGGACATGTTTAGACAAGGACATCAAACTGTTTCATTTAAATGGAAAAAAAAAAAGCCTACACACAGATTCACAGCCAATATCACACACAAAAATAAAGCAGTGTCAACAAACAACAGTAAATTGAGTAAAAAATAGAATTTAATCATTTAAATAGTCTTTCAAAATACAAACATTGATTTGAACTTCTAAATAATATAACGTTTAGTAGCTATTTTTCCATTATAACTGGCAATGTTAAATGTACACTGTGGCTATACAAGGAAATGTGAGGTTTGGTAATTTATTGTATTGCTCATTTATATTAATTCCCACATATTTAATAGAAACTACAAATTACTGTATAATTTTAACAGTGACACTGCAAATGACCCTGCCTTCACCCTAAGCCCATGTACCTAAAACATTTGTACGTTAATGAAAAAATGTACCTCTGTGTAAAAGACTTATGTTCGCTTCAGTAATCTGATTTACTGTTTAACAAATCAGTAAACAAATCACAGACCATGTCGACTGTAACATCTGAAAAGAAAAAGGGTGAATCAGTCACATTTTGCCAGATAACTAAAATCCTGCTCCACAGTGCTAGGTGTTGCTAAAGTAATACAGGTGTGTTACAAGTTGAACTGTTTTCTGCGTGAACTGCTGCAAATGACCTCTAGTGTTTTCAAGCTGCACCATTAAACCTGTGAAACCATATTAACTGTAGGCCAGCCCTCCAGTGTGAGACACTTTGTACCTTGAGGCGTCTAGTAAAGCACAATTAATGAGCCATATATACTTTTGACTTATGAAGACAAAGAAAAGAAAATGACCTCAGGTGTCTCGCACAACAGCAGGACATTCAATAAACCTCATACTAACTTTAACATGACAAATCAAAAGGTCAAGAATTACATTTGTCTCCACAGTTATTTGGCCATCTGGCTTTCTCTGCCTCCTGAGGTAGCCCTCTGTAGCCTCACCAAGCTGCTGCTGGATCTCTAGAGCCGTGTAAATTGATCCCCAAATGAAAATCGGCTTCCGAAAAACACATCACTGCTTACGTTAAAAACAAACAAACAAAAAAACATTTAGCATTCATAACATCATGAATAAAAAGCTTCATTCCAATCTCGAACCCACAACGGTGTCACAATGTCAGTTAAATACCCTACAGCCTATAAAGAAAAACGTATGAAAAAGCATGTTTCAAGTTTTTACAAATTTCAATACACTGTGAGCTGCACAAATATAACTGTAATGGGCAATTTGTATCACACTTGCTGGCTTTATTATGTTCCACTATAAATTGCATGTTTCTGTTCATTTAAATGAAACTGTACATGGCTAAAAGTATTAATGGCCCTCTGACCACTGTTATTTTTAGGGATCTGATTGTGAAATCAGATACGGTAGCTCTGCATCGCGTATGAAGCTTATTCTAATAATCGTACAGACTGTAAGTATACAAACCTGCTGAACAATGAGTAGGACTTTCAGGATGTTTTCAGACAGTGTTTCAACATCCAACAGGAAGATGTTGAATAAGTTGCATTTCTTGTTGCCCTGAGCCCTTTACGGGCAAGTTAAATTTCCACACATATACAGAAAGAGAAGGATCTTGCATCCTTATGCAACGTTCTTCGCTGCTGCAGAAAATGCAGCTAAATCTCATAACAAACCTATCAATCATACATATGGATTAGTGTTACAGATTACAGCCCACAAATGAATCAGGTCAGAAAATAGTGGTTAGATCTACTGGAGGATAGTATAAAAAAAGGACATGAGGAATATGCTTATCTTTTCCCACCTCTGATGCGAGCACATGGGCTTTAATGTCAGATTTGTATTCTTCCTTGATCTCGGTGAAGCTCATTGTTCTTGACTGCACATGTATGCACGTGCTAGCTCGAACGGAAGCCAGTTTTGTGTAACACTGAACATGTTACCTTCCAAGTCGAGCATTTTATGAGCACACAGTCTTCATATTGACCTCTCCTGGACGAAAAGTCTATTGCAAACCTTCCTTAAAGAATCCTGCACCGATCATGAACACCACTAGTTCCCAACTCCAGTATTACCCCTGTAAGTGCTGCTGGTTTTCTCTCACATCATGTTTCTAAATTGACTCCTGGCATTCAAATCAGTCTCTACTAGAAGATCAAAAAAATCAGCACTTGGGGTCCTGAGAGTGGAGAACTACCGATATACACACAGAACTAAAGGTCTTGCCATTTTATCCACATTTTAAATCATTATATTGCTTTTAACATATTGCGAGTAATTCCTATGAATTTGTCTACACCGGCACGCTGAACTATAGTGAATACAAACACTCCGTGTGCGTGTTAATCTGACCCTATGCTAGACTCTCAAGTCTCTTACTGGTTATATCATTATGGCTTGCATGATTAGATGTTGCATTATTTTAAAAGTTCAAAAGCCACATGATTACAGTCTGTTCTTAGGTACTAAAACTTTGTTCTTCTGTGGTTATGCGATCGTGGATTAATGCTGTGATGGAACACGCTATGAAAATAGTTGAGACGGAAGTATTCTGGCATTACTATTAAATCTTTTCACTTGGATCTTCAAGCCTTATACTGAAGTTTGGCAGTTACATCTTAGAGTAAATAACCATTTCCCACTTCGGGACAATGCATGAGGTTTTTCTTTTCACGTATTCTTTTTCTTTCTTCATGTAGCCTGAAAGGTAAAATGACCATTTTATCCATTAATTCTCTAATAAAAGCTTTCTGTTCTCATAAACAACTCATCCACTGCTGAAGACTAGATCTCTGGTGGGTCTTTCCCCGCATCCTCTTTGCTTCTGTTTCTTTCCATTCTAGGGAGAGTCCATCATGGCTTCCAGCATCTCCAGGAATAGTTTGTGCATGGGAACGCCTCCACGCGTCTTGATGCTGTAGAAGGTCGTGAGTGCACGGCCAGCAGTCTGTCGGAGGAGAGGCAATGTTAAAAGGAGGCGTCCTGCCCGCTGGGGGTCGTCTGGGCGCCGCTGACATTCCAGCTCCAGCAGGGCCTGGTGGAGGAGGTCCCGCAGCTTCTGCACAGCCTCCATGTCCTCAATGTAAACGGAGTCTGACAGAACAGCAGGGGAAACATGATAAGACAGTGTGTAGGGTGTTTAAATTTCCTCAGCTGTTGTCACTAAAAGAAAGACTATGTTGCTCAGTAACTTACTACAAATACAAATAAACGCCAGCCGTTATTTATAACACAAACAGTGGGTTTGTAGCACAAACAGGACATGCTACATTATCTGTTGTTGACAGTAATCTTGAGTGTACCTCTAAGGCATGTTTACAGAGTAAGCTTGCAACATTCATTAGACTCATTAGAAAGTCTAATGACAGGATGTGCCTGACAATCAGGAGACCATTAAAATATCTACATATTTTAAGTTTGCCTTAGTCATCACTTTACAAGTAAGAAATGTCTTAATTACACTTTACACTGGGACAATGCTCATTCTCCTGTTGTCGTAGACCTTTAGTTTGTTGACATGCACATAAATCCATCAAGCTAAAAAGCTGAACAACAGCTACTATCATACAAGCCTATGCCTTTAGAACAAATACAATACAATGTTCTGCAACCAACACTGTCAAAATACTTTAGTGCTACTACGATTAGGAGAAACACAGGCTTTGCTGCTTGTTTGTTGGGTACAGCGTTCTAAAATGAATGCAACATTACACAACAACCCAGCACAAATCTGGAGGTTTATGAAGGTAATGATGTTTGGCTGACATTGATTGGACGAGGCACTGATTCGCTTTTGAGTCATTTAGGTGGTTTGAGGCTTGTGCTGCTGTTGAATTACATTGCTCATCCTACAGTCTGCTATAGGTAGAACAACTATACCAGAACAGAACCAGAATACCAATAACCATAAACACTATAATTAATACTAGAATATTGTTATAGTTTGGTCTAATCATAAAGTATACCACTGATAACAGTTCAACTACACAAGCATACACAAGTACCTGAGTTAGTGAGTGCGATGGCTTTTAGCATGACGAATTCCTCCCGGTCCACATTTAGTGCCCGGAAACGACGAGCAAGTTGACTAATTGCTGAATTTAGCTCTGTCAGTCCTGCCACACGTGACATCTCTTCATCAAGGACAAAATCCTCTGCAAACACCACCTCATCCTCACAGCCTAGAGAGCGGTACGCTACACCCAGCACCAGGACCTCCAGCCACACTGATTGCAGCACAGACATCTGGTCTGCTAGAGACAGTGACAGAAAGCCTGTGGGGGGAACAGACGAGCCAGACAGAGAAGAACTTTACACTTTCGGTGTTAACTGAAACAGCAAACACAGGTCAGCTCCAGTTGGTAGTACAGTTACGCACTGGAGCAGTTCGGTTGTATTTAGCCTAGCAGAAGTTCACCATCTCCTCTCCAAAAAAACCTTTTCATTGATCCTCTCCACATCCCTCACCTGGAATGTGTTTGGCCCAGCCAATGATCACAACCAGCTCACGGTCAGCAAGGTCACAAAGGGTGGTGAGAGTTCGCTGGGCTGTGTCAGGCTGCAGAGGGTCGGGCATGGCAAATAACTTTTCTGGCTCTGCCACTAGGAGGTGGGACACAATAATGTTGGAGGAACCTATGTCACAAAAGAGACACAAAAGAACTGATTAATAAGATGCACAAACAAAAATTGCACTGAAGCACTAATAAATATAAGGTTGGTTTCTACAGCATATTAGCCTTCACTGTTGTTAACTACACTAATAGTGAACTATAAATATACTTGCAAATATCCATATCCCAATTTCAAATTTAGGCTTGAGATCTTATATTTCCTGAGCCCAAATGGGAGCTTTACTTCAAACTTCCTCAACACTATAGTCAGAGTTATGTGAATCAGGAGTTCAAGGAGAGGTCATTGAGATTTGTGCAAATTACTGGAGTTACAGTGATTTCACTGAAAAGTAAGCAAATACAGGACCATTGTTTGACAGCAGATGGCGCTGTTTTCTAATAATTTCCTGTGGGTTTCTGGCCTTTGTGTTTCTTGTGGGCCCTAAGCTGGTGTTGATGTTTCTGGAGTAGCGCTGTGAGTTCAGACTTCTTTAGATGCATTCTCTATACAGCTGTGGACCACACAAAGAGTTCATTATTGCTGTGTTTTTAATTGACTGGACGTAGCTGCTGTTGGTAATTACATGCAGTCTACCAGCAAGGAATTGATCGACAACCCATTATATGTTGCCTGGTAGCAGCAAGACGCCTCTCAGAGTAAGAAAAGCAAAACCCTTTCTCAGACAATAATGACCAGTCAATGACAAATATAGTCAATGTGTGAGCCGAAAGCACCTTTATGGAGTTGCTACAGTAACATGTAGCACCTATGGTCTTTTAGCTTTACCAGTGAAAAACACGCTGTGCTATCGAGCCACTTTTCATTTCATCTGCACAATTTCATTATTGTAATAGTATAATACGAATCCCACCTTTTTCACTCTCCTTTGTCAGAGGTAGAGGGGCACTCTGGTATGTTGCGTTCTCTACTTCTGGGCGCCTTTTGTACTTTTGCCTTCCCCCTCGGACCCTGTCAAGACGAACTCCTACATGGGAAAAAAATTATTATCAGAACCACCTCTTAATATGGAATATCAAAAACTGGCTACACAACTTCTGCAATCAAATCATAAACACTCACCCTCTTTCAGCATGCCTACTTTGAGGCACTTAGTGAAGCGGCATGCCTGGCAAGCCTTTCTGCGTCTTTTGGTGATCTCACACTCATTCGATGCTGGACAACTGTATTCAATGTTACCTTTACGGGATAGCAGAAATGTCAATTTACATTTGATTTTAAAATACAACTTTTAATGAGTATTCTCGTATTTTTTACGTCTGCTCAGGAAATAAAGCAGACAGGCTAAACTAGCCATGAAGTTTCCCTAAACATATTCATATAGTGTAATAACTGCTGAGCATTCGTAGTTTTTGTTTAACCAACCAGTAAAGACCACACTGGAGTGGTTGTAGTGATAGTGTACTGAAGCATGTTAAAGAATAACACCATTAGGACATCATGTGGGTCCTTAGTCACTCCTGTATTCCTCAGACATTTTTACCAGCAAGGTGACTGTGGAGGCCTCAACCACTTCCAGATAATGAACGTGGAGATAATGAAGGTGTTTTATTTGGTCAGAGCCAGACCAAATCATTTTATGATTCTTTGTTTATTGTAATGGCCTACAGCTAGCACCACCCCCCCACAGGTGTGACAAACATCCTATGACCTACTTTCTCTCTCCAAGGTATTCAGAAGGCTGTTCACAGAGGTCACAGAGTTCACAACATGATATTTTTCAATGCATATATTTTTTTTAAATCTGTACTCCCCAGGTACAATATATTCACACCTTTGAACTAACTGTACTCTGAAAACTACATGACAGCCTTATTATTAGTCACTTTGATCCTCAAATGCATGTAAAGTAAATACCCATCAAACTGTTACAGACGGTGTCAAAAAGAAAACATTAACTGTACACTGGTTGTTCTGTGACTGCAAACACAGTCACCATAACACACACCTTGGATGGTTCTCTTAAAGAAGGCCTTGCAGGCCTCACATGACGCCACGCCATAGTGGTAACCTGAAGCCACATCCCCACATACTAAACACAGCCTCTTAGGTAGCGTGCTCAGGGCGTACTTGCAACGCCCTGCTCCATTCCCAGTGGAGCTCTCCTCTGCCCCATCACCACCCTCTTCTTTGAAGTGGCAACGCAGAGCTGGTGTGTAGAGTGGCGGGGAGTAGCGTTTAGCGCCGTCTCCTCTGGTTCCACCTCCACTTTGAGAGGAGTCTGACGAGGCCCCACCAGGGCTGGTCCGACCTCCCCCACCTCCTTCCGGACTGCTGGGCTCTGCCTTTATGTAGACGTCTGACCGACGCTCCCTGGAAGACATGATGTCTAGAGGGGACAAACAAAGAAAGGTCAAGTAAATATCGGTATATAACCTTTATCTAACATGCCTTTTAAACTACTTTCATACCACCACCCAAGTACATGCAATGAACGATATTTTTCACCCATATCTTTTAACCTCTCTTAATCGTTTATGAATCAGATACTCTATAATAGAACTTGATTTTTATTTATGTAATACTGCCCGAGCCCCAGCTTCAAGCCTCCACACCAACCATTACAGTTTGTTCATGTGGGTTAGTTTGAGTGTAACTATAATGATTGGAAGGAAGAGAGATGTTAAATTAATCAGAACAGTATGTGTAATCTTTGCCTTAATTCAGTGTCCATAGAAATTAAATTTACCGGCGCATTCTGACCTGCAGTAAAGCCAGACTAACCTACTCCATACTAACAAACAGTGACTACTAACCACAGGTCTCCATTCACATTAAAATAGTGGTCTTTGATTTCCTACTGGACACATGGATTGTGACAAGCACTCTGATTTTGCATTATCCACATGCTGACATCACAAATGTTCTGCTTGTTCCTTTTCATGCTCGTTAGCAGAACTTAGTCCTTGTATTTTTTGTCTCATTAATGTCCTCAGCTAGCATTTCTAAGCCACCAAAAACTTAAATTCACCAAACCAGAACATATTGTGCCTAAAATAAATCTCTACAGTCCTATAATCACTCCACAGTGTGAAGTCTTAGCCAAGGTGACCAGATGAAGGTTGTTCTGCTCATAAACATGCCCGCCCCTCTCTACTCAGATACATAATGTATGTTTAAGTGAGGCAGTAAAAATGTTGTAGCAACCTGTTTCTTTGTCAAAAGCTTCTTGTAGCTATAAATGTCATTAGTGGAGCTAGTGCCACCTATTAAACCCACACATTTATCCTTATACACTTCACTTAGTCACTTTAATAACGTAGTCCTACTGATTTACTGAAAGTCACAATCCTGGATCTTTACCAATCATACACTGCATCGAAAGAAATTCCTTCACTGTCATCCAACATTCACTGGTGCCATCTCTGTCTCTAAACTTCAACTCATCAGTGGCTAAATTAATGCAGAGCCTTACCCGAATGATTGTGCTTTTGCTCCAGCTTAATAGATCACTGTATGAGGACAATGAGATGAGATATCTGCAGCCTAAATAGCCTCAATCCAAGACCAGAAAGTGACTCGTAATTTTCTCATCCATAGTTAGATGAGGATGAACATCCAGTTACAAGTTGTACTGTATTTAGCAATATTAAAATCACTCCTTTGTTCCACACGCCATCAAACTGTTTAACTCCTCACTGGGGGGAGGAGAATGAACAGGAGGATGGGGACGAACACGAACAATGAGTATGACTAGACATAAACTTTTATTTTTACTTGTGCAATAACCCAGGACAATAATGTGCAATTTATTTTTTATTTTTATA
>JAUYWH010000006.1:5267770-5287778 GCA_034779795.1 Ctenopoma multispine
TCTATCTATCTATCTATCTATCTATCTATCTATCTATCTATCTATCTATCTATCTATCTATCTATCTATCTAAAAATACACTGCATAAAGTCAGTTCTCAAGCTCTAAACCAAAAAAACGAGTGTTCGGCATAGTTAACACAACTCTTATCACAGTATTTAGTTTATGGTATATATGGAGATAAGATAAACTGCAATGTTATGTGGGATTTTCAGTTTTGTTTACATGTATGCAGTTATAAGTTCAGCACAGCTAACTAACACAATGACATGCAGGCACTAAACAGGTGCATCAATAGGTGCAGGTCAGTTTCTACCTGTGCTGTATGCTCAGTACAAATTTAGTGCTCAATCTCCAATTTAATTTCTCTTGTAATTTTTTATGTTATTTTGTTCTTGCTTCTTGTTAACCTACAAATCAATAAAAAGTAAATCACAAAAAAGCACACCCATCAATGTGGTCCCACATTTCATGCTTCATGTCAGGACAAAAACCAAGCTATCAAATCCACAAAACTCTCTGGAGACCTCCAAGATAGCATTAGATTGGAGCAATATTTCTAAAGTTTTGAGCATTTCCAGGAGCACAGTGACCTCAATAATTGTGAAATCGAAGAGGTTTGAAACCACCACAACTTTTCCTAGAGTTGGCGGTTCACCCAAACTGAGTCACTGAACAAGAAGTGCCTTGATCGGGGGGTTACTAGAAAGCGTATAGTCACTTCAACGGAGCTTCAAAGTGACGGACAGAGTGAAGCACAACCATCTAAGCAGCACCTTAGTGAAGTGGCTCGCTCAAAGTCTGTTTAGACTCTGGGGATATTAGGTAAACTCCAAAGTTTTTGTGCAGAAGTCCAAACACAATTTCTAGCATACATCAGGCACTGCTCATCACCTGCTAACACCATCCCTACAGGTATGGTCACAGCAGCATCATGCTGTGTGTGTGTGTGTTCCCCTTTCAGCACGATCACGATCCCAGTTCTACCACCAAGAAAATGCTGAAGTGGCCGAAAGACAATTCTCTCTGTGTGTCCAGACTTAAACTCCATAAAACTTCTGTGTAAAGACCTGAAGATGACAGTTCACAGGCACTTTCCATGCAATATGATGACTGTGAACATCTGTCAGGAAGAATGAGATAAAAAGCCCAAATCCAGAGCCTTAACCAATAAAACCAGAAACTTAAGGTTTAGGTTCTGAGTCCAACTGTGATTTACCAGTGCATTCACTGGATGTGACTTCTAGAAAAACATAACTATCTGTGCTCCATTATATAAATATCCTACCAGTAAGACACAATCTGTTGACAGGAAAGGCTCATTATGATTTTTCTCAGTGGGCCCCACTGAGATATATTTTTGCAAATTAAAGCATAAAGTGTATGTGTTTCAAAAGACAAAGAGCAAAAACCTAAATACGGAATACTTTATCATCATCATCATTTATTGCTACAGCAGATAATCGAGTGCGGGGCTATGGTAGCTGGTAGTCCTATACTTTTCTTGGAGTTTGCCCCCCTGTGTACTTGATTGTAGTAGTATTTGGCAAGTTTAAAGTTTAGCCTACTTAGACTGAGTTTTACAACGTCAACAATTAGCTTTGCCAATACATCGGGACTAGTGCATGAGTCACATAATCAACTATGCTTCTCTAGTTTGCTCAGATTCCAGCAAGACCAGCAAGTCTCTGTGAACCATGTGCACCGCTGGACGGGGCGACATCTGCTTTAGCAATCGAGGAACATTGGCTTCAGTGAACAAAATGTTTTTTTTATCTGGTTGTAATGGCTTTATGGTCATTTATATGTTGGATAAAAGCAGATTAAGCACTGTGTACAAAAACCTGGGGCTGTTGCTTCATTTTGCAACGTCACTTAATTCACCACAGAAACGTGTCAACCGTACTGTAAACTAATGTACCAGCATGTTTGGGTTAGCGTTAGCATTAGCTCCGACAGCCTGGAACACATTACGGTAACTGTAGCTTAGCTACGCTTCGCTAACTAAGCTAGCAGCGGCTAGCGTTAATCCTGAATGACCAACTCTCTCCTCCTGGCGTCGCGGTTTATTTATATCTCCGTAACCCGGGCTAGGCGGCATCTTACCTGATAACGTTTACTAATACAGCACTTAAATCTCTTGGCGGTGTGATAACATGGCACAAGTTTGACAGAAAATGAGTTTCCACACTGCCAGCGCCTGCTAGCTCGCGTTGTCCCGTCTGTGTGTGTGTGGAGATGGGCCGGGCTACAATCGGCTTTCCCTAACAGCTGGTAGATGATAAAGGATGGACACACTGTAGCTAAAACACATTAGTGAAAGGAGCACTCTGAGCTGTTTGAGACTAATCCGACAGAAGCAGTTTACTTTTTTCCGTATTCACTGCAAAATTAGCTGATGGTAGACTTTTATTTTTACACAGGATTAAATGTTACATACAGACTTCACACTGTTTCACACGCTTGGGAATTAAAAGTTTAGGAAAAATACTAATATCTTCTCTTAAAATAGAAAAGCATCATAAAAGGTCTTTAAGGGATGATATTGGAGAAATATGTCCAGTCCTTATTCTAACCTTAATATAGGCCTATGATAAGCTGACTGGCACAGTAACACATTAACTTACTATGACTGCACTAGTGATGAATTCAGATCTACTTATTTTACCAGACATAACACTAAAACGTGTCCCAGTGGTAAATTGCAAAGTTTCAGTGACACTTAACTGCTGTTGTATTTGTTTTGAGTACCACTTTTTGGGAACTTTGCATTGCGTTAGGCACCAATTTAGATTTAATTTCAACTGAAAATTGCTGCAGAAAGCTTTTATAATCATGCACGGCTGAATGCAGCATCCCCAAAAACAAAGACCTTAACGAATGGAATGAGTGAGCACTTTAGACAGATAGCTTGATGGCTCCTTTCTCCCCACACCAGAGTTTGGACATGCTAACAGATTTTTGCAATTTAAGAAAAGACCAATGCCCCTACTCCTCCATTTATGGCTTGTCCCTTTTGTATCCATTCTGAGTTTGCCAGACAATCGCAGTCCAAGATATACCAACAGATTTATGTGCGCTGTGGCTGCACTGTGATCCCGCTTTTCAGTGTCCTGCAAATGTCTTGACTGAAGCAGAATCGTGTGTTATATCATGCTAGTGGCCAACATCTTCAAAAGAGTTCTCTAAATGCTTTGACACATTTCTCCTTCCCTCTTCTTTCTTTTAGCATTTCCTAAAAATAAAAAAAGGCCTGTATGCTGCCAACTGAAGGTCCAACACAGCCTTATGAAGAATGAACTGTGAGGCAGTGTGGCACCTGGATGCACAACACAAATAACAGACACAATTCCAGGATTGCGTAATGTTTCATCAGCATAAAAGGTAATGTGAGAGCAGATTACTTGTTTGATGAACCAGAGTCTGACGCCTACGTTCTCCTCACTCCTGGTGGTATCTTAATGAAGTGCTTTTGTTTTGGACTGACGTTGGCAGTTATCAGGAGACCTGCAAAGTAAGCAAACTTTTCTGAGTCAAGGTGACAACTTTTCAAGTTTTTATCTTCAGATATTCAGTTTGTGATTTGAATTCTCCCCCCACCACCACCACCACACACACACACACACACACACACACAGGGACACAGTGGCGAGTCTCATAATGGACATGACGTCTCAGAAGGAGTTGCACATATTAAATAATTAAAACTTTCTTATTATGTGGCAACCTAAAACAGCGGCAACCTGCACGGGTGTCAGAAAATAAAGTCTCTATTTGCAAAAGTTGTGTTTCCTAAGTGATCAGTTGTGATACTTGGAACACGGACATTTCCTTCCTAAAATACACGACCCACTCTATATCTATTCAGATTTCTCCTCGCTGGTCGAGTACCCTCCCCCTTACACTGCGTGACACACTCCAAAGGTCACAGCCACAGGAATGCTTGAAGGACAGACAGAGTAAAAGCCAACACCTACAAAGTCATAAGCTGAAATGTGGTGATAAGTCTCTGCAAATAATTTAATAATCTACTTTTAATTTAAAAATAAAAAAACATTATATTAAACATTTTAGTAACTCCTCAAACTGTATATATGTCTTATATGTCTGGATATGATTTTGTAAAAGTTGGACAACATTAAAAACCAACATGCATCAAAAACGGATCTCATTTCTTTCGTGGAACTTTAACCTTGAGCAACAACAATGTAATATGTTGAAACAAACAGTACAGTTGGATCATATTCTTTGGAAGTGATCAGATCTGACTACTTCATTTTTTTTAAAGACATATTTAGAAGTTGACTGTTTAGATGTCATAAAACAAACTAAAACAAACTAGTAGCTGAAATAACTCAATGCATAAAGTGTTATACGCGATCACACTTTTCATCATAAATGAATAGTCCGCTGTCTTCACATAAACCAGTCTCATGGTTTCTTTTGGTTAAGGAGCACCAGTCAAAACTCAGTTTGCGGGTTTGAAATGCGGCGCACTGGTGGAGACGAGGCGAGAACCGAGAGGTGACCTTGTCTGCTGATCTCAGACCGGTGAAAGGTTAATTGCCAAAGTGGATTATGCCTTAAGATCAGTGATCTCAATCCCGCTCCAGCAGGCTCGCTGACTTGCGTAGTTCAACGTGTTAAGTCACAAGGAACAATAACTTTCGGGGGCATTTTCAGCACGGCCTTGAATTTTAAATTTTACATTTACTCAAAAATAATAGTAAGTGATCGTGCATTATATTTATTACGAAATGTAATGTATTGAGCCTTAGCAATCCCAGTGTCAGAGCATATATGATCTTATAGTGGTGTGAGCGTGGTGTACGCTGTGGAGGAAGCTCGTGCTGCAAATTATTACACAATGTACTAAATATTTATTCAGCGGCTCGTGCCCCTACCCCCAATAACATGGCCACGCGAACTTAGCTCTGCTGGCGAAGCGAGCGGCACATCAGGCTGCCGTAAAGACAGCTGGCATCTCATCTCACACAAACATTATTAACAGTCTGCACCGCTACGCGTTCAGTCTCTGCGCTGTGTGCTAATAAAATCGACTTACTGGGAACTGTAAAAACATCGCAGTTGTTTTTCTCTTAGGCTGAAGTCGGTCAAGTCTCTGCGGCTGGCAAGTTCGCAGACGGTTTAGCGGCGCTGTCCGATCCTCGCAGGGTGTCTCATACCGACCGTGTCACCGTGTAATAACGTGATAACAACACGCCGTGTTATCCGGCTGCTCTGCACCGTACCCCGGTGTTATAATTTCTCGTCTTCGGCTCCCACAACTGAGGTTGTGTTCGCATATCACCGTCAAGACGTCGAGAAAAACTATGTTTCCGGTAAGGAAGAGAAGTCACAATAAAACTATGTCGACTCAAATAATGTTTTAACTTTTCTCCCGTGAAACAACATCCCAAAGCGGAACGGAGTCCAGTATGAGGTCATTGACTATACTACGGGAGTGTGCCACATACTCCCCAGAGTAATATCATTGCTTCACATTACTTCAATTAACGTAAGTCGCGCTTTTATTTTAGCAGGCTCAAACCGGGTCACTTCCGGCTGCGTCCCGGCTTCCTCTCGTCAGGTCGACGCAGCTGACGTGACGTAGCCTGTATCTCGTGTCTTCTCTCCTCCCTCTGCCCGATTTACGTCCTCTTTCTCCGTTACGTCCGTATGCACCGTGCACCGGCGTCATCAGCGTATAATAATGACCTGCAAATTGTGAAAAAAAAAAAATGACACAGTCTACGGTAATCCTAAATATGTTAAGGTATATTCACTTATCTCCAGCTGAACGAGCGATATGTTCAGATGACATTTCTTTAAAACAGTTATTTACTGGACAAAATATGAAGATGTTCTTGCAACAGCAAACCCTCCCCCACAGAAAATGAGAAATTATGAAATTCCCAGAGGGAGTTACTAATACTATTTTAAAAATGTCTCTTGTCTTTATTGTACATTTCCCCACTTGTAACAGTTTTGTTGTGTGTGTGTGTTTTTTTTAATACCATTAAACTAGTTGTTATGAAGTCATTCTTCTAACGACTAAAGCTTTGGGGGACTGCTGCAGAAAGAATGGCCGTGTCGCCTGCAGCACACTATGGAACATGTTGTCATGCTGTCGGTCTTGTGACACTGACCCGGCTCACTCCACCACTACACAGGACAGGAGCCAATTGGAAGAGGAGATCAGGAGATCACTGTCACAGCATGAGAAAAGGAAATAAGAGGTTTTAGTTTGAAAAGAACAGTTTGCAGGATGTGGTGTGTAATCAAACAGAAATGCTTTGTTATATGTTATTTATATTTAATATACAGATCATAATTAAATGGGTTTTTTTCTGTCTGTGTTGCTTCTCGGAATAGGCTGTCCCTTTCCAACATGCCTTGTAACAGCTGACAGAGAGAGAAGTTGTCACAGAAGGAATGACAACCAGTCGTTTAAATAATAGAGAGAATGAAAGTCAGGACAGTGAAAAACACAAGTCGTAATATGATTTGAACAGACCCGTGCGAGTGTTTCCCCAAAAGACCTCATCATTATCTTGCTCCAGTTCTGAAACGCACGTTAGTCTAATGCGAGCTGAAAAACCTCGCTCGCATGTGTTTCAGTGTGTCAGAAGAGCGAGACAACACTCGTGTTTACGTCTCGGTGTGGTCATCTGCTGCGGGCTCGGGGATCGGGACAGGATTTCCGCGGGGCGCGCATGAGAGGAAAAACTGACGGCAGTGTCATTGCGACCTTGAAACAAGGTCATTCAGTCAGTGCTGCAGACACTGCGATTTTGCGGGGCTGCATCATACTGGTGCAGAGTCTGCATTATCATCCTGTTAGAGGCGAACGCGGTCACACTACAGTCTGCTCGTTAGATTCACTTAGAGAGCGGAACATTGGATTTGTTAGAAACGCTTCCATGTTTGGAGATTTTACTGCATTATAACATCCTGAGTACAGCTGTCTAAGGGTGTAGCTGCTGACCATGTGTGTTCAGACTACGAAGAGTGGGAAACGTGCAAACACACTGAATACCAGCCGGCGTCTGTAGGTGCTTCTTCCTGGAGGTCATGACCTCAAACAGGTGTCAGCTACACAAATACCAAGAAGCAATTGTGTCTGAGGTGCTCTACTCAAAAAGAGTACTGGATTAGTGCAGTTCATGCAGTAAAACAATATGCACCTACAGCATGATATAAATACCACGCTCAGTTAATAATGTGCTAGAGGCTGTGGTGTAGTAGTGGTTTTAGCTTGGTGGGATCCAGGTAGTCAATAAGAAGGCTTGACACATTCATGAACAGCTGACAGGAGTAACACAAGCTTATGTCTGTGTTGCTACACTTTACACACGTCCCTGCATGTTACATTTCAAACATGGCCTCTTAGCATTCAAATTGCACCATCTCATAATGAAGAATAATAAAGTCAGTGTGTGGACTTATGGGCAATTGTTATGCTAAACTGGATATCAGAGCATCAAGTGATAATGTCAGCGGATTACGTTTGCTGGAGCCTCCACGTAAATTACTGCACAAGCTTACAGACGTCTGGTTTAAGATGAGTTTGATTTGAGAGCAGAGCGCCCATCTGTGAATGAGGAAATCTCTGCATTATGGAACAGCTCCAAGATTTTTTCTCTACATAACATGATCACAGCATGCACACTGGAAGAAAAGTGACTCCTTTAATCCTGTAATACAACACTGTAGAAATAATTTGTCTATTTTTGGATGTATTTTCATTTTAACTGCAGATCAGGAGCATAGCCTACATCAGCACTACAAACACCAGCCATTATTCGCCCTCTAGTGGCAGCAGAGCTGCGCAGATGACGTTACAGGAGCTGAGTGTGTGTCCTCTAGTTAAAGGTCACCCACTGCCACTGCACATCATCACTGCCTGCTAACTTCCTGATCACAGTGCCAGAACGCTGCCTTTTGCTTATTCGCCATAAAAGCATTAGAGCAGGAGGACAAAGAGCTGACTGCAGTTTGTCTACTTTATGTCTATCAAACATTTCAGTCTAAGATCTTAGTTGTATTACACTGGAGAGTTATGTCTTGGAATGTTGTAGGGAGGAAAAAGTGTCTGGGTCTGCCATCTGCTGGTTGTGTTCAAAGAGAAAAAACAATCTGCAGGAGGGAGTAATTATAGATCTGTGACAACTTTCATCCACCGTTTATTGTGTGAGATTACAGAACAGCTTATTTTCTTAAAAAATGTTTTAAACCAGAGACAACAGAACAACTGACACACTGTGTTTGTGCCATTTTCAGACTGAAACACCAAGGTTTTCCTTTCCTCCGTGTTTTCCTTCGGGTACCAGCTGAGGAGATACTGCAGATGCTTAAAACACCATATTGACAAAGTGAAGAAGAGTTCATACATCACAATCAACCAACCTCAGCTGTTCTATAGTGAGCACTCTAAATCCAAGTTTGTCATCAACACATAGAAATAATAAAACACCACAAGTACTTTTACAACAGCTCCCCAAAGAAGGAAGAGATAATTCTCAAGGGTTTTTCATCTGTTGTGACCTCACTATTCACAGATCTGTAGTGTAAGTATGCAGTAAATACATGTATACTTATCTGTAATTGGGGGCTGGGTGTTGTTGTGTAAACTGTGTGCCGATAATGTTTCAGTACTGCATTCCTCGTTGGGCAATTTGTGCCTATTCTATTTGTTTGTTGAAAGCAGAGACATAACAGGAAACAAAGAGGGAGAGAAACAGATTATGTGCAACGAAAGCTCCTGGCTGAAAAAAAAGAAACCTGGGAAGTTCTGGTTCAAGTTAGGTGACTTAACCCCTGGGGCAGGAGCAGCCTGAGCATTGTAACCAAATTTCAGTCGCTTTGGCAACAGATCTTGTGAGGCCAGATCTTGGTTTTCAGCGAGTGAGTGAGTGTTTAAATGTGAATTATGTAAGAATGTTGAGGGTGTGTCGTTGTTGTTGTATGATTGTTGCCCGTGATGATAAAAAAAATGTTTGTTCGACAGCAATTATCACGTTTCCCCACACAGGCTTAATTTAGAAATCAACCGTTCGTAATACCACACGAAACGCGCTCTTAAGACACAGTGCTGCTTTCATTAAAAACCTTTATTACGTTTATGCAGTACAGGTGGATGAATGCATTCAGTCATCGAAATGCAAACTGTCATGGATGCACACAGTATTTTAAAAAACGTTCATTACATAGGTCACCAAAAATGCACAAAAGCCTGTTTAGTACCCGTTTAACTGATGGCAGGATTCAAGAGTAACTATCAGACAAAAGCAACTTCTCTTCAACATGAGCACCACACTGCTGTGGGCAAGAACCAGAACCAAATGACTTCTTCTTGCTCTCTCATGTTTCTTGCAGTGATTGGATTAGTTAAAGGCAGAGGATCCTCTTGTTAAGAGAGCTGTAGTGCACTTCTGTCTTGGCCCAGTAGAGAGCAGTAACTCCTCAGAAAGTAAAGGGAACATTGGCATAAAAATCACTTCATCTCTGATTGAGGAATACACACTCGCATGCTAAGAGTATTAAATGCAAACCACAAGTGGCTAAGGCTTCTGCAACACATTCTAACAGTAAGTGTCTGTAAGTACACAGTGCATACACACAAACGCATTTCCACAATAAAAACTCCTCTGTCACTTCTCGCAAGTTGACACTTGTGTTAGCAGTGGAGTTTCTGTATCCAGCTCAAATATTAAGGCTTCAGAGGAAGATCTGGAACTGGTTTGAGGTTTCCATTGGGCTCCTTCCTGTCAGGGTTGGAGCTGTTGGTTTTGGGGCGTCTCTGTGGAACAGGCCTCCTGTGTCGTCTTCTCTTTGGCTGAGGAGGGTGTGTAGAGTCGGGCTGTGTTGGATCCAGGAGAGGATCCAAATGTAGTTTGGCGCTCTGAGCGTCTGAAGACTCATCAATAAAAGCGAGGTTTTCCCCAAAGTAATCAAGAGGCTGTGACAGGTGGGGTTCTGGAGGAGTCGCCTCCTTTGCAGGCTCTGCCGTTTTTTCTTCAGGCACTCGCTCCGTCTGAGTGGCCTGAGAGTCTGTTTCTGATCCAGACTCTGATTCGTTAGAGGAGTAGGAAGAGGAGGACGAGGAGGATCCAGATTCAGTTTGACCCTCATGTGGCTCTTCTCCACCCTCAGGGCCTCCTGTAGCTGACCCACTGTGCCCATGGCTGCGAGAGGCATGACGGCGTTTTCGCCGACGCCGTTTGAAGGGGTCGTCAATTTTTCCTGGAATGCGAAAATCCACTGACATATTCTGGATGTTCTGAGTCCAGTCAGTGGCGTGGGCTCGCAGTTCTTCCATCTGAGGGAAGTGGGTAAACAGAGATGATGAGAAGGAAGTGGCAGAGATAAGACTTTAAAAAATACACAGAAGAAAAGAGGAGAAGTACCTCAGCTCTGGTCTTCTTAGAAAGAACCCGAAGCCAGTTACCAATCATTGTCAATATAGATGCAAAGTAGGCAAGACCCAGCAAGATCCAGAACCACACCAAAGGCTTGTACCAGTGGTCGCTTCCAGCAAACCCAGAATCCCCTTTGAGAAAACACAAAAACATACAAATAAACAGCAGCAGTCGGTTAAGGCAGCACATTCACACATCAATCCATTGTTTTAAAAGAGGTAAATAAACATATAAGATACGAGACATTATAAAGCAGATAGATAATCAATAATTCATCTAATAGCAGAAAACAATCCTGAATACTTTATGAGACAACAACTGGCAATTATACAGAATTTATGGATGACTAATTAAGTCTTGCCAGCAATTTGTCTACAAATCAATAAATTCAATACAAAATATAAGCAAACGCAAGCATAAAAACAACAGTATGTTTTCACTCCAGCTGTCTTATACTAACCAGCAAAAGTTCCAAGTAAAAATGTATTGATTTATACATTAAAGAATATTCAATCATGATACGCTATCAGTGATGTCCACAGGGTGCTCTGAGCATTGAAATGCCCACTTAAAAAAAGAATGGGAAGCTATTTAATGGACATGCATCAGTGCACTGGTGAGACAGTTTGGCCTTTGTCTGGTTTTCTCTGCTTTCCTGACGTTAAGCTCTAACCAGCCCACATGCTGATAACTGTTACGGAAGTACTACATGTTCTACACTACTGCTTTAGTTTTTAGGCCACCAAGCTGGTGACAGCTGTGACTGGAGCCATAACGAACACAATATCACAGGAACGCCTTGAGGAATTCCTTCAGAATCGGCTCAGGAATAAACTGAATATATTTTGATGGTCAAAGATCAAGGTCACTGTGATCTCACATCCATCCCAAATTTAGATTAACAGTGGTGCCTATTTGCACTAGCAGAAAAGGACTGCATTTTGTTATTGGAGCTACTGGAGAATATAACACTATTAGTCTATTAAAACCTGTGCTCCATATGGTTAATGCATTTAACTATTAAAGTTTGTAGCATGTTAATTAACTGTTGTATACCTGCAACATAGTCTCCAAACCCCACTGTTGTCAGGGTGATGACTACAAAGTAGGCAGACTCCAGAAGACTCCATCCTTCCACCTCTTGGAAAACTAGAATAGGCACTGCAACAAAAAGCAGGCAACCCAGCAGGATGGACAGGACAGCTGAGATCACCCGCACAAAAGTGGGGCTAACGCGCCATTTCTGTCAGCAGGGTAAAACAACACAAACATCAACAGACGTACATGTACAATACAAGCAAAGGAAACATATGGGGGTCTCTTTAAGGGGCTGACCAGGAAGAGATTTTCTATCTTGGCAACAGTTTTCCTCAGCCCAGTACCCAGATGGTCTCCGACTCCAGCAAGCAGGATACCAAACATTGGGATTCCCACCAGGGCGTAAAAGATGCAGAAGAGTTGCCCTCCTTCTGTTTTGGGGGAGATGTTTCCAAAACCTGATATGTTGGGTCAAAGGTCAAAGACAAAAGGTGTAAACAAATTCCACTCATTATTTTGTAAGTTATATAAAATCACTTGTAGTGATTTTGCTGGACACCCACCAATAGTTGTGATGATTGTCCCTGAGAAAAAAAAAGCACTGGCCAGATTCCACTGGCTGACAAAGGTGGCATTGCTGGTGGGATCCACGCCTGCACCCATGACGTCCACCAACTCCTAGGATGCAGCGTTGGAGGAGAGAACAGTTTGCTGAATATGAAACAGCTTGGTAATTATTAGTGAATTGTACATTAGAAAGAGGGATTACCAAACGACTTTACACATGAATGAATCAACCCATCAGTGATTCGAAACTGTATTTGTATTCATGATTCATTTCTTTTTTTTTACTTTTTAGTCAGTCAGTTAAGGTAAATGTCTATTACTGTTTTACTTAATAAACAGTTGTGGGATATTAGGTCCCATTAAAATTCAAAGGTGACTGGAGCTGTACAACTGTGATGGCTTCATTCTGTATATCAACCCACTGCAAGCACAGATAATCTAATTTCCTGATCTAATCATCTGTTTCGTGTCTGTTGCTAAGACATTTGTTCATTTCAAGCTGAATATGACGAAGCTGTGATTGAATATGGTCTCTGCAGACATCATTATTTCTAATAAAGTTGATGATTATGAGACAGGTCAGCGTCTGCTCGATCCTGTCTGTTGGACACTGTGCCTGTCTGTCTCAGCATTTGGGAGGGATTTATGCATTTCTATTACTTTGAGACTCTAAAATTAGTGGAAGTACTGATGCGTCATAGTGACTTTTAATACAATGTACAGCTATGAAACCTCTGTGCATGTATTTACCTGTATTTCAATACATATAGTAGTTCATATTAGCCATGTGAATTAACCAAACATTTTGGCTGTAAAAAGTTTATCAGTTTTTTATCAGGTTCATATCAATAAAGAACAAGCACATCAACAGCCACTGGTGGAAAATGCACAACTGTACTAGAGTGGCATCATCATATGGTGGCATCTCGTGTTACTCAAGTTGGAAACAGACTGCAGTAGTAACACTCTGAATTTATTGACCTGATGAAACATCAGCTGACACTGGTTTACTGAAATCTGAGTCACAATGCCGCAGACTGTACAGAATGACATCTGAAGCACAGCTTTGTAACAGGTGCCTGGCTCGCTCAGCGATAAGATGCAAATCTTATATTAGGCTCGTCAGTGGATTCCGCGTGTGTTCAGGTGTTTGTACGTGTGCTGCACTAAATCTCACCAAAACAAACCTAATGATGCTATGTTCCTCTTGTCTTTCACCCTGTGCATGTATTGTGTCCATGCAAAATGCACCCCCAAGTCTGTCCCTCTGTCTCTCTTAAGCTCAGCTGCTACTGCAGTTAGCCAGATAGTAATTAAAATCATTCTGTTTTACATACAGATTAGTTACTATACCTGTGCACTTTGTTTATTTACAGCAGCTACTACTAGTTGCTTTACTAAAAATAAGTTTGGTAATATTGTTACTAGATAACAGGAGCTAGTTTGATTACAGGTCGACTTTTGGCTTTAGATGACACCATCAGGAAGAGTTCTGGAAAAACAGGTTGGGGCCAGGACAATAACCTTTGTAGCCTTATAAATATACCATCTGAACTGAAACGCTCCTCCAAATGATCAACAACAGGCGACAGGATATATGAGTTGAAGATCGGCCTATATTTTCAAATAGGTAAGACAGGACACATTTCCCAAAGAAAGGAAGCTGAAAATAACCGAAGGCACCCTTAAGGTGATATCACTCATGAAAAGTTGAGTCATTAAGAAATTGCTTGGTTGGTTCGTTTCACAGTTTATTCATGTGATTATTAATGTGATTATTTCATGATTTCTTTACCATTCACTGTAGTAAACAAGACAAAACGTGTGCCAGACCTTTTCTCATCTTCTTTTAAATGATTGAAAACAACCTGTGACCTGTCTGTTTCCTTCTGTTATGTCCTTCACTCCCTTTTTGCAAATGTCAGCCCCTGCATCCATAGATCGTTCTGCAGGCTAAAACAGTCATTTAAAATGCTCATTCTGGAGCGAGGACAAACATCTTGGGATCCCTACATGGCTGCCAAAATCAGGTTGTAAAGCTTTAACCTGTGCATGGCTCAGCTTTCACTAACACACACACACACACACACACACACACACACACACACACACACACACACACACACACACACGAGAGCTGACCCCCTCTGTACAGCTGCTCAAACCACACCAATGTCTGATCCACAGAGTTGTGCTCTACTGCTCCACAGGGTCACAGAGTCAGCTGTACTGACCACCACCTTCCACTTCACAAATCTGATCACCCTCAGGACCCACAAAAAAGAGTTGTATGATTAGTTGTATTGTCAAAGTCAGCCAAGTTCTCTATGAATAAAAAATATGAAGCAGAGCCAATATCTGTCAGAAGCCCAGCCAAAATGCACGATATTTTTAGCTTGCAGTCAGTCTCCAAGATTCAGATCATCTTTGGCATTTGTTTACAGCGACAGGGGAACCTATTGAGTGTTGGACCAAGAAGAAAGCTAATCGTGTTCATATGTTCATATCATTTTACTTGAAATTATAACGTGACATATTTATGTCATGGTTGGTGGCTGTTGCTGTTGAACACTTTCATCCAGCCATCCATCCTTTTTCCTAACTGCTTGTCCTCTTAAGGGTCGCAGGGGTGCTGGAGCTTATCCCAGCTGTCACTGGGCAAGAGGCGGGGTTCAGCCTGGGGAGGTCCCTAGTCTATCACAGTGCTGACACACAGCGACAGACAAACATTCACGTGTACAAAATAAAATAAAAATAATAAGTCGTACCTCTATAAGGCTCTGTAGGTTGTCTGAGTCAACACAGGTGAAGTTCAGCAGAAAGTCTCGACGTGTGACCTGCAGCTGCATGTGCTTGCCCTCCTCGCGTGGAGCCTCCAGAGCGCGGAAGACCACAGCACCCAGCACCAAATAGAGAAGCACCCCCGTGAGGATGCCGAGCAAGGTGGAGCAGCGCATGGCTGCACCTCCGCTCAGTCCAAATGCAGACTGTTGTTTCTCCCTGTTAACCTCAGTGCTGGTGTGGACTGGATCCCAGCTGCTGCAGCTGAAACATCAGCAACCACACAAACACAAGGGTTTCGCATTGACCACGGTGCTTGACTGTAGCACAAGGTGCACACATGCCTGCAGCAGCTGGTCTATTAGATGCACACGAGGTATTAAATGGATTCACACAACACTGCTGACACAGTAAATGCAACACCCCCTTTAAAAATCATCTGACCTGACTTAGACTTTTAACAGATGCTACTACACGAAGGGTCATAAAACATAAATGATCAGTGTCATGACTTCACAGAAAGATGCACCTATAATACTTGATTGTACCTGTTAAGCCGCCTTATATGCCCACGCCTTCGTCTTTTCCAGTCTCTTTTAGTACCAGGTCTGAGGATGGAGTCCCTGGATCCGTAACCACTGGGGAGCCCGTCCACCTCACAATCTGAAGGAGGCGACACTAGATAGGACCACAGACATATATTTTAATAGCAACTCAGCATTTATAGATAGTATCTACGTCGACGGTTATAAATGAGAGAAGAACAAAACATTCAGTTTTCCAAAAACACAAAAGCAGTCAGTAGTGATGATAATCCCCGATGACAGGTAACAGTCAAAAACAAGGTGAGGCTCTCACACAGAGATTCTAACGTTGAGCTTACGAAGCCATCTGTTGGATTTATTTGTTATCTGCGCCCCCATCTTCTGATTATTGTATATGCATCATGAAAGCCGTCAGTAGGTGATGAGAGACACCTCAGCCTTGTTCTTCCACCCACATCTACATTAAAGAAAAGGGGAACCTTCAGTTCTGGATGAAAAGCAGGAGCCTTAGATGAGTGTGGAGTCCAGCTGTGAAACCTGGCTTGTTGTGATGATGCCTCATTGGATCAAACCAAGACAGTATTTTAATGTAAAACCGAAACTGGAGCTGACACTGTAGTCTGATGCACCTTTACCTTGTTAAAGCCTCAACGTTTAGAAACTAATAGACATATGAGTCTCTCCAGTTGTCCTGGAAAAGTTTAACAGTTTTTTCAAATAGAAGGATTTTATCATTTAGACAAGTAGAGCTGCCTGTCACAATTAACAAGGCAGAACAAAAAATAAAAGCTCCCGTCTTCTAAACTTCAGCGACTGCAGTTGTTTAGTCAGCAGGTCTGTTGGTCTTATTCCAACATTAGAGCAATAAACTGTCATGGGGTGACAGCAAAATGTACACTGACTCTCCAAACTGTTTTAGCAGCCACTGAGAAGGAACAAAGGGGCCGTTCAATTACTAAATTGAACGCAATACAGCCTTAAAGTAGCAGCATATACATACGTAAACACTCATACATACGTTACATTACTTTAAAATACACAAGATTATTTGGTTAATATAGTACGTATCATAAACAGCCACGAAAAAGAGACTCGTCACATGTGGTGTGCACATGCTGTACAATTCATGAATGAAAGCACACAGTGATCTTCATTTTTCTTTAACATCAGGTAAATGTTTTTTGTATACTTGCTGAGACCTTACAGTTATAGAAAAAGTCCCAACATGCAAACGGCTCATCCAACATCTATCAATATAGACCAAACAAGATGCATTACAATAAAGAAGCTGATATGTGATTTGTCTTCTGTATACCTACCTCAGACAGGCCCAACAACACTGAATCCCAGACAGATTATGCACCACTAGACAAGAGGAAATTGTAATATGGCTTGCATTAAGTGCCAATAGTGCAGCTGCTGCAGTCAAGCCATAGTAATCCCATTTTATTACCATTTACACTCCCTCTGCGTCCACAGGATGTATGATACTGACCAGCATGCAAGACAGTCCAGCCTGCGTGCTTACCTCAATATGAAGGATCATTAGAAACCAGAGTACCAGTCGCCTCGTGCAGAGCCTTTCATGCGTACAGGCAGCCGCATGCAAAGAGCCCGTGTGAGCATGAGTGTGTGTGTGTGTGAGGATGGAGGCTGTTGCTGAGCGCACAAGAGAGAAAAAGATATTCAATCAAAATGACTTTAAAGCGAGAGGGAGAGTGAGTTAAAGAGAGAGGGAGAGAGAGAGCAAGCAGCAGCAGCACAGATATAGGTGGAGATGATGAGGAAAGCTGGACTCCAGTCAAATGAGTTTGTTTTGTAGACTTTAGATGATCACAGTCAGGAAAGCTGCAAGGAAATTTCTCTTGTGAATTACTGTTATACTGTATGGTGATGTGCAGTGTACAGCACTAGTGGCTGGAGTCACATCTTTGAGCTATCAATATCTCTATGGGTTCAGTTTTTTACGATTCATTGAGGTCTGGTTGGTGTTACACTGCTGACGCTGCAGGGGGGAAGCCAGCTCAGCCGCCCTTCACTCCGCCTCGATATCTTTCCCACAAGCTACTTGACAGAACTGCTGCTCTCATTGTGTGTGTGTGTGTGTGTGTGTGTGTGTGTGTGCAGTTGTACTGTATAGCTCTACATTCTGAGGAACATCCTCCGTTACTCACACACCCTCAAAGAGCAGTTTGATGATTAAGAGTTAAGGATTTTTCAAATTAGGTTAGGGTTAGGATCACAGCGAGGGTTGTGCATTTATATCATCGACTGTCCTCACAAAGATATCCGTACAAACACATGTAGGGGTGTGTGTGTGTGTGTGTGTGTGTGTGTGTGTGTGTGTGTGTGTGTGTGTGTACGGGGGTGGGGATAAGGTTTCTCAGGCAGATCCAGGAGACTGAAGTGGACTCTCAGATGTTTCAGCTCACACATCGTTAAGTACCAGGCAGGTCAGGATTATGTCTGCTACACATTTCACATTCCTGCTTTCAAAGTTTAATAGTGCTATTAGAATAATTACATCCATTTTAGCAACACGATCATCAAGTTACTGTGTGACTCTTGAGAAAAGTCTGAAACATCTAGAATCAGTGTCTACAGCTGAACCAGCACTTCAGTCAGACTTGTGCTAACATGCTGACATGTTTTTGGTGGCTCTTCACAGTCTTATTTTCACTGGTTAGGGTAGTAACATTTACGAATTTGACTTCTATAAAAAGATGAAAATAAAGACCAGTTGACTGACATCAACCATATGGCGCTTAGAATGGATGAAGTACTGAAGGGCTGCATCATACGCGGAAATAGGAACTGCTCCTGTCCTCCAATTACAAGGAAAGAATTATTCCATATAATCTAAACCTTTTTACCCTCAGAAATTAGCACAGGCTCGGTTAGGTCAGTTAAAAAAGTATTTAAAGGAAAACAAAAACTGAAACGTTCAATCAGAAAAATAACTTCAGCATCAGCAAGTGGAACTATGAATGAATGTGAAGTTTCTAATTATAAGTAGTCACAGATTTATCATTTATTTATTGGTTGCTTAGACATTATTATTATTTATTATTCTGAAAACCACCATTTAATCATTTTCTGGTGACCTTGTACAGTTACTTGTATCACCTCCAATTACAAGTCCCTTTCTAAACAATAACTCTTTTTATTCACAGGCTGATAAATTGCCCTGGCACATCATTTTCTCTGAGGAGACGGCAGGCAGTCTACTAGTCCCTGACAGAAATTAGAGAGATAAACCTGGATGGTGGATGATGGTCTGGATGAGAAATCGTGACGCTCCTTGACAGAGGAGCAGGTTATGTTGGATTCGAGCAAACTGAGTGATCCCGTGTGTTGGATGTTACTCAGTGATGAGGTTGTGTAGTCGTTCTGCTGTATCACTGCAACTCCCGGTGAGCCTTTTGAAGTTGTCAACAAGATAGTGACAGGGGACTAATTACCTTAACTGACTTTTAAATACTTTTCTGACTTTGATTCATTAACGAGCACACAAAGTCCAACTGAAATCAGTCTTAGTCATCCATCTTGGCAACATTGTTGTTAACACAGCGGTCAGATACGGCAGTGAAATTTTCAGCGTGAAGAAACTTCACGTCCAGTTGTAATTTATTTAAACATGTTTGTAAAACGAGCATTGGAGATGGAACTTGAGACATTGTTCTCCATCTTTTCCTGCAAACGCTTGATCTGTACTTGCCGAGAAGCAGAATTTGATTTATTTTATGCACTCAGCAAATAAACTGTGAAATACACTTAGCTCCTTCAATTCAATCTGTGTGAGAGCTGCTGTCTCTCTGTTCTTATAAAAGCTGAACACAATCCAAGTGCAGTGAAAAAGATGTCTTACTACACTGGCTACATAAATCACGGCACAACGCAGTATGAGGAAGTTTTACGAAAATTCATAAATTTATGATTATTTGATGTGAGGAAAAATAAAAGCAGCATAGCATTTATTGTTTCTCTTACAGAATGTATATTCCCACTGCACAAATCGTAACAGAGAATAGTTTAAAGGTGCAAAAAAAAAGAGTCACAAAAGCTCACAGAAGTAAAAGGCCACACTGAAAAAAATGCTAAAATCGACATGATTGTTTTCTCCTTAAAAACTAAATCAGCTTTGGAATAAAGTCACACAATCCTTTACCCATGCAAAGAAGTAAAAAAATGTAGAAATCCTTACTTCTTGTTGATATACAGTTTCAAGTCCAAACAAAAGTGGCAAAAGTAGATTTTGAAAGTAGATGTGATCAGATATGAACATTTGAGAAGAAGCTTCACTGAACTAAACACTCTGACTGATTGACCTGATAATAAATGTGCTCACAATTACAAGTAAAGGAAGGTGGTAGTAAATAAAAGACAGAGGGGTGGGACAGACAGAAGGGGGAGGGGGGCTACACTGCTATTATGAGCACTTTATTTTCAATTAAGCCTTCTTGCAACTACTGTGAGCTCACTTTCTGCCATTTTTGATGATGCAGGGAATTCTTGGACTGGAAATTGACTGGTTAGCAAACGTCTGCAACTTTGCTGATTTAAGGGAAGATGCACTTTTAACCATCCATCCATCCATCCATTATCAACCGCTTATCCGAAGTCGGGTCGCGGGGGCAGCAGCCTAAGCAGGGAAGC
>JAUYWH010000006.1:5287878-5355465 GCA_034779795.1 Ctenopoma multispine
CCCACCTCCACTGTACACAGTGTTGGTGAAGCACCGCTTTCCCCTCCTGAGACGCTTGATGGTTTGCCAGAACCTCCTCGCACTTTTAACCTACAGTAGTAAAAGAAAAAAAACACATTTTCTTAAATTATTTTATTAAATAGCAGCACTAAAAAAACAGCTTCCTGTTGGTGAACTGAAAATGAGCTACAGACATAAATGAGCTAACTTATGTTGTGCCTAATAACGCAAAAGACACAAAGAACATAACCTGAACATACTGTAAGTAATGAATTCATGAAAACACATTTGACAAAGAAAAGTGATGCGCTAAAGGAAAGCTCAAAGAATCAATAGAGTCATTAGGATGCTTACTCTGGAGATCCCAAACTTCTGTACAATCCACTCAATAGTTAAGTCAAGATATTTCGTTCTGGACCAAAGGCCCGGACCTGAAACATCCACAGAAGCAAACAACAACCTAATATCAATTCCATCTTTATTAGTTAGACTAGAACACAGGCTTTGATCATATCATACAATTTCCTAATATGAACAGAGCAGGTGTCTGCTCCTCCAGAATAGCTGTGAACACCTGTGTCGGGTGTATGGCTTTTAACACCAGGTTGAATATCTGAGAAGCTCCAGCACGCTGTTACATCTCTAATCGATTTTGCCAAGGAATCCACTCTACACTTGAATCTGATCCCTGCGAGTCCTGAAAAGCTTTTAAACTGTGAGAGGAGGAAGTCAACATGACTAAGGAGGATGTAAAGTAAGAAGAAAGAGAGAGCGAGAGAAAAAATATTACATAACAACTGGCTGAAAAGTGTGTGTGTGTATGTGTGAAGGTGCTGATGGGAAGAGTTTGTACTGCCTTCTATGAAAATAGTTCAATACTGAAAGAGCCTTTGCACAGGTGAGGTGTCAGGCTGGTGATGACGTGCTACGTTATTCCTTCTCTCCTCGATATGCCAAACACATAGACAAACACTGAAGAACTACGTAGATGCAAAATAATTACAGCGGCTTAAAACAACAGGAGCAGCGTAAAACATCCGTCTGTGCTCAACACACAGTCACATGCTGCTTTTAAGAAACGTTTCACTCTACATGCACATCTGCTATATGACATGTACGATTCTAGCGGGAAACGCGCTGTTTTCACTTAGAGATTTTTACAGAAGCTCTCTAGTTAGCATCCAGAGAGAGGCCGTGCAGAGGGCGGACAAAAGCTGACTAGGGTGGAGGGGGACAGTGTGAAGGTAGCGGCGGAGAGGAGGATGAAGGGTAAAAATCAAAGCCATCTTGAATAACCCTTCTTACCCTCTTTACGAGTTTTGGCAGATTAGCAATTCACTGCAGAGAGAAGGATTAAGGACAAGATCAAAACAGTTTGGATCCAACAAACTGTGGCAGACGGGCAGCTCATTCTGCCCACAGATCATCTCATTCAGGTGTAATGAATCTGTTTTCCCCACTGTTGTTGTACAGGCCGTTAGATGGTAACAGTAGAGAGCACAGATGAGATCCCACAAATAAAAGACATAAATAAAAGAGTATGTGTTAGAGATCTACTGTTTAGAGAAATGTGCATCTTTAAAAATATTTTTTACATCATATAATACAGTCACCACCAGCCACAGTCACCTGCTGGATGCATAATAATGTAACTATATTTAAAGAGGGTTTTGCCATACAACATGTTTACACCCCTCAACTATGAAATTTAGAAGAAGAAAAAAAAACCAGCAAAAATATTAAATGTTACACTTTTCTTTTATTGATAATAGCAAGCTGAATAAGTCTTTTACACTGTCAAAATGAATGAATTACAATAAAACATACTGACACGCACTCCAGTACATTAGAGCGCACTTTTTCTTTCAGCTACACAAATACAGATCTGTGGCTCTGTGGAGGTGGAATTTATCCTTTCTCTTCCTCAATACTTATGAAGAAAACATCTCTTTAAGATCACGTTTTTTAGTGTTGATTTTGTCTTGAGGATAATTTTAAAAGCACTGCAGTTATTATGAAAACACTGGCACAATCTTAACTGAGACGTGTTTAAAGTGGTTTAAAAAGGTTCACTAGAAAATGTCACAATCATACTGATCGCACGACGGCTTTCAATCGTTTTCTCATCTTTTTACAAAGTCGGAAAATAACCTTGTTTTATAATGACGCTCTACAGTTCTCCAAATATATGTAGAAAATAATTAATATGCTGAGTAGATGTCAATTCAGGGTAATTAGCATCAAATGTTAAAAATAAACAGTGTTCTTTAATGGACAAATGTCAAATGGACTAAAAAATGACGGATCCATATACAGCAAGTTTTAAAAATGAACCTCCTAATAAAAACAGAAACAATATGTGGAATGCATAAATTAAATCTTTGAGGAATTATTGTAAATGTGATGCACAAGCAGCAACTATAAGTTCCACAAATAGCGATGCTGGTGAATTTTTTACTTTAGGATAGAGTCTGCATTTCACACTTCTCTGGTAATCCTATCAAAGCCTGAAGTCCTCTGCCCGGCTCTCAATGAGAAGATACTACAGATGTGGAAATGGCCAAGAGATCAAAACAGTTTGATCATACTCTCTCTGGACTTGCCAACTCCAACCCACTTCACTGAAAAGAGAAACAAAAAAAACAACACATGATGTGACTCGTAGAATTGGCAAAGGTGACAACAGCTTGGCTAGTGTTTCTCCAATAATGTGAAGTGTCTCTTTATGAACCTGGCACTTGCAGGAAGTCCTCAATGAAGCGAACGTAATTTTGTGCTTGTGACGGCAGCTCCTCGAAGCTCCGAGCTGCCTCGGTGCTGCAGCACCAGCCGGGCAGAGTCTCGTACTCAACGGACACCCGCGTCAAAACATCCATGTTTGCTACAAGAGTGCAGATAAGTACAAGTTACTCATTGATCAAAACACTAGTCAACACAACGTGCTGGACAAACAACGTTCCTGTTCTGGAATTTGCAGTCTGAATTCAATAGTGATTTATTATATGCTGTGATGGCCCTGAATGTACGACTGGCTGTTGAAAGACTGTAGACCAACCAGAAAAGGTTTGGAACACTGACCACAATATGTTAAATCAGAGTAAACAGGATGGTTGAGCTGCAGCTGCAGTGTCATACGGAGCAAAGAGAGAAAAGCTGTTTTGTCATCTTCTGATTCATTAGCTTAATTCCATTTGCTCCATTTGGCACTACAAGCAGAGAGATAAGGAAGATAATGAGCCTTCAGATATGCTGGAAAATAGATTTTTGAAATGTTGCATTTCCTGCTAGTAAAAGGTGACACATGTAAAAACAGACATCTAGCTATGTTTATTTTGTGTGAAATAGGGGTGTTCAATATTGACACAATACTATATCACTAATATTGTCTCCTCATTCCAGTGTAATCTGAGTTGTTTCAGAACTTTAATCAACATTAATAAGTCACTAAAGTTTTGTTTGTAGCTTCCAGCTGTATGTAGAATTATTTCCTGTGAGTTTGTGAAACATATGAAACATATGAGACGACTCCACGCTGAGACCTTCTGTGCACATTTCTGCAGTTGTCATCGGTAACTTAATTAATTATTGATGATCGGTCAGAACATTAAATTGTATTGTTCGCTGTCCTCACGTGCTGCATGAGGGGTGCATAATTACCGCAGTAAAAGTACAGAAACAGATTTCATTAATGAGAAAGTAGCGAAAGTGTGCTAGACGGGGCATTTCTGTCCAGAAAGTAAATGGTTTGGACGGGTTTAACTTTCTATTCTGTATAAATCGTTTTTATACAAATATGTTTGGGTTGTGAAACGAATCACCTGAGTTTCCATGATTTCTTATAGGGAAATTTGCTTTGATATACTTTGTTTTAGATTACGACCACATTTGCAGAACAGATTATGCTCAAAATCCAAGGTTCCACTGTAATTTGTGACTGCTTTGATTACGTCTTTCCTTTTGGTAAGGTTCTTTTTGACAAATGACTCTGACAAAGTTTGTGGGTGTGGTTGTTTTGTTGTTGTTTTTTTGCCGTCAGCACCGATAATGCGGATTTGCCAGAATCCAGAGGTTAGTCCGGAGATTGTCAAACAGGGGCGCCGTTTTTCACTGCAACCGCTTTTCCACAGAAAGGACAGATTGGGCTGGTTTGTCTGACATCCTCCCTCTTGGAACCAAACCATCTCCAGGTGAAAGATGAAGACCCACGTTTGCCACAAGCTCTAAAGAGGTTTGTAGCGTGGTTTGTTTTGGGGCGGGAGGTTGAAACGGCTTCACGGCCGCGGTGGCAGCATGCAGTTTAACTCTTCGTATTGCACCTAATGGCACCGTTTTAAAATGGTGAGAAAAAATTTTGGTGCTCAAAGCTTTCCTCTGAAATTGTTTTCGGAATTCTCTACAATATACATTATTCTGCTGCTCGAAATCCAAACCATTGAGCCACTGCTTCTAAATTTACCAACCAGCTCTTCTTCCTCACCGCCCCTCCTCATCCTTCTCCATGCAGCTTTCTTGAAGCAGTGTGAAGGGGCAGGCTATGAGTTGTGTTCAGAGGGGGAAGCAGCAGGCAGGGCTGTATTCAAGTTGTCAGAGAGCAAAACAGGAAAGAGGCAAAATAGCTCTTTCGAGATTTATGATAGCATCTCATTTTATATCTCATTTAGAAGTATATCAATAATCTTTAAACTATCTAAAACTAAATAATTTTAAACTATCGATATATCACCCAGCCCTAGCTTCACTTAATTGAAAATGTTCAAGCTAATGTGCATAGCAGCAGTCAAGCTAGGCCTGAAACCTTACTGCTAAAACCAATAACATTTGACTGTAATAAGCAGGCAAAGAGAAGCAGGAATGGCCTACCAGGAAAACTGGGTAGAGGTTGTCCATCAACCTTATAGGCCACACCAACTTTAATCTCAGACAGCGTGTCCAAAATGTCCAACTTTGTCAGGGCAAATCTACAAGGAAAAAAAAGTCATTCTGAGACGCAAGACGTACGACGGAGTGTATTTCTACACCGAAACTGCAGAAACGTCAGTGGGTCAGGATGATAATCTGAAGTGATGTGACGGTTCCTTACGCAGAGAAGCCATTGACCATGTGGGCGTATCTGACTAGAATCAGGTCCAGCCATCCACAACGCCTCTTTCTGCCCGTCGTCACACCAAACTCTCTCCCTCTGGACTGTAACAGTGCACCAGTCTCCTAAAACACAACAAACAGGCAGGGGACACTGTCAGCTGAAGAGGAAAAGCTAAAGGAGAGAAAAAATACAACTGGCTTGGTAAATAAAACTATAATTAGCTATAATTAAATATAATTATACAACTTTATACTTTAATATGACAATACAATTCAATATGTTTATGGTGATTGTCATATTGCAATGTGACACCCTCCACACAGACCATGAAAAAATTATAGTGAAATAATTATATATGTTTTTTGTAAAATAAATTAATATATTTGGTCACATATATTCATTAAGTATATATTTAGTAAATAATTTGTGAATTAATTTCAGTATTTTATAACTTAATGGCACATTTAAAAATGTGTTTAATGCTTGTTATATTGATTGCAATGTGACACCTTCCACATTATTATACTCTGATCACTTGCACTTAACAGAGTTTGCCAGGGTTAGACAGTAGCCAGACTCAAGCATCATCACGGTTAAACTGTATTTGGACTTAATAATCTTCATGTGTGAAAATGCTGAGTTACATAAATAAGTAGAGCTGAATACTGCAGCGAAGGACGCAGCGTATTTCGTCATGTTTGGGTACGTCTCAACTGTGAGTAAATTCCAAAACGGTCCGTGACGACGAGACACTGCAGATGAGTTGAAGAGAAACAATGTTGCTGATTTTGATGCGCGTAAATCAAGCTCAACATTTCATATAGTTCGCTGTAGTTTTGCAGTAGCTTGTGCGCGTGGTGACCAGTGTGTTAGAGGAGATTTCAGACTGGCCGCCCTGTACGTCAAACAACATACATCTGATATTTTATCAATAGCACGCCATCTACCCGCACTACCTCTGCGATCGACGTATTGGGCAGCCCTGCTCTACTGTATTACTTTGTGTGCTATTTATTTCATCTTTGAAATAATTCAGTAATATACTGTATATACGGCATCTTCTTGTTTTTAAGTGCATTGCAGAAATTATAGGAAACTTATTTACAGTGAATAGATGACCTTTTAAATATTAGGTCTATTTTAATATTCACCAACTAAACCTGCTTACAACCCGTAAATGATATCAACTCGCCGTTGTAGAAAAATATTTCATCATTAATGACAAGTCAGTGTGATTTTTTTGTATTTTAGTTTGTGTCTCCTAATGATAGTTCCATATCTAAAATATTTTCTGTAGTTCTACTACACATTCTTGGCTGTACTGAATGACAGTAACAAGCAAAAGTTTAACATGTTAGTTATTTTACTCCTTACAAGCTGGTGTCATGAATTTAATACTTTAATCACAACATCGATGACTTCTGATGAATTTGTTAACATTTAAACCTCTTTAGAAGGCTCATTCTTAATAACATGAAAATGCTTTTTTACTCACATTATCCTGCTCTGTTGGGAAAGCACCAACACCAACCCTGGTAGTATACGCTTTGACGACACCATATACTCGGCCAACATATGATGGAGGCACGCCGAGGCCAGTGCACACTCCTCCCACGGTGCAGTTAGAGGACGTCACAAAAGGATACGTCCCTGAGTAGAGAAACATCCGTTTAGCAACAGAGAAACAAATATAAAAACATCTATCTATCTTTATTGTCAGCTCAACAAATATATTGTTGCTCACCAAAGTCAATGTCCAGGAGAGCAGCATTAGCTCCCTCCACAAGGATTTTCTTACTGGGTCCAGTAAGAGCTTTGTGCATGAAGTACACACCATCAGTCACCAGAGGGCGCAGTCTCTCAGCATATGCCTGAGAACACAGTCACACTGGTAAGAGCTCAAGATGTGAAATGTACAATTCATTATGTGTGTGTGTGTGTGTGTGTGTGTGTGTGTGTGTGTGTGTGTGTGTGTGTGTGTGTGTGTGTGTGTGTGTGTGTGTGAACCATGTACAAATGTAGCTAAACAGCTTAATACTGTTGAGCAATAAGAATAATACCACCATGTGACATTATATGATGTTCAGTCGTGACTCTATATGAGAAACTGTCCTCACCTTCAGCTGCTCCAGTTCACCGTCAATGTCGACGTTAAGGTTCGGATACATGGTCAGGAAGTGTTCGGCCAACATGCGGAACCTGCAAAGAGCACAGAGTCACGGTCACTGAAGTCCACCACCACACATCAGTTTCAAAATATGATACAGAGGACAGTCCAGCTACTGCTTCCATGAAAGTAGAGGAGCAGCCACACTGCCACCTGCTGGCTGGAGAAGGTGCAGATTCTATAATGGTCAAAGCCATGTGTTATGTTATGTCACTAAAACCTTCATCAGTTCAGTGTGATAAATTATGGAGATTCCAGCAAACATAATATCGTTCGAATCACACCTACAGATCTAGAAAATTGTTTGGAAAATTTGATCTAAATGCTACAAACTAAAACTAGGAATCTGATAAATTAATTTATTACAATAAGGGGTACAAATACATGCACCATAAAAGCTGCTCATCAGATAAAACCAAAATGAACTGAGGACAAGAAGTGCTCTGCACCACAAGAAATGCGGTAATCTCAACTAATCTGAGATTCCAAATCTCTTAAATATTTGAAATATTACAAATATCTAACATTGAGGTTCCTATAATAAAAGCACTTTATATTTTGCTTTATGAGGTGTAACCTCAATATGAGAAAGACAAAATGAAAAAAATAAGCAGATTAAACAAAAACTTACTTGTCCTCAAAAACCTTGAAATCTGAGACAAGGTCACAGACTCTCAGACCATTTCGAGCAGCTTTGGATGAATAGGCAGGTCCAATGCCCTTTTTAGTGGTTCCCAAACTGAGGAAGAAATAAAACCAAGTTAATAACCACAACTAACTATTTGTTTAAAAGACTAACACATCCTCCCACAGTAATGACACTATAGTACTTATTATAATATAACACTGCAAACACGCACATAAAGATTTGAAAAGTATAGGTCTAATTAAAGGTTTGATTTACTTTTTCCCTTCTTGTTGCTGTCGCTGCTGCTCCTGGATTCCATCAACAGCTTGATGGAAGTTGAACACTTGTTGTGGACAGAGGGGACAGTATATAACTTGACAATTCAAATTGAAAACTTTTTTTTTGTAAAATATGCTTACTTACCAATGTGGGCACGGTCAGAAATCTTTAATCTCTCCTCCCACCCTTGCAGTCCTGCATGAAATACAATAAACTCCTTGTCACATGTTTGCATTAAAGTAAAAAATCTATTTTACCTTATCTACTAAGCAGAGTAGCTGCAGGTTTTCTATTACCAGCCACAATACTGTGTTTTTATGTTCATATACAGCACTGCTTTTACTTTTACTACATTGTTCTTATTAAAAAAATGAATATTAAACAAAGCAGCTGGCATTCTTACTTGTAGGTAAAACACAGGTAATGACATTAGATCTGTTTGATTCAAATGTCCCATGACACCATCAGAGTTTCAACAATGGACCAACAGCAACAATGACAATTCAGCCATTGTTCATTTTATTATTTACACATCCCTTTCCTAATGTGACATGTCAAAATGTCGTCTGTGAAAAAGGGCAGCCTCTCTCCTCATCTAGAAAACCTCACCTTTGCCTTTCTGCAGGTTCTTCTCAGCCTCCTCAAACAGGCCTGGTAGATGTATCACTACTCCGTTACCTGTAATGCAAAATGTTTAACAATCCTCAAGTTGCTTTATGCACACATCACATGAGTAACACACTATTAATGTTAACATATTTTATTTAGACACTGATCAGACATAAAATACACCTTATGGTTTTAATGCTATGGTGGATGAGGGTCAGCTTGGACACTGTGACCAATCTGTGGCTACGCAGCAATCTGTGGCGCACTGGGTGTTCTGATGTCATGTCGTGCTGACCCCTGGCCACTACAACTTTAAAAGAACCAGTGAGATTTAATGCTGTTGCCAATAACTTTGACAAGTGTATAATTAATATATCCTTTTTTCTCATTTCCTGTTTTTATGATACTGGAAAAGCTCAGCAAACAAAAGAGGAAACACTTAATAAAGTGATCATCTACGGTCACAAGAAAAATTATGGCAGTGTTCACAATTTCCTGTAGAACAAACAACACTAAGTATGGGTTGAAAAGATAAGTAGATACTACACTAGCCCTTCAATTCACAACGCAGGACATAACTGTGAAACGTAATCAGCCACCACCACAGCGTCCTGACCCGCTCCTGGCATCACAGTGGACGTGCTCAGTTCAGATAACTCTAAGGAAACTTGTCGTCCTGAAGAGAAGCAATTTTCCTCCTCAGATTAGAGATCTACTCATGAAAACAGTGAAATGTCGTACTGACATGTTGAAATTGACACCTTACCTTAAGGTAATTATAATCTACATAAAAGAGGATGGACATAAATATCTGACAATGAATCAACGCCCTTTTATGACAGCTTCAATACTAACAAAAACATTTATAACCTCAGAGAAAGGATTTATTGCAGGTTTGTTGTATTAAGCTGAACTAATTTTACCTAGGTGCACCTGATAAACTAGAAACACTGGACTTTGATTCCATGTGTATAGTAATATAAGTTACAATCATGACAAAAACTGTGCTACTTGCCCAGTTTGTCTGCCCTGACAATAATCAAAAAAGGAGATTTTATTATTGTACTGTGATCTTCATCTCCACGCCGAGTCAAGCATCTTTCAGCTAAAGAACAAACTGTGTCATACCGATGAAGGAGAGAGCCTTCTTGTTGAGCACTCCGCTGGGCAGCAGGTGGAAGTCGTACTCCACCGAGTCCACAACCACTGTGTGACCTGCATTGTTTCCTCCCTGCAAACAGTGCAAAAACATTGAACTTTCCAACAGGCTGTTTCCTAATGAGACACAACACTAGCAGGCATGTAAGCAACATAAATCAACACAGACAGTGACTGTGTCCTGCTCCAACATTATACGTCAGACTGTGTTTCAACGTGAACAGAGGGCCAGAGTTTTCCATTTGGCTTCAAGATCAAATATTTTTTTGCTGAATGTCAGTGGGTTGACTGCTGAGAGGAAAAGAAAACAGCTGGAGAGCAGCGGGTGGTTAGTGTCTCACATAACCTCACGTTTACAGGAAACTGTTATCAGTGTGCGGCCGTCATTTGCAGGTTCACTACACATTTTGCAGCAGTAAAAGAAGATTAAAAACCCGCCAGAAACACATTAGCTAGCACAGTCGTTGCTAGCGTCAACTTAGCACTTCCACATCCGGGAAGTCTGACTAGGTGGTCGACGTCGGAGCCCGGTCATGAATAATTAACGGCAGCTAACGACTTTCAACAAACTCCCGCTGTACAATGAGCGACATTTAAACGACAAAGACCGTGTGTCACACGGTTATCCTGAAAGCAGAATGTGATGTCAGTTCGTCCGGCTAGTTACGTACCTGACACCTGCAGACAATATCCGCATCCATTGCGAGCAAGTCCACAACTTTTCCTTTGCCCTCGTCGCCCCACTGCGCTCCGAGCACCACGGTCACTTTGTTCTGCGGCTCCTTCGGGATCCGGAGCGACGGCTCCTGGGAGACGCTCTCCCGCGGCCGTTTAACGACCGGCTCCCCGTTCACAGAGACGGTCTCTCGCCCGTTAACGTTAGCCATGTTGCCGTCGGATGCCATGCTGCTCGCTTCCCTCCTTCAACCCGGAATATCGTTTTACCGCGTTTGCGTGCGTCACGGGAAATGCTGTTCCGCGTCCTCGCCGCTAGGCGGCAGCATTTCTTCTTTTTTCATTGTCTCTTCTCCCACAGCGAGTAGCCACAGTTAACCACGTGTTGTCACTACACGTGTGTTTAGTCGGTGTGTAATCAGAGGTGACATAAGTAGAGTATTCAAGTAAAAATCCACTCTCCACTAGAAATAGAAGTACAGCTTAAAATGTAGCCTCCGGTACAAGGAACTTATTCCTCTCTGCATCCAGCAGATTGACCTACTGACATAAGGACTATTAAACTTGATGCTGCTGCTGAGCTGTAAACATCCTGTCAAGATTTGTTCCACATATAGATGAAAAATAATGTTTGTGTAGAAATATAAAACATTCAGACTGCACTGAATTTTATTTAACTGATTGAAAGACAGAACAACTTTATGAAACCTATTTGTTAGAATTTAATGTAAAAAATCATCTGGCATTTACTTAATTTCTTCGCTTCAGAAGTCGACCCTTTGTTTGATATGAAAAACAGGTGTTGGGGACTACAACTTGTAGTAATGTAGTATAATTCATTAGGTGAGCATATTGTTTAAGAATGTAAAAAGTTAATGAAGTTGTCAAATATTGTAAATGATGTACTTATTACTTACCACCTCTGTGTATAATCGAATAATTGAAACATTGACCACTAAATTGAGAGTAATTCCATATTCATCAAAGACATGAAAATAAAATAACTTTCAACTTCACTTTAAATTTCTCCACGCCCTGCACAGCTTGTTTTGTGAGTTTAGTAGTGCTTCTAGCTCAAGCGTCAAGAGTATTTTAACCACCAGACAAGTCAGGTAACTGGCTTATTTTACTATATCTCACCTGCTTTATATTTTTTGATGAGTTTGCTGATTTTATTGTTAAAGTCCATGATTTATGCACAAGTCATTTAGACTCTGTAACGTTAGTGGCAGTAGTATATACAAGGCTTCTGCTGTTCCAGCTTATGGCTTACTGTTCTTACCTGGTGCACATTTCAATTTGCATTTAAAACACAGCAAACAAACTCACGCAGACTATACATGTGAAAACGTGTGATTAGAGCATGTTGGAGCAGGCTACTTATGTTTCCCACAAATGAATCTGTAGTTTAATTAGAAGATAGTTATAGTAAGTAAGCTATAGCTTCAGTAAATGCAATGTATGTAAATATATTCACTTATTACATGACAGGGTGTTCGTGCGGTCTCAGGTGGCTTAATGTCTTCAACTGCTCCACCTCACAATCCCTCCCAGATATTGTTACCTAGAGATGAAAATATCTTTACCACCTGGTCAAAGTGAATATCTGAAAATTTTTTTGTAGTATTAGTAGTAATATGTAGTAAGTATTGATCAGATTAGTAGAATAACTGCCTCTTATAAGCTTAGAAGGCAAACATTAAAAAATTTATACCCTGCCAGTGATAAATGATGATGTATATGAACACAAACGCGTTGGTGAATTGATAAGATTTTATTTTACATAATAATCCCCACTCAACAGTCCAGTGAACATTTGGAATTTTTCATACATCCAAATGCAGTGAAAGTGAAACGTGGATGTTTTTCCCATTTTTTTCTACTTTCTCTTTTGTTTAATGATCATTTGATGAACACCTGAGATTTGTATTCAGGCTAGATTCAAATGTCTAGTAGATTGTGTAAACTTGTCGGACAGACTAAGGTAACTAAAGTTTTAAATATCCTGTATCATAATTATGTTTATGTATCAGTCTGATAGCTTCTACACATACAGTAAGTTAATTCATAAATCAGTTGGTTCCCAAGCCCTTTAGGCAAATTTATGATTCGTGAATGTACATTACATCACTTGTTTTTTGGCAACCCATTAATCTTACCATAGCGGACAAATGACACACTCATCTGTGCGTGGAGCAACACATTTAGACTTTATTCATCAAACCGAATCCATGAAACCAAAATGTTCTTGTGTTCTTGTGTTCAGAGGGACAAACGCAGCAGTGGCCTACAGAACTGACAGGCAGATGTTACAATCACTGGCTGTCAATTCATAGGTCATCACCTTGTGCCCAATCGCTCTTCAGCTACGTCGACATAAAACATAAGCTACACTTTAACAGTGAGCTTTGTAATGTCTCAGCAAGAAAGGAAAAAGTGTAACAGAAAAAGCCCAGTGCCGGCTGTGTGTGTGTGTGTGTGTGTGTGTGTTTGGTGGCTTTCTGCAGGTAACAGCACCTCCACTGGAACAAGCACAGATTCCACATGGAGTTGCTGTTACATCCAGCAAGCACCAGAGAGGCTGTCACTGACAACAAACTGCAGCTTCGGACAGAAGGATGGGATCACATTTGCAGTTTCCTCGTGGTGGTCAGGTGCCGGTGTGGAAGTCTACCTGAGAGGAAAGCGACAGCGAGAGAAAGAGGAGAGAATGAGCAAAAGGAAGCACAGAGGTTAAAGCAGGATTTAGACTCGGAGGCAGCTGCTTCAGTACACGAGGAGTCTAAACTTGCAAGTGACTTTGACCCTGCAATTTCCTCCTCCCAGTTTTATTGCCTGAAGAGATGGCATCATTGCTCACACTCCAACAACATGGCCAAAGGGCCAAGGCCTGTGCAGATAACACAGATTTTATGGTGGCTGTCAACATGAAGGCGCTTTTCAATATGTGAATAAATGGGTGTGTCTGACCTGTGTGCCTGCAGGCCCTGCACTTCCTGCTTCCACTCACATTTGTCCTCGTAATTACTAAGATACTGATTTCTAACTTTGTCAGTATTCTCTCAGTTTGAACACAGTCATGTTGTTTTTGTACTTCTGTCTCATACCTTTTTATTTTTTAGTCTCGTTGAGCTTGCAGAGTAATAACTCTGTAGACTTTGCCTTGCAGTAACAAAACAGGACAATAAAGCAGTGAAACGATTAGCAGTTCTGTTAGATAATCTTGACTTGTACTCGGTTGGTTTCTACTGTGTTGAAAACACCAGTCAGACTTCATCCATCACTTTCTGTCTCTTCCCAGACAGAAACAGTAATAATATTTATTTAATTTACTACTAGTTATTCTGTCTTTAATCACTGGTCCAACGCCCTCAGTAATACTACTGTCCTGCCAAACTTATGAATTGTAAAGGGAAAAAAAACTAAGATTTAGTTGTGATTGAGTTGGGATTTTTAGACTATTAAAGTTTTTTATAAGCTAGAGTGAAGATCGTTTTTTCCCTGTTTGACACTTTTTTGTGTGTTATTTAAAAAATATATTAGAAAAGTGACCCTACACATCTATTTAAATGCTGTAAATTTCAGAATGAATCCACTTGTTAGTGTTGGGCAGGAGCTGCACTCACCTTTAGATGCATGACCCTGTGGTTTTCCCAGGACGAGGCCAAAGGTTTGAAGACCAGCAGGGTGTCGTGAGTCCGGCAGCCGGGCCGAAGTCGCAATACAGGACAGAAAAGTAGAAAAGGCGAGACTAAGTGGCAGGCTGAGGCTCAGATAGGTGAAGACGAAGAGGGTGATAGTGACGGCGACTAAAAGAGAAGCATTTTTGATGTAAATGTCAGCAATGACAGCGAAGCACTGGCAGCAAGGCTGAGCAGCCAGTTTAAGAGATCAGGAGTTGGTGGAAGGTTAATTATTACACTCGCAGTCAATATTTAACAGGCCCAGCGCCCTGCCCCTCTGTCCAACATCCTGATTCCACACTGACTGACACAGAGGGTAGGGCCGGCGTCAAGCACATCTCTTTTGTCCCCTGCACAAAATATGTATTCAACACCTCACATCGTTTGCAAAAAAAACCCCCAAACAAACAAACATAAAAACATCTTAAAGACCTCACTGAACTATGTCATAATTCATAAGACTAACATCATTTAATTGGCATGTACGTGTAATTCGGACAAACCTTTTCATTCAGCACTTCTTCTTTGTTTCCACATTTTAGATTCGTACAAAAATGAAACAACACACATAGGATTATGTACCAATCAAAAAGTGCCTTGATGACTGCTTTGTGCACTAATGTACTGGCAATATCGTAACCAGAGTCACAAGGTTTTCACCTTAAATGGTTTTTATTTGACAGCTGTGCTTTGTTAAAAGTGAATTTGTTTCTTGCCTTCTTCATGTGCTTGAGACCTACTGTTGTGCTGGTGTACAACAAATGGAGGTGCTTCACTGTGACACTGTTGGAAATTTATTCCGAAATCAAGGCCTCTTAACAAATATGGCTGCCACACGCTGTCCCGTCTAGTTTGCAATCATTAGATTTGCACCAGATGAGTGCCCCAGAACCTACGACCAGTACTATGTGACAGCTAAGTGCCCATAAAGGAGATTGATGGACGCTGCATTGAATTACCTCTACGAGAATCTGATTTAAACCCAGCTGAGATAGTTTGGGAGGAAGTGAAGTGCTCAACATGTGTGGGAGTGTGTAAAGCTGTTATCAAAGGAAAAAGTGACCAATTTGAAGAATCTTTCTCTATAATCTTACTACATAATTCCACATGTTATTTCACAAATCAAACGTCTGCAGTGTGTCCAAACCGCTGACTGGCAAAGTCGACTGTAAAGCTATGACATGATGTACTGGAGCAATCGGTGGTTAAATGTGTGTTAAAGATTGGTGGGAGGAGGATTGGAGGAGGGTGCAGAGTGCACTTTGATGTGTACAAATTATTAATAAAGTGGCAAATAGTGATCAAACTGAGTACACCAGGAGCGAAAGAACTCAATAAGTGGTAAATGACCCTGAAACATAAACTCTCCTAGATGTGTAATTCTTTAACTTAAGGTCAGCAGTAAAAAAAAATGGCACATGACATAGTATGACACAAACTGCTGGTAGTAAACTCTTGTGCAATAACATTAAAAGTTTACCATTGTGCACTGGTTTAAAGGACCACTTGTCTTTTCCCATCAGCTTGTTATATTTCATTCATCTCTGACACTAGCTCTTCTCTGCCATGAATATTAAATGAATATCTTCTCTGATTTGTTAGATGACAGGGTCAAAAGTTATTCCAGGCACATTGACTGATTCACAATGAAACAGAAACTATCAGCAGGACTGTTCGATCAACCTGACGTCAACATTTTCTCACTACAGTCAGTATGAAACGGCAGTAACGAGTAGGACATATAATCTAGAGAAATACATGATTTTCTTCTAGATTAATAGCACTTTATACGATCTGCCACCTCTTTTATTCATATACTGGAGCTATCTTATCTCAGAAGTTCAAGGGATTGATATGCCTGAGTGCAGAGTCCAGTGTCTCTAAGAGAGAGAATATGTGCACAGTATTAATCTGCCACACAGATAAAGTCGTCTCTTGTTCCTTCCAGTTGACAGTGCCTAAGGTCATGATCATTTCAGCTGCAATTTCGATCTGATAACAACATCAATCTGCTGAGAATGAAATTATCCAGTGCACAAGGTCACATGTCGTCATTAAATCTTGGCCCAGGTTGATCATGTCGCACAAGAAGCTGCAGTAACAGTAAGAGAGACCTGGAAAATGTGTTTTCTCAACAAGCTTCTTAGTATCAGTAGTAGGATCCTATCTGACAAACATTTGTTAGAACCGTTTATTAGGATCATTTCACTGGAGGCTTTTCTGTATATGTGCAGTTTCTCTCTGTGTGCTCTTCTCTCTGGTTTACAGTGGGTGGGGCTCACCGGGAAAGAAAAAAAAAAGGTGATATCACACACATCCATACGCTAATCAGGATTTAGCAACATTTGAATCAGAATCCGACAACACCTACGCATTCCTGGTAAGGCAGGCTAGTGATTAACTCACAGATATAGACAATACAGACGCACCATGGAAGATTGTTCTTTTTTTAGTCATGAATATTTACACAAACCTAAAGTGAAGATTTAAGTATAACACAGATCTAGTCTACATTACCTGTGCTTTTCCCAGTTAGATATAGTAGGCTACAGTACAGCACCTTCAAAATATATGTGTAGCAGTACACATACATTTTGAACTGTGACTTAAGTTAAGACTTATTATAAAACTACACCAGACACTTCAGGAAAAGTTGATTTTTTTTTATGGTTATGATAAACGATTTATGCTTTATGCAGTTAATTTGACTTATTAGATTAACAGATGTAAAGCCGCAGTTTGCATTTGTATTGTATTGTACAGTTTGGTCGATTTGAATGCACATTCAAGCCTGATAAAGAGTTTCAGTAATCTATACAATCTGCACTCATCTCCAAACAGTGAGGTGAACTGTTACTTTATTTGATCATAAACAATTACAGTTGTTTCCCCCAGCAGCTAACCACTGCTTCACAGCATGATACTGAAGATGAAGAGACGGTTGGACTATGCCCTGGAGGAAGTGGGCTTGCAAATACAACAAATCAGTTTTAATCTCTGACATGTGGTTATATTCACAGTTTTTTCTCCTCCATGCTAATGTAAGAATTACAGGAGTGTCTATAAGGAGTGGAGCAGACAGTGCTGCAGAGAGGCTCACTAATGATCTACAAACTCATTCCCACACCCACTGATAAATAATATGGACTTTCACAGAACCTTCAAAGAGGAATTCTAACCTCCAGCGCCCTCCACGGGGGACCATGATGCACTGCAACAACAGCAGTAGGCCTCAGGCTCAGTACAGTCTCATGAGCAGGAGATCAGTGGAATGGATACACAGTAGGTAATAAGAGCAGAAGCAAATCATAACAGACATTATGACGCAATCTAGGGTATGCTGTTTAATGCATTTTCCACTTTTGCCTCTTTAAATAAGATGTTGAGCTTCATTTCTAAAATCCCAAACAAATCCTCAGCTCTTCTGGCTGAATGACTGTTTCTCATCAAACTGAATATTTCTTTTCCTTTTTATCCCACTGTCAGAAATCTGATGCAGGTGTTTTGACTAAAGGGATGTTTTCAGTATTCATGGTGGGAGACTTTCTAATCTACGTATATGTTCCTGTTTTGTCTGCTGGTTCATTCTCGTTCTTATTTATCCACTCATGCGGATTGATTTTCTTGCATAAATATATATAAAAAAAAAGACTCAAAGGAAAATCAGTAAACAACACTGCCTTGCTTTTCTTTTGGCTTGGAAAGCAGCCACAGTAATTAAAAGTGTCCCTGACGTGGAGCAGCTTCTTTGGCACAACAAAATGGCACAAGAACTAGTTTCTATTAATGAGATACATAAAATGTCAGAAAGTAGAGAAAAACATTACTTCTTCAGCATTTCTGTACTGCAGATATATTTTATTTAGAAACATGACAACATACGCACAAACTAAACTTGCCTCAAACATCCAGTATCTGTGAAGCTGCATCTGTACTTTCTCAGAGTCCGGATGATGTTTTCAAACTACTGGTTTCATCTGTATTCAGCTTAAAAATACGTAAAAGCAAATAATCAGCTATTAGAAATAATGTAGAACATATAAGGAACAGTAAAAGTGCATAATATAGCAAACTAAATCTAGGTCACTAAATTTTGACTCAAGATCTGATAAATACACATTGACATCAACATCAGCTCCAACTGTTGGACTTTGACTGGTGAATAGGCACCAAAGAAAATAAAGATTGAAACAAAAGGATAAACTATCTTTAATACCACTGAGATAATGTGACCTGGGTTTGTCATTATATTTCTGTTCTAAACACTTGGGGGTTTATATATTAAACACTAACAGGCTATACACACCTGAGTGCATACACTGCAATGTAAGTTCAAATTTAGATGAGCAGAAAATTTATACAGTTGCTTTTTTTAAATTCAACTGAAAAAATACTTTACAATAAGCACTAACCACTGCTAAGAAACAGCAGTGACTGTGAGTCAGAGATGAAACATTAATCAGAAGAGATAAGTGAAATTATTTTCCATTAACTTATAACACCAAGACACTGATGCAGATTCGGACAAAACAGAAACACTTGTTTTCTGAAAGCAAGATTTAACTGTATGACTTTATTGAGCTCTGAGACTAAAAGCACAGTGATAAACCTACAGGTTGCTTTAGAAGACAAAGTTTTTAGTTAAGTGTTTAAAATGACTTGTGTAAAATTGTGACTTTTGATAAGTGGACTGCTGAGTTTACATAAAACTTTATCAAGAAATATTATTAAACACATGAAACTAAATTATTATGTACAGGCTTCTTGATGATCTCATTGTAAATTCCAGTAAACGATTCAATGCTACTCAGTCCTCGTTCCCATCTACAGAAAACAAAATGTTTTACAATAAACAACTAGTTTCAAGTTACAGTACACAACGGTTTAGTCACATATATAAAAAACAGACACAACACATGTAGACAGAACATTTAACCAGACACACATATGGACACCTAATGTAAAACATTCCCGTCACGCTCCGTCCTCATTAAGACTCCTCTCTGATCGGAGTGCATCCAGAGAAAAAACTGTTCTGAAAACTCGTCAGGATTCGTTTCTTCTTCTTGAGGAAGCTGACGGTTGTTTTGTTCTCGTCATCCTCCTCTTCTTCCTCCTCCTCCTCCTCCTCCTCCGGCAGGATGGGTTTCCTGACCAATTTTAGGTCTGCAGTGGCATGTCCCATGTCACCGATTTCTTTTAGCACCTGGTAAAGGTAAAATTAGTGGTAGTTTAGCTTTACACCACTTCAACATTTATAATCACAAACTTTTCTACGTTTCAGTCTCAGTCCCATTTGAAATGCTGCAGGACGAATATGGCAGTAAAAAAAGGATGTAATAGTCATATCTTCTGCAAGCAAACCAATCTTTCTCAATGCAGCAATACGGATGATTATCTTTTATTCTTTGTACTGCTGAGTCTTCAGAAGCATCCAGCTTACCTTCTTGGTGGGTGTACAAGATGGAGGCTTGAAGAAAGTGGTGTTGTCAGGACTGACAGATGTGGGGTCAAGAGATGCAGAGTCTCTGGAAACATTTTCTGTCTGACTGAGATCCTGAAAAGAGTTTATAAAAAAAAGAAAGAAGAAAAGTCATGAGAACAAAACTAAGAACAATGTTTATCTTGCTGCACATTTTGTTCTCAGTAAACATCTATCAACCTGTTTCAACTGATAATATACCCTGGTTATTATAGTTTAGTAACATGTAACATTGGATGTAACAACATTTCCTATCTGTATTCCTCTTAAGATGGGAGAAATATTAGTCTAACGACTTTAGTTATCCTCTTATGTCTTACTGTGAGGTGACGGATAACTGATCAATATTATATTAGTTAGTATGCTCTATGATATCACACAAAACTTCCAAATACCCTGTAAAAACTATGACAGCAGGCATCGTTAGTAACCGTGGTAGAATAGTGCTATGAGTGCAGACCATTAAAAAATGTACCTTAATGGTTACAACAGTTGTACTCCTAGTGTTATTAATTGATGAATATGTAAACGCCAGCAAACTATTTCATACTGAAATTAAGTCCAGGACCTACCTCAGCAGGCCCCTGGTTATCCATATTTCGACACTTCTCGTGGTCACACTGGCAGTTCTCCCCACACGTCATCTTTCCTTTGCGACACCTACACTGCTTGTTGCTGCAGCGACCTTTACACATACACTAAAGGAAGAGGAATAACTTCCAATGATCGAATATCTTTACGTCATTATCCAGATGTTCAAACATTTCCAGCTCTGCACCATCTAAAACTGCTGCAGGCAACATGCACTTTTTAATAACTTGTTTACTGCAACAATAAAATATATCCAGACCTAGTGCATTTTGAATGAATGGTATTTTTCATTAGTACCCTTGATAGTGTTCAGTGAGCACTGTGGACAGTCAGCTTATATAGGTTTACTGATTTAATACATAAATAATCAGTCTGAGGATGATCTTAATACTAGGCCCAGTCTTACCCCAGTTGCTTTGGGTTTCTTTGAGATTCTGCGTCCCTTCTCAGGTTTCTCAGGACGCCACTCATCCTCTTCCTCCTCATTCTCATCTTCACTGGGAGACATCAGCTCTTCAACTTTGATGGCCATGTTTTGTGGTGCTTTCGCTGTAGTGAAGCGCCTCCCTTTAGGCTGTCATTAATCAAGAACACAAAGACAGAATAATCAACACACTTGTACTGGAAAAAGTACAAGAGCTGCAAGGGATGACTTGCATTGAATTAAAAAGTTCAGTCAGTAATTCTGGGTGCAGCTTAAACACTGGTCCTGAATAAAATGTTCTGAATAGTTGCAGAAGACAACCACTACTTGCCAGCTTTGACATTAAAAACTGCAGTGAGCTAACACAGACACGCACATGTAACAGGACAGAAAATCTGCAATAACCAACCTTTGGAGGAACGTACTCAAACGAGTCGTCTGGGCTCTTTTCATTGATGGTTGCAGGTAAAAGGATTTTTTTCCCACTTGCTAGTTGGAGCAATGAGAGTTTCTACAGAGATAAAATTTATTAATTGGTTGTTAGGGCCTTATATATTTACACATTTGTCACTCTTTTGATGTATTTGTCATCAGTGTGGGATACACCAGCATATATTATTATCATTTATAAACCAATATAATACAATTTTAAATACAAAGTGATAAATAAGACTGTCACCTGTCTGTACTGTTCATTCTGCTCCAGGAGTTTCTGGTTCTGCTCACTTAATCCTCTCAGCTTTTCAAGCTCTTCTTCCTAAAATGATGTTACAAACAACACGATTAGCTTTGTGCCGATTGTGCAAAACAAGGGGAGATGCAGAGTCATTCACTGAGTCTGTGGAGACAAACCTGAACTTTGAGGCGCTGGAGAAGCTCTTTCTCCTTTGAACTCTCCTCCTCCTTCTGCTTTGTTTCATCAGACTCCTCACATATGGGTTTGTTCTGTAGCTGGTTAAGGAGGTAAAGGACCTGTACACAGAAAAAAACATTCCATAAATGTGTAAAAGTGTAAAGAGATTTTAAATTAGCATATACATAATAGATACATGTATGAGCACCTTTTCTTGATGCCTCTGCTCTAGTTCCACTAACTGCTGCTGATGCTCCATGTCCATGGTTGACATTACATTTCTCTCATCCGCCAGCAGCTTCCTTAAATCTTGTGCATTTCCCTTCTCCTGTTTGAGTTCACTCTCCAGCTTGGCCCCGGCTGTTTTAGCAGACACAATCTAAATAGAAAGTAAAAAAAAATGATTGATTTTAGAAAACAGACAGAACGCAGTTAAATAATGATCTATTAATTATTTGAGCAAACAGATGTGAAAAATCACAGATCACAAAACCACTGAAAGAAGACAGTATGTCACCTCAGACATCAAGACTTTTATGGCACACTTGGCATCCACTATGCTTGTGATGCCATCTATGCGCTGTTTCAAACGGCCTTCGCTGTCTGCAACAAGAAGTTTCTGCTGGAGGTCAGCAATCTGGGCATTCCTGTAGAAATACAAGTCCCTCTGAACATGTCAATAATCTCTTTGCTGGACAGCAATAAACAAAACACATATTGGATCCAGGGTTTTCTGTAGATATTGTAAAGCTAATATAGTGATTAAAAAGTGTTATGCAGCAACCTGGGAAAGAAAACACATAAAACATGTCCACCATTCACTTTCCTTCTGTAGTAGTGACACATCTGGCAGAGCAGATGTTAACAGACATCAGATAGATTGATTTTTAAAGCTTGAGAACATTTTGTTAATCTTAAAATGATGAAAAACATCAGGGCTCAGAAAAATGCAAGGTATTCAATCCTGGGGTTAATGGGACTATGATGAATTCTGGTCAAATGTAAAGACTTAGATTAAAAATCCAGCTGAGCTGATCTGGTTATTAGACTCACCTGAGGCCCATTTCTGTCTCCAGGTTCTCAATCTGTTTGGTCAGAGGTGTCTCCAGTGCGCCCTGGCTCTCCAGCTCAGAGATGATCAGCGTCCGGCGCTGCATGAAAGGACACGACACATCAAAGATCTGACTCAATAACATTTCTACTGTCCTAGTGCGAGGAATGTCTATTTTATTCTCCTAGTTGTGCATATTTACATCAGTGTTTGTGAGGTAAGAACAAATTTCCCCACTCACCCTGATTTTGGCAGCAGGTCTCTCCCCGGCCTCTAGCTGCTGTTTCAGGTGGTTGACCTCCTGAGCTAAGACCTTTCTGTCCTCCAGCAGATCACTGAGGTGACGCCGGGCCTCTTCTGTACTAACCATCACCTCCACTTCATTGAGTAGCCACGTCTGGTCACAGAATTACACAGTTAACATCAGCATAACTCCCAACAATACAACTATACAATCTGCCAATATTCTTGAACGCGTAGAAACATGTCAATATATTTGCAACATGTTAAATGTTCAGTGCATTTTGATATGTAATAAGTAAGTCAGGGTTTTAGTACTTTAACTCTAGCAGCAGCTCCCTCCATTCCTCTGTTTTGAGAATCTTTGCGTTTCTCTGCCACCTCACTTCTCTTCTGTAAGGCATCCTTCAACCGCTTGTTTGCAGCTGCAGCCTGTGTGTAGCAAGGTGAGGGAAGAGACAACAGAAAGAAATCTGCCTCAGATTTGGAACAAGGTTGGTGCAAGTTAGTGACTCACATTTAAAATATAAACTACTTACTACTACTACTGCTAATTTACTGTAGATATGCGAAGACATCTTACTTTATTTTTTTATTAATAATTAAAATACATCACGAATTACAATAAACTAAGAGCTCTCACCTCTTCAGTTTTACGCCGCAGGACATTGGCCTGTTTCTGGAAATCCCGTTCAAGTTTGAGCAACTCATACTGGCGCTTACGATCCTGTAAAACACATTTTTAAAAAATAGGGTTTGTTAAGCAAAGAACTCTTAACAATTAGTATAAGAGTCAAAAATGTCAGCATCAGGTTTTAAGTGAATGAATTTCTGAAAACAATTATGTACATCAGGTACAACCGTAGTGCCACCTACCTTTTCCTTTAGCTGCAACACCTCCCTGTCCTTCTTGCTCTTCCAATGTCTGAATTTCTCAGAGTCCTCCCTCATCTGTCTCATCAGCTGGGTACGCTGGGACTTCATAGCCTGTGAAGAAGCAATGAGTGTTACTGTGTACTTGAATTTGTAACCAGCAGGATTAAATATTAACAATGCTCTATGTCGTTTCAGCATGTCTCAGAAAAAATGTTACTTTAGATCCTGAAGCCAAGTAAATGCCAAAATGGATAAAAAAATATACTGTTACTATTATCTTCTACTTATAAATGTAAGTACATTTAGTACTACTACTACTACTACTACTACTACTGCAACAGTAATGTCTACATTACACACTTTTATACATCACTATCAAAGTATAGAAAATAACTGCACACCTGTATCTCCTGCATGAGCTTGCTAACTTTCTGAACAGAGGACTCTTTCAGTTTCAGCAGTTTGGACTGTTCCAGCAGCTTCTTCTTCATGTCCACCAGTTGACTCTCAAGCTCCTGCAGCCTCTTCCTGCGCTGCTCACTAAGCCTAAAAGAAGAATAACAGTTTATGAGATTTCTTGTCAAAGCAAATTCATTTCATAATTATTTAATACACATCACATCAGGTACAGCTAAAACAGTCAATGTTTTCATACTTAGCCTGGTTACTGTCTTTCTTTGCAGACTGTAGTGCCAGAACAAGGTCCTCTTTCTCCTTTTGCAGAGAATCCACTGCAGTTTGCAGAGTTTGTACATTTTTCTGCAGGACAAAAGGCCTAGAAGATTAAAACCTGTCCACCAATTCTCCACAATGGAAAAAATGTTTCATTAACACAACTACACAATCAGACTATGCTTTGCATGTTTCTAACTGTTGTGGGAAGCTGTTACCAGCTGAAGCTGAAATGAGTCACACAGAACTGTAATATCTAATTAAGTGACATATATTAAACCTGGTGCTGCACATGAGACTTCAACTGAATATGAGATCAGGGTGGTGGGATCATGTCTATGTTTCTAGAGGTAGCTAGCTTAGCTTTAGCACAGATATACTATGCTCTGCTTTTCTCCTCCACCAGCTGGGATGAGCCTGTGCAACGCTTCTTAGCATAGCTTATTTGACGTGTGTGTGTGTGTAATACTGCCTTAATAACTTTAAAATACCACAGAGACAGAATTAAGTCATTTCTCAGCACGTCCCTCATCACCACAGTCTTATTTTTGTTGTTTTCTGCAACACCACCAAAACAGTCAAAAACTGGACAAGAAAATCTTCTTGCCTGATGCTCCGACTGCATTGGCTCCAACTGGCTGTCGTTCTGGCACATTTTCTTCACATATGCTTCCTTCAAACTCAGCACTTTGTTCAGTTCAATCAGTTCCTTGGACAGCTGGGCCTGCCGCAGTGCATGATGGGTTGTGAAGGCCTCTGGGGATTCCTTACCAGCAATGGCAGTGGTGTCCTGTTCAATGTGTGAGAGGTGGGAAAGATCTCAATTTAGATTTCAGAAATAAAGAAAGATGGAAGAAGAAATGCACAAAATGTTTAATGACAACATGGAAAGAACTAAATTGTCAACGTACTGAGGGAGACTCGTCTGCTGCGTTTTTGCTGCCATTTCCAGCAACTTCCCGGACATCTTCTCCTGCAGCCATAGCTTCAATGGAGGCAGCAATGCCTGCACTCTCATTCTTAGAAAAACAAACAGTGAAGGAACCAATATTATAAGCATTCAAATCAACAGTGCTGCATTTAAACATTTCAAAATCAATAAAAAGGAGTTTGCACTGTAACCTGGAAATAGGTGTAGTAAATACTGTGTTCAACTATGAATTTAATTGGACACATACTGTCCAATTCTAATTTACACACACTGCTGTCCTTTGGTGCAGTATTTTATGAACCAATTATGTACCTTGAGCTCCAAGATAACATCTTGCAGGTTCTTCATCACTTCAACGTTCTCCTTCAATTCCTGGTCCTCCAGCATCCCCAGCAGTTTCTCGAGATCAACAGTGCATCTGAATGTAAATAAATAGGTAAATACATATGTGGCTCAATATAATGTCTCTCACTTAGGGATGTAACGAATGCTTTCACAGTAAACCATGGTAAAAATTTCCAGTGGCTAGTATTATGATTTCACGTTTTAATTATCATTAAAACCGCTGTAGATTGAATTGAATTTGAAAAACTCTCTCCTGCTGAAGGGTACAGTCCAGAATCTACCACAGTTAGCAACAGCCTCTCAGACACACAAACCTGCTTCTCTCCTTACTTAACTACATGTAATGGCTGCAGCACTCAGCGCTTGTTAGCTAATTAGCATGTTAGCTTGTCGATAGTAGCTAAACCTGTGTGACAGATGTGTGTCAGTACTTTTCGAACATGTTCCGAGCCTTTTCACAATACCGTGATAATACTGAAAACTGTAGTAATTTTGTTAAGTATAATAGTGATACTAAATACTAATATACAATTTCATCTTTGTTCTCAATAAATATATCAGTTATCTGCCTTCTCTTTCTCAGTGGCTAAAATCCAAAATATAGTCTATTAGTAAAACCTATTGAACTTTTGAAGTTATTGATAAGATCATCAGCATGCAACAACTCAAAGTATGGCCGAAATTACTCAGACCTTTCAAAACAAAATACACACAACAAGAGGAGCTTTAGTTCTCCGTTTCCTCTCTAAACTTTGTAAGACCCCTCCCAAAGCCCTCTTGGCTTCAAGCCTTTGTCAACTTACGCTGCATGGTGCTGCAGTTGTCCCAGTTTGCTTTGCAGTTTGTCATTTGCTTGTTCTGTCTATAAAATAAAAACACAATGAGGGAAAAAAAGATAAAATACAGTGTGAAAAACAGTATATTTTCAATACATTAATATATTGATATTTTCAATATACTGATATTTACAATTTCACACACATTTTCTCCAGTGGCAGTGTTCCTATCAGATTTCAACACTGAAGTAGAGGGGAGATTGGTAAATATTAACAACTAGCTTACCATAATAATCTTTTCAAACATGAGGGCGGTCTGTCCAGCTGCCTCACTCAGCTCTCTGCTTAGCTTATTGTTCTCCTCCTGCAGAGCACGGTTCCTCTCCAACAGCTTGGTCACCTTCTCTGCAGACTCTGCCCTGTAACAGAGTCACAAATTAGTTGTCACTAAGTCACTTTGTTACAGGTCATATGTACCCTGGATGCTTCAATCTTACATCCTGGTTTAACATTAAGTAATTAGTTAATGTCTTACCCAGAGAGGACTGGAGCTACTCCTCCACGTGCATGAAGTAGCATCACCTGCAGTTCTTGAACCTAAGTGTAAATCAAGACAGTTTTAAAGTTCATTTTAAAATAGAAAAAGGAAGATTGTATATTACAACTTTATTTCCTACAGTAATGGATATAAACAAAGATTTCCAACTTGTAAAGAAAATAACCCACATTCACTTTGCACAACTGTAACATAAGGCAAATGACAGTTTGAGATATGATTGTGAAGTTTTTCTACCTGTTGTTTCAAACGGCTCATTTCTGCAGCTCTGGGATCAACGTTGACTATAGGCTTGTTTTTAATTTTGCGAGCTCTGTCGGCATATCGCAGGGTGTTGATGGTCTCCTCCATGTTTGAGTCTGCAGGACTAATGCACGCAATCATCAAAGTGTGGCTATTTCCTCCCAAAGAATCTGATTAAACAATGGAAACAGAAAGCAAAAAAAACATCCATATGAAAGCTTAAAAAAATAAAAGTTAAACAACCAAAGAAAAGAAAAGCAGGATGCATCCTGTAAGCTTTCAGCATACTCGGCTTGCTCACGTCTAAAGGTCATGAAAGTGAGAACTGTATCTTAGGCTGATCAAATGACAAATATGTAACTGTCGAACAAGTAGCTCAAAGCCTACCTTGGAGGAGACGGGTGAGTTTGGAATCTCTGTAAGGAACAAAGGTGTTTTTCTTGCTTTCATCCCCCAAGGCACTGATCACATTACCCAGAGACAAAAGGCCACGATTGATGCTGATGCCTAAAAATGGAAATGAATAGCATCATCAACAGAAATACTATTATATAGTGTCCCAATTACAATACAAAGAGAGTATACAGTATTACATACAGTCTAAAAACAAATACAATGAAAAGAAATATGTTAAGTTACCTTCCTTTAAACGATCTCCCTCTGCTTTAGTTTTCTTTTGTCTCTCTGAACCAGCCAGGTCCACAAGGTGCAACTTTGAGACAACTGAGTCAATTCTGCAACAAAGTACACAAATATTGAACTTGTATTATTATTACTAGTATTATGAAATATACATAAACAACATCCATTTTCTTAATTTATTAAATGTATTCATTCCAGTTGACTTCTGAATCTTTTATCATTTTCAAACATTTAAATTGGTCATTAACAGTGATTAACCAGAACAAGCATATACACAATGCAATTTGAATAACAAATTTATGACAATTTGATATTGTTTTAAAAAGAACTGTTGACACTGTTAAGGCTTCACTATGTGTAACCTTAAACTGCTGTGTATAGAGAGAAAGTGAAATCTAATCTAAAGTAAAGTAATCTAAGCCAAAATAATAGTCAAAGCGTGAGAAAACACTTTCTGAACTGACTTGTCTGTCCCTCTGCGTTGCTCCAGTGTGATGGTGAAGATCGCATGTGAGCGTGAAGAAGCTGCATTCATCGCTGTGGAGCCCACAGTACGAGCAGAATTTCCAAGCTCCAGACAGCTCACCATCTCATGGGCAGAGAATACCTGCCTCTCAGTTAACCCCACAATCTGTAAAATAGGATATTTACAATTAAAAATAAAAGCTGACACCAAGGTAAAAAAAAAAAAGACATGGATACAGTTTATCTAGTTTCATCAACGTATTATAAACTACCCCAGATGTGTGACACCAAATCACTCACTTTAATACCCTCTTTAGGGTCTTCGCGAATGCTGATGGCAGGTTTATCTTTAGATGTACACAGCAAGTCCAATATTTCTTCATTATAGATCTATAACCAAAAGGACAGATCTTAAATAAATTACTTTAAAAGGCCACTTTGCAATAAAATAACATCATCCAGAGACCACAATAAGTTAAATGTCAAAAAACAACAATAAACAAAAAGATTAATAGAATAACAAACAGAATACATATATGCAACTTAAACAGAACCACATATTTCCACCAACCTCCAGGTAAGATATTGCCAGACAGAAATCACAGCCTGTCCTCGTCTCTTTTTCCTCAAAGATCCGTCTGACAACTCTTGGAATAACTCCAACTGAAGGATCATTCTCCTGAGCTGATGTGTATGTTCCTCCCATGGAGAAAGTCTTCCCTGATCCAGTCTGTCCATATGCAAGAACTGTGGCATTGTAGCCTACAAAAAGAACAGTTTATGCAAACTGATCTTAGCTTACATTCCTGCAATGTATCTAATGTGATTTTTTGTTTGTTTGCACCTAATGGCAAGTGCAGGCCCCACTCCAAACATTCCCCATGCTGCGTATCCTGCACAGTCACCTCCCAGAAAGACAGGAATAATGCAGTATTCAGTAAATCACTGTTAAAAGACATAGCTACCTTTGAAAAGACCACACAATAAGGGGGACACAGCAGTACCGAAAACCTCTTCTTGTTCAGCAGTAGGATCAAATACATAATCATAGGTAAACGTCTTCTCTGTCCCAACAATTACCTATAACAAGAAAAAACAAAATTTCAAATTTTACATACTGTTAAGTGCAGGTGCATAAATAAATAATTATAGTACGAACTCTCATTTAAAAACTGTTTTCATAAATTGTTGTTGAACAGAGACCTGCGGCTCGCCCGGCACAAAAGTCAGACAGCACTGACATCCTTCATTGACTTCTTTAGGGACCAATGGACGGCATCGCAATGCGACTCGCACTGGGATCACCTTAGCATCCTCATTTGTCATGTTGTAATATTCCAGTGAATACTTGGGGGGGAAAAACAAGAACAGCATGATAAAGCTTCATCAGTCCATCAGTCCTATGATGTGACCCATGACCTATGGTGTGTTGACATGACTATTGAAACACCATGTACATGAATGCTGATACATTGCAGAAAACATCAGTAGTTGGACAAGGCGAACGAAAAATACATCAACAACGGATTAAGTTAAGAATAATCACTTTCTATTGTTAAAAATAAATAATTGCACCATGACAGCTTAAGTGAATTATGGCGACTATTGTGAACTTGGTCAGCTGAATGTCATATGCGTTAGTGAAGCATTTATTCATTAAATCTGAAAATGCCTCAGTAAAATGTCCATGATGAGTCCGTAATACTCCATTAATCATTGTCTGGATCAGCTCCATTACATGTCTGATGGTGACGTCATGACTGTACTCCATTTAGACAGCGCAGTTACTTAAGTTGTCATTGTGTGATTTTAAAATTTTGGGATATAACGTTACTCGCTTTAACTGTTGTGTTAAATTACTCAATCGACCTGTCTCCAGGAAACAGAAGCCGGCTGGAGTAGATAGTTAACACACTATATTTAACGGTACAATGAAGACGAACAGCAAAACAACCCTATCGATAACGCTAGCAGACATTAAAGTGCTTTTTTTATTTAGTTGAGAATACGATGCGTGGGCAAACAACCCGTTTTCACTTCAGCTAACATTGAGGTTAGCATTGGAGTCAGCTGAACGCGAACATGTTAGCTAGCTGCAGTTATTAGCAAGACGCTCACGGTAACGTTACCTTTTCGCGTTTCCTCCAGTGCCAGCGTTAAATATCCCGAAAACTTTATTCAGCGGCGGTGGCTGATAATAAAGAGGTCTAAACTGACAATCTTGTTAAAACGTTTACAGTTGAATGTTACTTTAAGCGGCTAACTTAGTAAACTTGTATCCTCCTTTAGCAGTGAAGTTAATCTAAACCATTATCTGCGTGAATGTTGTTACTTCCCCGCCACTTTCAAACTCCCATCTCCTCCCCCTCCTTCTTCTTCTATTTGACATTTTACGGCAGAGTCAGCACAACTCAGCTGCGTTAGCGACCTCTACAGGGCTAATTAAAAACACACAGCGTAAATACAACGCCTCGTCTGAGATTTGCAGAATCCATTAGTCAAAACCAAGTGAATTATTAGGCTATGCCTTGGTTTGGTGTTCAAGACCAATCAGAGCAAGATAATTTAACAAAGTGATGTTTTTCTGCGCCTAATTTATTTGTACTCTTTCCCCATATTAAAATTCCAGCTTGCCATTATCTTCTTTCCAGCCAAAATAAAAAACGTTATTTTATTTCATATTAAATACAGTTTTTAAATTCAGAAGATTAAATACATTGGAATGAGTAGTCAGTAAACATATTCATAAATACTTTTAAGTTAAAAAAGTCAAATCATCCAGCCTGTAAATGATTCAGTGTTTGAATTCTTTTTCATTCTTGGTTTAATGGATTTCTTGCATATACTGATGTTTATATCAATACTCAGTGAGAGTGTCAATATTGAAGCTTATATATATTTCTTGATCCAATCTTGCATAACTTATCTCACTAAAATGCAGATTTGAAAGCTGAACTCATTTACTAGCCAGACATGTCCACAGCTGAACAACAAAAATGGCATGTGGAAGGAGTGTGGAGAATGAAATGTAGGCAAATTGCTATTGTTGATATCATCTGATATCATCTTATTTACTGATAATAAAGAAATGTGGTCAATTCCTAGATTATCAAAATCACAAAACAATGCTGTTAGGCAGAGTGAAGAAAGTTAACATCTGAGTCCTGCTGTTCAGACAACAGCATGAAAAGAAATAAATGTGTAAGTTGTGAGTCAAGAAATAAGGAGTTTTTTTTTTACTTCAGTAAGTGCAATAAAGGCACGATTTGGCAGAAGAGAGGCTAAGTGGGTGACTTGATGAGATGATTTTTCGCCTACAATGGAAAATGGGGAGTGACTCTTGTGTTCTGGCTGGAAGAAAAAGGTCATTACACTGGGAGCCAGAGAGGAAAACAGCTGAATCCAGATAAAGTGATGACAAGGTTTCTGAAGGGAGGAGAGAGCTAATCAGGCAAGCAAGTAAACAAAGTCATAGCATGACCTGGCACTGAATCTGTGTGCTTCTGATTCAAATTCTTTTCTAAGAATTATTATCTTGTCCACAAATTCTTTGCGTTAAGGGATTTATTGAACAAACAGGACAAATGAGCACGCACAGCACAGTTGTAATGGTCCTATAGAATCCATGACCTTTGCCAACCTTGTGACCACAGGGAACTGCGACAACACTGATACAGCTCATTCAGCCCTCCACCCCTTCTGTGACAGATGCTGTTGGTCTCAAAAAAATTAAGTCACATTTTCACGATATAAATGAGTGATGAAGGACAGAACACATAAAAGTTAATGGACATGTCCTTTGTGCCAAAACCAGCTTAGTGATCATATGTCATCTATCACAAAATATTTATTTAGTAATGTTATAGTTATAGTTAATAGTTAATATTATTACCATAAAGGCAATAATTATTAATAAACACTAGAGCAGCTGCTTTGACATTATAGTTGTCAGTTGTGTCCAAACACGAGGTTTCACAAGAAGACTTGAAAAGTACTCACTGAGTCATCAGCATTGAGCAAACACCCTCCTGATCTAATACAACCATTATATGTGACATTGAAGTATTCTTCAAATACATTCCTACTGAACCAGGAATGCAAATGTTTCAATTTGTTTGTGGTCAGGTACTAGATTCACCATCAGGACAAAAAAAAGCCTGTCAGATTCCAATGTTTTAAGTAGAAGATGAAGCCATGAGTCTAACACCACACACATATTCCTGGGTAGCGCTCAGGAGGCTGGACAACCCACAGTGCTCTGTAACATCATGTTGGTAAATCAGTCAACACAAGGTGTGCCGAGTTTCCTAAACCCCACGTACATCCACATGGTATAGGCTGGTAGAAACTGCAGAGTATTTACTCTTTGATTAGATGAGGGTATGAATTAAAAACAGCTTTTAAGTTTGTTGAGTCATTGTATTGTAGGTTAGAGGCTGAGAATGGTGTCATGTGTCATGGGGCCTAACAGATTTATGGTAGCACAGCCTGATGATTGTGCTGAAGCTTATGGGTGAAAATATAATTTAGCACAAATACGTCCACTGGAATCACTGAGCTGTAGACTGACAACAGTATATAGTTACCCAGTAATATAAGAACCTGTGAAGTTGTGCTGAACTTTCTTTTTTTCTCTATTTGGATTACCAAGAGGATGGTTGACTCTGTGTCTTACTTGGCTACTGCACAAGTTATCTCAGAGGTGACTGAGTCCTGCTCCTGTGGGCAATTCCATCACAAGGCCTAATAACAACACACCAAATTGTCCCTGCTCCCAAGAATAGAACAAGCTGTGAATGAATGGAACAAACCAGACTATTCTCTACATACATATGCACTAAATAATGACTGTGCTGCTTTCAGCTCTGATGATTGTGCTGCTTTGTGCTCTGCATGGCCTACACAATAAACTCAAATGTCTAGGTTTGACAATTTATCTTTAAGGTAAGCTGTCAAATTTCTTCTTGAACATGAAGATTACAGTTTCAACACATATGCTCTCCGCTCTATGTGTTCACCCTAATGCCACTTTCAGCTTGAACAGCAGTGTCCTCTCTTATGTTGTAGTTGGACTTCGAGATAATTTATCCTGCTATACCTTCCCTGTTGTAGTTTCAAAAGATAATCTGGAAGTTGTGGATGACCTCACCCATGTCTAAAACCCAATGGTTGCATGACTAGGGTTCTGAGAGCATACTGCTCAGCTGCACTAAACCATAGCTGTTTCCATTAAATATTAAATATTTTACCGTCACTGTAAAACCAAATGCTCTTTTTAGTGTTAAAATATCAAAACAACCTACACAGATAAGGAAATGTCCTTGTTTAAGTAATGAGTGTTTAGCCAGCTGCTTTTACAGGGCTTTTATATTTACATTCCCGAGCAGTAAAATCTACATGTTTTTTCACCATTGATTTTCTATGAGAGGAAATATGGTAGAAGAAAGTCATTTACTGCATGTACGTGAATCTGGGTTTAAGGCTACACCCAAATCCTTGCTCTAAACTCATGTTATCTATCCTAATAAGTAGTTTAATCTGGAAGAGGCCTTTACAGGCAAATGCTCAGTCACAGGCTTGAAGCCTTATGCTGTCAGACATTAGGTGCCTTATTGCTTTTGCTCTTCTCTATGATAAATTCTATTTTTTGGAATTTGACAACAAATATAGGTAAAGAAAGAGGAAATGGACACACAAAAAAGCAAATAAAAAACAGAAATAAATGGAGATGAAGGTATTGAGTATAAATAATACTGTAGTTTTTAGACAAAAAAACCCTGTTTTTCTTTGAGAGAGATTGATTGCAGTAGTATTATTGCAATATTATGAAGTGATTCTTATGTTCACTAGCATCTTTGAGATGAAATGGCTCATTGAATGTTAATGTCTAACACTGTCAATGTGTGTTTGAACGTTTTTATGTCCTTTTAAACAAAATGTTATTAAATGTATTAGTTAACTAAACACATTTAGAGTTTTCTGAAATTAAATATTTGACATAAATGATTCATAAATAAAACTGGGGAAAAGTGTATCAAACTTGTTGCTTCCAGTTATGATCTAAGTCCGTTTCACACAAGAGCATCAATTGTTTAATGTTTTAACTAAATTCAACTTGTCTTCTTTAACAGTGTTAACAGTTAAAGCTTTAACAGTGTTAACAGTTAAAGCTTTAACAGTGTTAACAGTTAAAGCTTTAACAGTGTTAGAGACATGTAATTAAATATTTTGCAACTAAAAATGACTCAGAAATTAAACTGAAACATAAGTCTCCAGACTGACTGAGCTTCAAATTCAGTCACACCTAAGTGAAATACTTCTGTTGCTCATTTCACATGTATGTTACATGTGAAACTGAGGAGGAGGAATGGAAAACACATTTTTAAAACTAACATCTAATATATAGATGTTTAATCCAGAGATCTCCCCTCATGCCATACAGGCAATATTTCACTTTGTCAAGTTTTCCGTCCAGCATCATGAGTCAGCTTAGGGTCATCACCAGATGATTAATCTCAGACATTTAGACAATGACAGGCAAGGGAACAGAACACTGAAAAAAACAAAAATTATCTTTTATTTGAATAAAAATATCTCCATGTCATGAATTGCATCAGATCTAGTCTCTTTACAGCATTCACTTAGACTGAAGTGGATCATTTAAAGACCAGGCCCAGAGAAAGACCACACTGGTCCCTTTATAACTTAGGGATACAGATACTTGTCAGTGTACGAGCGCACGCACGGACGTAACGGGCGCGCATGCTTCCACAACACCGTCCATTTCTTCTGATTTGCACATTTGATACCCCCAGAAGCTACGCATAACGTGCGGCAACTGGGCGCAACACATTTTGTGAATCCGGTTCCGGCGTGCCGACGACACCGATCCCTGTGCCCACAGACTGATCACAGGGCTTTTACCCGAACAGTACTGAATGGTAGCAGCTGAGAGACGGGTGCGGAGCGAGGGTTGCCAAACCCAGAGGATTTCTCACGGCTCACGGACTAGAATGGTCTTCTGTATGTATCCTCATAAACGGATGACAGCCTCCAAACAAACCTATAGTGAAAACTTTCAGCTGTACATTTGACGCGGGGGTGATATTGAGATTTTTTTTAAACCGGGTCCAAGAGCAGACATCATGCAGGTGCAAACTGTGGGCCAGCGTTTCTGAAATGACTGGCTTGGCGCTGACGCGTTTGATTGTGCCATGCCAACCCCGCATTGTCAGATGCCATTTTACCCTGCGTTATCCCGGTGTCTGGAATTCCAACATACTGGGCCTGTTGTGTAATTAGAAGTTCGTGAGGCTGTAGCAAACAGGCTGATGCAATGAGAAGCTACGCTGTCCAAGACATTGTGCGCAATTTGTGCTGAAGCTTATGGGTCCTGCGTACTCAAGCTCCCGGCTTCCACTTGGAGAGGTGTGCTGTGGGGCTACAGCGCACTGGCTGTCGGCTTCACATCTGGACCGCCTGGCTACTGTCATCTGCGGCCTTTACGGATCGTGTACTCCCCTGAACTTGTATGCCTAAAGGGAACTGTTTGAGGCCGCCTCGAATGGTGTCGTGTTAGGGAGAAGGGGTGAATATTTTGCCGGGACTTGACGTTATCGGTGATCCACTGGAACACCGTAGCCCAAAGCTGGACTGGCTGACTACTCAAGGAAAAAATGCTTATCCAGCTATGGATTCTGCGTAGTGGAGTCACGCATTTTTAAAGGCAACGCTAGGGTGACATTGCAGTCTTCGCACCCCATCGGCTATTTCGTCGTCCGACAAAAAAATAAAAGACTGAAAGTGGAGTGTTGTCCGTCATACGTATCAACGCAGTGGGATTTCTACGTCTGGTCGGCGTCCCCCCCCACCCTTCCCGCGGTGACGGTTATGGGTCGGAAGCGGTGTGTCGGTGCAGATTGTTCCAAGATGGCGGCCGGGTGCTGCGGGGTGAAGAAGCAGAAACTGTCGGGATCGCCCGGATCGGGGGGTCCCTGCGGGGTGGGGGCGGGAAGCGGGGTGGCAGGAACCGGACATTGTGGCTCGGAGTTGGGGATTGGCTCCTCCGCGACCGTTGCAGCAGCAGCGAATGTGAGCAGAGCCAACGGCCTGGGGGGACCCGGGGGTAACGTTAGCGGCAGCAGTAGTAGTAGTGGTAGCAGCGGCACAAACGCTCTGTCCCCAGCCCCGGCCGGTTACACTTCATCCGGCCTCTCCCCGAATCTCAGCCCGGGACCTGGTTCGGGAAGTGGAGGCAGAAAAATGGTCGTGTCAGCGGAGATGTGCTGCTTCTGTTTTGACGTGCTTTATTGCCATCTGTACGGATACCAACCTCCGAGAACACCCAGGTTTACAAATGATCCCTAGTGAGTATTTTCTCTTTTGTTGTTTTGCTGCATGTCAAAGCTCATTTGTGTCTCATCTGTTGCGGTACACCTGGTGTATTTACCTCTGGATCCCGCTTCAGTATTGAGAGCACAGACTGTCACATCGATACATGGTGTTGCTTAAAATGAATTTAAAGCGAAAAGCTCGCGATCACAGGTTAATTTGGCCAAGTTGGAATTTGGGCCTAGTCTACACTGGCCCGAAGCTACACAATGTTAAGACTAACATTAATGCCACAGTGAATAGTTCAGTATTAACTTATTTGGATGTCGATCATCGAATAATCTACAATCTCACCTTTATCTTTCCTGTTGGTACAAGGAGAAAAACATTTAAGATAGTGTTTGTGTAACTGGAATAGCACGGTTTAACGTTAGCTAAGCCTGTTAGCTCCTAGCTAATGCCAGCTAACCACTAGCTTATCTTAACCACTTTATAGAGGGTGGAACGAGCGAGATACCGTCGCTTGTTTTGTCGGTTTAACAGCAGCAGTTTTGCGGTTTAGGAAATGTACTAAAATACGAAAACAACGGAGCTAAACATGAATGGTTTTCTTTATCTTTTATATTTCCCTTATTGAACTCTGGACTGTCTCATACTGGGCTTACCGTAGTTAGCTACGTGCTAGCTTAGCTTAGTAATGGCACTAATTAGCTTGTAGTAATTCATTTAATGGAAGATGACCGTCTCTGATATCACAACCACATAACTGTGCGTGTTTTGGGTCACTTGCTCGTTTTACAGAATGGTTTGTGTGTTAAGGGTGAATATACTGTCGATCTAAGGGAAACCTAACAGAGTTTTGCATCAGCCAACAAAGAAAAGGTGGTTCTAGCTAAGTATTTAGCAATCCTAAGCCTTTCTTATGGCTTAATATCAACAATAACGGTGTTAAACTAACGTAACGAACGGTGTTAAACAACCTGTAGCATTCACTGAATCTTTTATAATGAGTTAACACGAAATGTGTGATTTATGACCTTATTTATTCATGTACGCTTTTAAATGCAAGAAAATAATCATGGGTCTGAAATGGCCCAAATATGTATTTATGTAAAAAGTTCCATTACTGTAAACGTGTTTGACAGTAATATTTATCTATTTTGGGGGAAAAATATGTATCTATTTTGTTATCTTTCAGTTACACTATTGTCTTATATGTGTTTGTATTTATATTTAAACTTTATGCAACGTTAAATGCAAATACAAATACAAACGTTTCATCTGTTAAAATGCTGCTTTTGGTATGTTGACCATTGAAAGATGAAAATTATTGTAGAGGAAAAACTGACTGGCTCAGTTGATAACTGGAAGTGTCCTTCAAGACCCCTACAAGAGGGCCCTGTTCACACTAAGCATCAAACCTCCATAAACATCTACTGTTTCCACCTGTGTATTCAGGATAAGTGCTTCATTGCAAGAGGATGCAAGGACTTCTAATGGCCGGTCAAGAACGGGACAGCTCATTTCTATGTTGTCAAATCTCATCTTACATCTCTGACTAGTGACCAGTAAAGCATTATGCTCACATTAAAGTGATTTTCTTTTTTTTTTTTCAACAAAGACTGCCCGTTTACATTCAGTCAGTTTTCTAAAGAACTTAAAACGAGTTTTAAACACAAGGAGCTGCTGTTTTGGACATAAAATTTGCTCTTGACAGGTTCATTTGGAAACATCACACAGGTTCTACATGGGAATTAAACCACTTGTGTGAGCAATATTTAAATTTACCGAAAACCCAACCAAACTGTTGCGAAAAGAAGAATGTAGCAGGCTAATGCTCATGAGTGTGAGCGTTAAAAACTTCCACAGGTCCGAGAAATTCCTACTTTGTGATATCTAGAAACGTCCTTGACTTGGGGGACTTGTCATATTAAACGTTTTTGACTTGGGGAGGAGTGGGGGATCTTGTCAGTTTGAATTAATGAAACGATAACTATATTCGGCTCAGACACAGTGCCAGCAAAGTTAGCCTGTAAACAACACAGGGCCCTAGATTGTGACCATTTTGAATTTTTTTAAATATAGAAAGCTGTTTTAATTTAAATTTAAATCAGCAACATTTTCCTCTTGAAAAGGCTCTCTCTACCTTTTCAACTGTCATCAGTCATCAGTTTGAGTCACTGAAATGGTGGGATTTTGCTGTCTGCAGTGGTGACAGTCTGTTTAGCTTAAGTTATCTAGGCATTTAACAAAAAGAGCAAGTGTTTTCCTCCGAATGGAGGCTCTACTTCTGAGAGCTGTAACTCAGATATACATGGTTCAAAGAATGTCATTGAAACAAATTAAAAAGTTATGAACCTTTGGTAGATAGCATAAATTTTTAATGCTTGCTTCATTTTGACTGCAAGACCACTGGGCCACACAGCGAGAGCTACTGCAGGTATGTTAGCATAACTAATTGGTCAAGTTAGCTAGCTAACCTTAGTTGACTTGAATGTTTGTATAACTCGATAAGATTTATGTAATTATTTGGTTTTCCAGTGCTCGCAGAATTTATGTTGTGTTAAACAAAATCATGTTGAAAGCTACATTAATTTTGTAGATTGAGCAAATTTCGATTTAACTGAAATGTAAGTAATAATTAGGTAGCAAACATGTATATAAATCTTTGCTTCATTGACCTTTACTCCTGTTGAATATTTAGTTTGATGACAAAAGAAGACACCATCTTTCTTTCTACTGGCAGTGAAGGAGAAAATGATCCAGGAAAGGTAAACCGAAGGCGCAGGATGGTTACCATACAGTGTTTTTTCAACAAACATTTTGGTAAAACCACTGTAAGACTGTAAAGTCTAAAGCTGCAACCCGTAGACACTGTTTTGTTCTAATTCCTCTGGGATCAATAAAAGTATTTAAATCTTAAAGAGTAAAGTTAATCAGATTGAATCTAAAATAAAATTGACATATAGGCTACTATTTGTTGTAGCTGTTTTGTTTCTTTGTAACTTTATTTGTTTTTAATCATTGGAAGTTAATTTAATCAGATCTTCAAATTTTGGTTTCACTTTTGTAATGTGAAGAAGCTCAAAATAAAATTTTAATATTTGAATGAGTAAATGTCTCACGTATGTTTCTCTACATAAAATTGGAGTTTGAAACCACTCACCCAAGAGTATAGGACAATCTTAAAAATGCTGGCATAAAATTGAAAATTTTCTTACTGGTATTGGTGATGGCATTGAACACGTCTCTGCTGGGGATGCAACTTGTTTCCTTTCTTTTTTTTTATATCGTTTTATTTTAAAACATTTAGTTCTCATAGGTAAAGTAAGAACACCTTCTTCACTAGTCCGCTGCATTCATAGCTCCAACATGAATGGTAATGTAGGCTACACATTGATGTATTTAAAAAAGATAAAATGGAGTAAGTGAGAAATAACAGACATGAAAACAGTTCAGTAAAATAGATAATCTGGTCTCTCATTGTTACTAAATAACAAGTAATTGTGCGAAAGTGTCTTGCTGAATTAAATTTTTAATTGTCCCTGTTTAAACAGCTCTGGTGTTCATGTAAAGAAAAAAAAACAGTCTGGACTTTTGAAATTGTATATGACTTTGCACGTGGGCAAGTGACGATAACTCAGTAAGATAGAATTTATTGTGAAGATGTAAATTACATGTGTCATTTACTGTTGCACCCAGGGCAGAAACAGTCCTGTCAGTGTCATATCTGTCTGACCACAGTACTGTCCTGCACCCAGAGGTGTGTTTCCATTGCTTACAACACAATTTATGAGCAGTGTAGTTCTGTGGGAGAAAATGCACTGAAGCATAAAAGTGAAGGTTATTGGTCCTTATTAACATAATACAGTATGACAGCCATTCCCTGTTTTGTACGTTTTTGGTTTTGATCTAACGTGATACCGAACAACTATTTTTCTCCAAAGCGCTTTAACATTGCCTCATAGCCAAATGAGATACCTTTAATCTGTTACTAACATGAACTCTGTTGAGGTGTAATTGGATCTGTATAAACGGTAACTAACTGGGTTCTTCACTGACATATGTATTTTTTTATGAATCTGGAAAGTAGTGTTTTTTTTCATTTTTTTTTCATGTGACCATGCAAGGAATTCTTTGTGTGTCTGGTTTCCCTGAGCTAATTTACACACTAATGTTCTTAACAGAGGAAAATCCCTGAAGGGTACAAAACGGATAAAAAGGATTGGTTGTCCATTTATGGATGTGCAGATGACCAATGCTATGAACAAAAACTGGCAGTGTTGGGTGAAAACGGCTTAATTGCGGTGTAAAAGACAACGGTTTTAGTTAATGTGAATCTCTCCAGCAAAAATGTTTATACCACTGAAATGTATGTACATTCACTGTGCAAGATATTAGGTGTAATGTTTTTATATTAAAATTTAACTGCTTCAACATGGTCTCTTGTTCTTTCTTTTTCAGCCCGCTGTTTGTCACATGGAAAATAGGCAGAGACAAGCGGTTGAGGGGTTGTATAGGTACATTTTCTGCCATGAATCTGCACTCAGGACTCAGGGAGTACACCCTTACCAGGTAAGCATCAGCATACAATGGTTTTTCTGTCCGTTGAAATCCAGAAAGCTAACATGGGATTATATGTAACTTAACATTAAAGCTAAGTTGCCTTCAGATATCTAATTGGACATGTGGACGTGAGCATGACTTTAAAAACACAGTATTCATATTTTCCTGTTTTGTTTGTGTCTCTTTGATCCCAGGTCCTATAGATTCAGAAGTATTAAAATAAACAGTATTAAAACCCTCCAATCAGTTCTATTATGGGGGAAAAAAAGAGTAGGGTTTAGGATTTAATTGTGTTAGTGTGCAGACAACTGTTTATGTGCTGTAAAATAATTTCTTCTACTTCTGCTGTTAAAAAGGCTGACATATATATAAAAAATTCAAATATTAAATAAATTTGTCCTGTCCCTGTGTAGTTGTCTGGGACAGCTACGTCTCCGAACGTAACACAGTGAGTTGAACATGGGTTAAACTAACATGTCCTTTGAATGGTGGGTTGAATGCAGAATTCCATATCTATGCTGCTGTTGTTTAAATATCATGTAACGTGTGACTAAGGAGAGAGGGCACAAATGGGGAGAACTGAAATTCAGACTTTTTACGTTTGCAGAGCCTCTGTAAACTGTGTGTCACACTGCTACAATTCAGAAACAAAAGTGGGTCTCAGGTCCCTCTCCACCTGGTGTAGAATGTCTTCACAAAGGTTTTGACCTGGGAGCAGACAAACCTGATGTGTAACGCTTTTGTAAACACACAAAGCTTGTTCCTAGTAATGCATACATGTGCACACATTCCAAACACTGTGAACAGCCATTATCTGCCCATGTGCTGCCACTGTGCTGCCCTCTGAAAGTCTGTACATCAGCTATATTTGTGTGAAGATTAAAGAAAAAGGTTATCAGTGTATCATACTTATACTAATTCAAGTTTATAAATTGATGATTGTTAATAAGTACTTTCTAATGACCTCGGTTCTTCTTTTGTGCTTGTATACCTTCAGTGCCCTTAAAGACAGCCGCTTCCCCCCTATGACAAGGGATGAGCTGCCTCGCCTCTTTTGCTCAGTGTCTCTTCTCACCAACTTTGAAGATGTTGGTGATTACCTTGACTGGGAGGTAAGAGACATGTTTAAAACACAGCTGAGTGCTGGAGTTTCCTTTCAAAATGAAGAACAATATGTGCACAGAGAATTTTCTTTTTTATATATGTCACACTTAAATGATTCAGATTATCAAATGTGTAATATTACACAAAGGTAGCCAGAGTAAATACAAAATGTTTTAATGATTATTTCATTTATTAAGGGAAGAAAAGGTGTCCAAACCTGCCTTTGCCAATGTGGTGGGGAAAAAAAGAGTGGTTTGGGCATATTATCTGCAAGCATGCGTATTGTGTCGTTCACCCAGTGTTAATCATCTTAATATAGCTTTCTGAGTACATTTGTAGTGCGTGAATAGGACAGATTATTTGGATACACCAGTACAAGTGAATCCCAGTGTAAAATTATTGAGGTAGCAGCTTCCCGTCAGCTTCACATCGGCTGTGGCTAATTAATATTAATATGGGAACTTAAATCCTAATAGGCCGAAATTAAAACGCTGCAAGGTGGTGGGGGAAGCAGGCTTCAATCAACAGTGTTTCTTTTTTATGTGAGTGAAATGTCTTCCCTGGTAAAACCATCAGCTGAAGCTCTTAAAGTGCTCCAGTTTATATTCCATATATATTTTATCAGCAAATGAAGCAGTTCATCTGCTAGATTTACTCAACCATACGGATACAAAGTTGCTGGTAGTAGCTGTGCTCTTGAAAATCTGTTTGTTAGGCTGAGTGTGTGATTTATGTGCTCTGCTCCAACTGGAGAGTTGTTTTCTAATGTATTTGCCACCGCCAGACAGTCTTTCTTTATTCTGTCCTAGTCACTCACATTATGAAAGAGGATAGTTGCATAACATTGAGCCTTTCTCAGTGTTACTCTGTAGTGTAGCTGGACTATCAGTCATTTTAATCAGTATGTGTGAATATGCAGTAACCTGGTAGGTGCAATGGGGGGCATATTCTATTTGTATATTATATTATTATTATTTTTTATGTTTTAGTTTTGCAAATTGTTACTGTTCCCCATATTGCCCTAAAGAACAACTGAATGACTTTTTGCACAACTGTCACATTATTTGATTATGGAGCGATTTATGTAGTTAAAGGTTTTCTTTGTCTGCTGTGCCTGTCTTGATTTATAGGTGGGTGTTCATGGTATTAGGATAGAGTTTTTCAATGAAAAAGGATCAAAGCGCACAGCCACCTACCTACCAGAGGTTGCGAAGGAGCAAGGTGAGATATTTTTCTGCCCTTAAAAATTCAGCCTCATAAAGACTGTACACATTAAACCAAATCTGGATATTTACAATTATGTAAAGAGGTTTGACTTTTTTTTTTTTTTTTTTTTTTTTTAAGGTTGGGACCAAATTCAAACCATATATTCCTTACTACGAAAGGGAGGTTACAAGGCTCCCATCACAAATGACTTCAGGAAGACCATTAAGTTAACCAGGTGAGATAACACCTAAATCACCTATTACCATGCTAATATATTAATAGCAAAAAGATGTATATTCAGATATGGAATCTCAGCCATTGTCCTTCTTTGAGTTACAGTATATCCTCTGCCTCTTAAAGAGTTTACTACTTTGTGTCTCCAAGTGGAAGTTGAGGAATCTAATACATTTATTACTGGTTGGATCTGAAAGCTGTAGGTTTGAAAATGAAAATGAGTTTAACAGACCTCTGACCTCTGTAGCTCCTTTTTATCTCTCTTCTGGTACTTTAAAATCTGCCTGTAGTGATGATGTGCAGTAATTGTGTGCAGGTTAAACATGTTTGGAGGCTTGCAGAGTCTAGAGTTAACTGCTGCTGATCGTAGCTCTCCCGACATGACATAAGACTCAGCCAGCCCCTATCAACTTTTCTTTCCTCATTTCTAGGTACCGTAGCGAGAAGATGACAATGGGTTATGCAGAGTACATTGCCCACCGCCAGCACCATCACTACCAGAATGGCATTGGGCACCCTCTACCACCCTACAACCATTATTCCTGACAGCGAGCCGCATGACCAATCATTGGACCTCTCTGCAGACCTTTTCCCAGGAGAGCCTGCCCCCTCCTGGTCTAGCTATTTCTACTACTGTACCATTTTATGATGATAGTTTCCGTTGCCATGCTGGCCGTCTCCCAGACGTTGACATGGCAACGGGTGGCAACGAAGCATCATTTGATTATGGCAAGAAATCCACGCTTTTTTTTTCTTTCCCTGTGGTTAAGTTTTTGCAGCATATGTATATCTATATCTATAACCCCCTTCAATCATATTTTTGAAAATTAACAAGTAATGGATTTTATTAATCTTAACGTCCTTTCAGCAAACCTAATCAGTTGTTTGATTCTGTGGATGGAAGGAAGTCTCTTACAGTGGATTAGTCTTGCTCTTATATTGTTTAGGCTTTGCTACAATTTTACATTTACTAAGAGAATTCTTATTTTTTTCCTTATTTTCTTTATCTTAATATCCAGACATATATACCATGTAGCAAGGCAACTGCAGTTCTCAAAGGCTGTGTCATCTCTATTCTGATTCCTCTCAAAATAAAAAGAATGGCTGTTGAGGTCGTTTGAGCATTGTAGAGTCTTGTAGTGTTGTAGTTGGAAATATTTATTGGGATCTGTATTCTCCAAAGTATAGATAGTAGGATTGTGATGCCCTTTGACCAGCATTTGCTGGTAGTGTTTATTGTTGGAGCTCACAATCGTGTGTGTGTGTATGTGTGTGCGCTTGTGTGTGTATTTCTGTGTGGATATAGACACTGGTCAGCCAGAGCAAATTAGAATTGAGTTTTACCTAAAGATTCCCTGCAGCAAATCTCACCCTTGAATATTTGTAGTGTTTTGTGGTGGAACCAGTAAACCTTGAACTGCGTTTGTTTGGCTAGAGCTTACAGCTGTGTTTTGTCTTTTTTTTTTAATTTTTTTTTTACATTTTTAAAATTAAGGTAATTGCGGAAGAAGCCATTTTGCGGAAGAAGAGAAACATGTCCGCACAGGTGATTTGTTAACTTTTTATGTAAAATGGGCTAGAAGTGGGTCTGCTTTTCCTGTATTGAAGAGGGGGGGACAGGCTTAACTACAGGTGCCTAGAAAAAAATGTACATGAACAAAGCTTTCATTTAAATTTACTCTCTTGGTTTTGCAGTTTACTGGCAGGGAGTCACTTAACAGGGACATGCTATAACTAGTTAAAGCCATATTCTCTTTCTATTCCATGCTCTGTAGGATCGTCTGTTGGTTGACGTGAAGTGTTTGCATTTCGTGCCGCTAAAAAAAACCAACTATAGTCTTTAACATCTGAATGCAAACTCGCACTTGCCAGCCTCAAGCAAGACTGCATCACTGAATTCTTGTTAAAGTGGCGGTTTTGTATGTCTTGTATGTTGCCCGTGTCGTTGTGGAAACATTGTCTTGCCTTTTCAGATTATAGCTAACCATTGTCACTCACCCACCACGTTTGATGTACTAAAATTGTCATTTTGAAAGGTGACGCGCCACTTGACCCCCACAATGGAAGTGATCTAATTAATCTGTTTGTGTCATTTAGCATGTCATTGTACTCTTTAGAATCTGAAGCCGTTGCTTTGATGCAGCTAGTTGATTTAGTTGTTGAATCCACATTAAAACCGTTGTCCTTTCTTACTCTTCGGAGTGAGATCCCGTTGATATGTGCGTTCGCAGCACAGGAAATATTTTGGTTTGTGGTCTGTTTAATCAGCTGTTTGGCAGTAGGTTAGAGCATTAGTTAGAGCAGAATGTCTGCATGGGGCTGGGTGGCTCACTGTTGAGGTCTACAGATAAAAAGCCAGGGCTTTGTAAAGACTTGAGAAGCCATTTCCCATCTAAATATCACTTGTGAGTCACATCCACGCATCAGGCCAGTTGGATTTACTTTCCTGAATGTTTGAGCTGTTGATCTGCTTGTTTTGGGTTCTGTTTTAGTTTTGCTAACTGGAATTTTTGAGAGGTTTTTGTTACTTCACCAACATCTTTCTTCGTAACAGCCTTTACTAACTGACAGGTTATTTTAATTTATGCAAAATGTCAAGGGCTTTTGGCACTCCATCCACAGTAACCCGAAATGACCCAGACTTCAGTTGTGTTGCCTTAAATGAACGATTTAATAAATGATGGACCAGTAGATGATGCAGTGAGTGTTTCTCTTGCCCATGGTTTACTCTTCCCCCAGCACCATCTTGACATCACAGTGTAGGGACGGGCTCATTTGAATGCTATTGCTTACTTTCTTCGACATACGGGGGCTCCTGTATGCCTGCAGTCTCCTGTTTACTCATGTGTTACCCAGCTGCTGGTCCTCTATTCTTTTCATTTTTATAACCCACACTTTGTAAACACATTCTCTTAAAATAGTATTGAGCTCTGCGGTGTTGTTACCCTAAATGTTTAAACCATGGGAAGACCGTTTCATTCCTCTAGGAATATGTATGTTTTTCTGAACAATGCACTACATAGAGATGTTTCAAAGAGGAACAGTCATGCATTAATTTCCTGGTCCATTTAATACAGCACAACCTGAATTTTTCTGCTGCAAAACCAAATTGACCATGCTCTTTTACATATATGTCTTTGTATTAACATGCAATGCAGTTTGTTGCATGTATGTCTGAGTATGAGACCTATGGTTTTATCCATGATATGCTTGATCTATGGCTTAGACACTCTTATTAACCATTAAGAGATTTAAAAGACAAATATGGTGCTATCGGACCTCATATTGGGGTGGTCACTGCTTGTGACTGGTCATGCGGACTCATTTATCATATCATACTTAAAGATGCTACATGTAAGATTTTCTTTTTATTACATTGCTGTGAAATGAGTCATGACGGCACATTGTAATATCGAAGGAAGACTACCATCGAAACAACAGTAGCTCCATGAATCTCTGCTTTCTTTAAGTCCAGTGTAGGGGATTTTGGGATCAGTTCCCTATGGGAAAAACATATATACTCTATAAATGATGAAGAAGGAAAAGTCCCAGCAGCAACATGTTACAGGGGCTATGGAATGTACTGTTAATGGTTGTTATAACACTTTTAACAGTGATATTTTAAGAGAAAATCCTACATGTTACCTTTACTATCCTTGATATATGCAGATCTGTTCAACAGGTGTTTTTGTTTCTTACCAGTGCAAGTCAACACCCCTGCAGGTTTGAAAGGACAAGAAGTCACACGTTAACCTCCTTCCCCTCAATTTACTCCTACACTGTGGCCCAACCTCATGGCCTAGTTTGTCAAGGTGCGCTGTGTTTCGTTTGGTAGAAGGTGGCAGTAGATGTAGTAGTAGTAGTAGTAGTGATCGTTGCCTCTCCTGGAAGATCGGATGTTGCTTTTTAAAAAAAAATTTTTTTTAAAGAGCACATCCTCCGTTTTCCTTCTAGCTGCTGAATCATTTGACCTCCTCCGTAAAGGCAAGGTTTGATTTGTTGACTAGTGAAAGGCTCCTCTTGTGGAGGCCTTCACTGCCTCACTCAAACTATGTTGAAGGTAAAGATCTCCTGTAATGGGACACAGAGTTAACGTTTTACGTAACGTGCAGAATATAGTCCTGCGTCTGTACTGACGAACTGTTTAAAGCATTCATACCTCATGGGATATTATGGAACAGCGTTTGTAGTTTGTTGTAGCAGATTGTGTTTGGTTCCATACCAGGGTTAGAGTTCAGCCTCAGCATTCCTTCCGTGGTCATTCTCATATTTCATGGAATGCTCAAGCTCGTGTTACCTTCGTATGTTTGACTGAACCAAAGATGCCAGCGGCCATGCCCAGATGCTGCTCTTCAGGCCTGGCTTCCTGTCCTTCCAAAAAACACCCCTGCAAATGACATTTTTTTTGTGCGATTTCTCAACTGTCTTGACTTATTAAGCAACCCAATTTTTCAATGAATTTTCATTGAGTATCTCTGAAGCCGTACATGGCATCAAGGATGGTAAAAAATGGTTGCATATTGTTGTTACTTGTTTTGTTTATTGTTGTTATTATTATTATTATTATTAGTCTTATATTGCTATAATTTACAAAAATGAAAATCCCATGGTGTGCCTCCTAGCTTTATGGGTTTATGAAAATTTCTTTTCCCTAAAGACCAGCAGTTATACTTTGTATAAAAGATGGATTTTCCTTATTTTTTATGCCATTAAAGATGAAAAAGCCTGTTTTCTTTACTCTGGACCCAGTAGCTGCACTGGTATACAATCGCACTGATAAAAGTATTAAAAAAAAAAAAAGAAGAAGAAATGAATCAATAATAATAATGATAATGACAAATGAAATAAGAACTACAATAAACTTGTGTTTGAAACTTTTATTAAAAAATATTTAAAAAAATAGTAAAAAAACTAAAGAAAATGACTGTTTTTGTACATCAAAATAAATTCTTTTCAAAAGAATATTTTGGATCTAGTTTCAAAATTATTTTAGTGGTTTTCTATGTTCTGAATTTTTTGAGACACTGACTTCTAAGATGTGTCACTGTACAAAAAAGACTTTTCTGTTGCAGTGGCCTGATGGGCTGGGAGGGTTACCTGGTGTAACTCCTCATACCAACTTTTAGTTCATTTCTGTTTGATTTTTTGATCTTTTGTTTTTCTCTGCTTTAGTAACCTAAAATGTTGATGGAATAATATGAACTGGGAACTTCAAATTCATCCCCCTGTAGAGCTAGACCCTTCTTCCTTTCCTATTGAATTGCTGTTAGTGTGACAAGACTTGAAACGGGCATTTATTATGATAGTATGACTCCAAATGGGAAAAAAACACAAAAATAAATCAACACAAAAACATGGAAAAGAAAAAAGAAATTTGCAAAAAAAAATGCAAAAGAAAAGTGTGGGGAGGGTTGAATATATATATAGATGGGTTATCTGAGTATGTAAGCAATGGCTGTGAAGATAATGTAGTTTTAAACATTGTTATTACCTTTTAAATCATTTATTCAATAAAAAAATACAAAATCAGCTGAAAAGAAAATGTGTGTCCTATTTTCTTTCAACACATACACTCACTGATTTTTTTTTTCTAACAAGGTAGACGGCTTACAGTGAAGGAAAAGCCTGTAGTTTGTCATTTAACATCTTATTCATCTATACCACCAAATCAATGTGTGCACTTCATAAGTGACAGAGACTATAGATTATGTATTTTTATAATTCCCGTTTACCTTGATTTATTCTCACATTGTTTGAACAGCTTGATTGATGCTGACAAATCTGCTTTAAGTTGTTGGGGTGCAGAATTGGTTTCAGTTATCGTGAATGGCTCTAAATGACAGAACAGGATTGTGTTTGGCTGAGTTGCACTGGTAGAAAACTTTGATCCCTGTAAATCTGGCCTATTTGCCAAACTCACTATTACCACTATTTCACAAATGTAAATGTATCTATAAAATTGGATTGATGGCAGAAAATTCAGACACATTCTAATGGCCATAAAACTATGTTCTATAAGTATATGGATGTCTAGATACTTCTGGAAATATTTGTGGGGATCAAATGTTAAAAAAACGGAGGACCTATCTAATTTAAAAATGAATATTTCTTTAAATTTGACGACTAGTCCACCTGTCACCATCTAATAGTCTGCATTACTAGTTTCCCAGCAGATTATTGAAAGCTCTAGAGCAGCTACCTGTTTAATACGATCATTTTATCATAGCGCATTTTGACCAGTGGGATCCAGTGGTAACTTCTAAATTTGATGACATACTGTGCAGTAGTGTAAAACCAAGATCACTGCTAGAGTCAGAAATACAACACAACTCCCTTCTTACTATGGTCCAACCTGCAACCTTTCAGTGTCACTGATGATGTTGATAATCGTAGGACTGTCTACCTCATGCAAGACCAACACTGACGTCAGTTCAGATAATGGCCTCAAAAACAGATCAGTATAATCAGATTATGTAACATCCATCCATTATCTTTACTGCTTAGCCTGTTAATTGAGGTGGGAGCTGGAGCCAGGAGCCAATCCCAACTGGCACTGGGAGAGATAGATCACCAGTCTATTGCAGGAACACATGTAGACATCACGATCACACACAGCTTAGAGTTACCATTTAACCTAACCTGCATGTCATTTGATGCATAGATTACCACGACATTTTGTAAAAACATTTCTTTTTGTAAGACGACGTTTTACAATCAGTGTGTTTAGTACTAATTAGCAAACTGCTAACAAGCTAAACTAAGACATAGACTAATTGGCAGCTGAGTGGCTCAGTCTGCTGTGTGTGTGTGTGTAACCACACATGAACCCACTGCTAGCTTGACTCTGCCTCTGAGTTTTTATGTATGTGAATTAATTATTTTGACGAATGAATGGAGTTAAAGCTGGAGGAATAAAAGCTAAAGCTCCACCAAGTCCATTTTTAATTTCCATTCCCCATGTTTCACCTGGGGATTTGTATCTTCTTATGTGCCATTTATCTTACACAATATGTCAACCGTATTGGTTCCATTACCCGCTGTCACTAAGCACTCTTCATTTCCCCTAGCCGTAATTATTTCTGGGCTGACCATGAGGCTGGTGCTGAAGCTGAGAGAACCGCCTGCACACCAAGTAAGTATAAATGTTTTTGTGTTGCCCTTGCATTAGAGTGAAATATTAATGGAGCCAAGTTAGGGTCACTTTGCTGTAAAACCGAACACTGTCCCCTGTTTCTGCATCTACAACAAGTACTTGAAATAAAGGGCAGCAGAGTTTTCTCATCGTAATCTACGGTCACCTTGAGGCCCCTTTACAGCCACTGTGGTGGTTTTAGATTGACCTCCTCTCAACTGTCTGTACTGATGAGATTCTACAGGCCTGTGAAAACTCTCTGCAACTCACTTCAGTCAATACGCTGCACTTAAAGCTTTTCACCCTGTCTGGCCTTACAGAACACTGAACCCAAACATACAGGGCAAAAGCATGAGTCAGTCAGCAACTTGACATCAGTGTAGTATTGTGGTGTGATGAGAGGCCCTTATTAAAGCAATAGCTCAATATATTGTCTGCTTATTTGCTTTCTTGTAGAGAGTAAAGAAGATAAAAAAAAAAGCTAAATACACACCAAGGACTCAACATTAGCTTTAATGTTGTTACAGCACATACACTCAAACTCATAGAAATACAAAAGATTCTTCCCTTTACGTGAAGTACAGTTTATTCTACAGTAATACACACATACAACCCTCATCCTTGAAATGATATATACACACATATTCCAATTATCAATCTCAGTTAATACTTTCCTTTCACTTGAGAAGTCAGCAAATGACTTCTTGCACATCACGATGCTTTTTTTCCCTTAAAAACACTGAGTCATTACAGCTACAGTGGTGGTGTGTTCACGATGTCTTGTACGTTTAACTTGAGGATGAAGTAACAAATGGTATTCACTATACATCCAGCCCAGAGTCATATTTTCGTCAAGATCTACTGTATCTTGGCAAACATCACATCACATCCATTCATCCTAACAATGCACCAGAAGTTTACACCTCACTGAACACCGGCCAACATCACGGTAAAATAACTTTGATGAAAACAACCTCCTTGGCATAGGTAAAATTAACATCCCAGTGTGAATCCATAAATCCTTGTTCATCACTTTGAATCACAGCACGTTTTACCTCATGTCCCCTGATTATCATAACTGGAATGATCGGAACAGGCTGGAGACAGAAAAGCTAAAGAGGCGACTTACAAATATGTTTTCACAACCTGTACATGTGTGTAATGAAGCACAAGCTTCTGTTTTCAGTCATGACAACACAGAGGTGCTCACACGTGTCAAACTAAAATTCTCAAGACCATAAATGAACAAGTTTTACAACAAGTCACATTCACAATTTAATTTAATAAAATGGCAGCTTTATCCACTAACATACTACCACATAAAGAACAAAGTGTATCAACTGCAGAGGAGCATGGTGAACATTTCGGTGACTCCTAATTCTTGCCCTTAAAACATTTATAAAAAGGCAGCTTGAGAAATCTCCCACAAAGTCACTTACATTTTTCTGAAAACTGTATTCCAAAAAACGAACAACCAACAAAAGAATAAAAAAAATAAAAAGGCCGGATCTGTCCAGTCCCACAATGTTATCTCTATCTACCAGCCTTCAAATGCCTATTATGTTTCTGTATGCAAGAATGTATGCAAGCCAACTACAACACTAAAATAATGACACATTGGTTCACTGGCCGTGAAATGCCGACATGTTTCAGGAACAAGTCTTAAAAGATGCATAAAAATGTTATGTTAAAAATGATAAGAGCAGGCATTCAGAGTGAAAGGCTAGGTCCGTGCACATCTTTCGGGACATTCAGTCAACTTTCTTGCTGCGCAGTCGGAGTGCGTCCATCAGGTACCTCCACACGGAGCCGGTGTATTGTGAGAGGAGGGTGAGGGCCTTCCCGTGAATCAGGGTCAGCAGGGTCTGGTGGCCTGTCGCCCACACCCGGTACCAAGGACCGTAGAAGGGGTCGGACACGGCCGGGCACAGCATGTTGTTCAGGTTGACCTCAGTGGCCTAGAAGGAAAGAAATGGACTGAATAGGCAAAAATCTTGCAAACATTCTCACAGAACTGGATTATTAGTTTATTCTGATCTAACTTAATCAGAGGATATAAAAAACTGACTCTTTTCAGTAGCACCTCACATTTATACTGAAAATATGCAGGACAATTATTAAAACATAACAAAAAGGTAATTATATAGTTATTATATTATTCTTATTGTGGGATTATTTTATTGTCCCTGGAAATGCAACACTGTGATGGTGTGAGCACGGCACACACTTAGTGTGTTAGTGTGGTGAAATGTCACGTAATGCCCAGCAGAGGGCTCCATCTTACCAGACCAAGGACCTGCAAGAAGAAGAAGTGGTAGAGGAACAGTATGCCAGTGGAGAGCAGTGCCCACCACATATCCCCCAGAGGCTCAGGCTTATACACGCCTGCAAAAAAATAAGAAATAATAATAGAATCACACCTGTGAACTGGTTTACAGGTTAAAGAGAGAGCAAGCACATAGAATACATCTTATGTCCCAAACCTGGCCACCTGACTGACCTCACACAGACAAAATGCTGAAGAAAAAGCCTCCTCTTATTCAGTCCCATGTTGCTGTGCTTGCAATATTTCAGTTGAATCAACAGACAAACTACAGCAAAGCCATTAACACGACTGGTGTCAAACTGGCTTTTCCTGTTTGCTCACTGTATTTTCTAAAATAATTACATCAGTTTAAGCACAACAATGGATATGTTCTATTGTGTGGGTCCAGTGTTATGTTACTAATAAATAATGAGGAACTAGTGTGAGTTTTGACTGTTGTGTTACATCATCACCATAAACTCCCATAGATTTGAAGAACTGTCCATGTGTTCTTGTATTTATGCTTTGCCTTCATACTGTAGCTTTGGTAAACCTTCTAATCTATGTCCAGGTTCAACACATTTGCAGCCTGACTGATGCACTCTCCTGCAGTAGCACACTTTAGACACGTAGTTTAGAAATGTATAATGCTAATAAACTACAAATACAGTGAGCTCTGCCACATGCAGTCTCATCCACAGGAGTGGGATCCCTCTCTCACAAACAAAGTCGTGATCTGACCTTCGGACACACAGTCGTCATATATAACTCTTTTGGAGAAAATAATACAAACCTTTGTATTATAAGCTTAGTGGCAACATATTTCATGGTGTGAGTGAACAGAAGAGAGAAAAATAAGGTATAATAACTAAAGATTAGCACTTACCTCCTTTCCTGAAAAGGTAAAGAGGCACCAGATACAGCATGGAGTGCTGGATGTAGTAGATCTCCTTCTCAAACGGTAGCTGTGGTTTGAATGAATTCCCACAAAAGAAGAATGTTAAATGTCAGGGGTTGTTCTGAATTAAAACAATTAGCCCTCCTGTGCTTTCTCTACTCCCAAGACAAATCTGATCATTCAATTAACTTTAAAACCACATGTGAACAATCAACTAACTCTCACACCTCACTTGTGTAATCAATCAGCATTGAACCTTTCACAAGGAACTCTGAGTAGAAGGGTTAGTGGCACACTTGGACAACTCTAACACTTATGGTAAGAAGCAATGTCATCATACCAAAAGAAAGAAAAATAAATTAATCTGGACTTGAGAAAGAGGAAAGTAGATGCTTGTCATGAGTATGAAGGCTACACTGCCATTCCTAAACTTTTCACGGTGTCTAGAACAGCTTTACGATGCAAAGCACCATGAGACAAATTGTATTCTAAACAAACCTGGGCGTGGCCATAAGCACAAGATTTCAAAAACATTGGAGAGAAAAATAACCAGAGATGTCAGCAAGGATCCCTGGGTCTCTGCCAAGGTGATTGTTGCTCAGCTGGCCTCTTCTGGAGTTAATGTGTCAAGGAAGACAGTTGTGAGACCTCTTTATCGTGGAGGACTTCAAGGTCACTGTACAAGAAACACTCCATTGCTCTAATGACGACACATCAATGACTGACTGAAGTTTGCCCATGAACATTTATAACATGATGATGAGTTTTGAAAGTCTGTTCTTTGGTCTGATGAGACTAAACTTGAGCTCTTTGGGCACAGGGATATTGCTCTTTTTGGAGAAGGAAGGGAGAGGCCTTCAACCTTAAAAACCCAGTTCCCACCGTTAAACATGGTGGTGGGAGTTGTTTTGTTGCTTCAGGCGTTAGGAACCTTGTACATGTTCATGGAGTCATAAAAACAGAGCCTTATGTTGGCATTTTCAAGAATAGGTTAAAGAAATCTGCTGCAAGTCTCGCTTTAAGTCACCACTGGGTCTTTCAGCAAGATAATGACCTACATGTTGGTCACAAACTTTTTGAGGGACATCAAAATCAGGGTCCTGCAGTGGCCCCCACAGAGCTCAGATGTCAATCCCATTGAGAATCAGGAAGTCAATGTGTTAATGCTCGAAGATGACGCCATCTGGACGAGTTGGAACGATTTACCATCGAAGAGTGGACTCGTATACCTCAAGAGACATGTGCCAACCTAGTGAAGAACTACAGGAAAGGCTTTTGTCAGTTGACATGTGGTTTTAAAGTTAATTGAATGGTCAGATTTGTCTTGGGAGTAAAGAAAGCACAGGAGGGCAAATTGTTGTAATTCAGCACAGCAATAAAAAAAGATCATTTCCATGGGAATATTCATGATTTTGTGTGATTTCATAATCACATAATCATTTTGGTCTCAACTGTATATATACACTTTTTTGTAAGTAAGAACATTTGATCAACTTTATTATAAAAGTTCAGACTGTCCAAGCATTAAATTTGACCTATGCACACAATAGCTGGGACTTTGTCTGCTGCAGCTGTTACTGTCAGCATTTTTCCTTTACTATAACTATATTTCCATCATCAGTCAAGCTGCTACTTTCTGCCACTTGGGTCCGACATTTTGTCTTCTGCGTGGCAGATTATATTCTTCAGATTCATGCTCTAGTAGAGGAACTCCACTTAATTAAAGATCACATTCATATAAATGTCACTATTTTTGAAAAGAAGGAGTCTTCTTGTGCACACTGAAGCTAAGACATACACTTGTTCTCTTGCTGAGCTGTCATGAAAAGTGAAATATATGGAACAGGAAACTGTTTCCTTGTTAACATCAGAGACACCGCAAAGACTTGCAGATGGCTGTGTGTAAAGCTTTTTCCAGCACTCGTTTACTTACCAGTCGGGTGTTGACTACAGGGAACATTAAAGCCAATAATGCACCATTCAACATGTGAACCTGCAGCCTGAAAACAAACAGTGAAAAGCATGAGCCAATAATAATCTAAATAAATGTAAAAAACATTATAAACATTATTAAAATCCTTCCCCATAACCCTTAAGTGATTTAGGCAAATTTTTACAGGTTTTTCCAAATTACACAATATAGCTAGGATCAATTAGTGTTGATATAAGCACAGAGAAATAGGTGGAGGGAAATGTGGATTGTACTCTCTCTCATTCTCTGGCAGGGTCAGTTCCTTCTGGGACTGTTGATTATGACAAGTGAGGTCACTGGAGGTTCAGGCAATTGTAACTTTCCACTAGTGTGTGTGTTGCAGACAGTTGACATTTCTATGATCCATAACAAAAGACTACACAAAGCTGATGTCACGATTTTCAGTAATCAATATTTCGAGCTATTAATTGATAATAAGTATGATTTAGACACATTTCAGCTTTAGGTTAGCACACATTCTGCAGCCGCTTCTGTCTCACTCACCATTCAGCATGCACACACCCTGTCTGCTCCTGTAGACAGAGGGAGTGTGATGCTTGTTCAGTCAACAAGTGAACACACTTTTCCTTTAACCTAGAATTAACCTAAGGGCTGCTTAAAAAACAAACAAACAAAATGGGTGCTTACTGTACATGTCAAAGCGTGGACCTACATCTACCCACTCTGACTGCTCTTTCTGTCAAATGAACCAAAATAAATTCTGTGGCAGTTAAGGTCACTGGGAAAACAGCTGTGTCGGAGGAATGTCAGTTCAAATAAACCCAGCTGTCACTCTGGGGGGCCCCTGGACCTTTTTGGAAAAAGCACTCTGCTTCATTCAAATTCACCACATTCATTGATCACAAGCAACCTTTACCCAGTATTTATCCCCTTTCACTGAATGTGTTTGAAAATATATTTTAAAATTAAGTTCTCAGAAACACTCCTCTGACTCTGAGGCTGCTGTGCTATGTGAGAAATGAGTATCAACCTCTATTCAATAATCACTAGATACTAATAATTATGCAGTCATAGAGTTTTTCATATGCATACATGGGTCCACGTATATTTCTCTTCATCACTGTCAATATATGTGCATATACTCCTGCTGTCATAAAAAAACCCCACAAGTCTGCTTAATGAATACCATGAAGGAAACCAGCAGAAGTGGTCTTCCATTTTTGATTGCAAACTATGCCTGTTCTACACAAGTGGTTGATTTACACTATTACAGTCATGCTGATATAAAAGCTGGAGCTTCCTGAAGCACTGGCCCCTTTTAGCAGGATAAGTACTGGTACAGTGAAAAAGATGTTGACTTGGCCCTCAAATCCCTCAGATCTCAGTCTGACAAAGCATATGTGTGATGTGCTGGAACGAGTCTGATGAAGTGTTAGCAATAAGATTTACAGTCTTATCTAAGCATTTTGTTTTCCAATGATGAGAAACTTGTTTGAGAGTGTTTCAGTACATTTTTCAAACTCACCATTTCACCATATCAGCCTACTTTATGACCATTTCAGGTACGACACAGCTACAGTCCCCTGATAAAACTGCTAAACGCCACTGTAGCTGTTCACTGTGTGACTCCTATGAGCTATGGCAACAGAAAGTGACCCTGCTTGTATTTATTTCTAAATAGATCCCACTTCATGTACTCATTCATCTCTAATGAATAATGAACTGCCCAGACCAGTGCAGTGCTCACTACAACCTCAACAAACTTACTACAATAATAATAAAAAAAAACTCTACAAATTATACACTGAACTTATATACAATTGTTATTGTTAATTGCCAAATTATTTGACTGTATATTCAATTCAAGATTTGCATTCATGGGAGGTACCGTAGCTTTTACAGCACTTTAAATGGAGAGTGGATGACACAGTGATGCTAGAGACTACGAGTCATGGCCCTTATCTAGTTAACTGTATAAGAACTGTTTGAACTTTACACTTATTACATAATACAATGTTCAAATGAACCGAATATAACACGTAAAAACTAACGAGTCACTTATGAATATACTCACCTAAATACAACCATTGCTGTTTTACCTGGTGGGCAGGCCAGCAGGAAGATCTGTTGAAGGAGCACAGAGAGAAATGAGGAATCACATTATCACATTAAGCTCGTAGTTTTTATTGAACAGCTTGAGTGCTTCAGGAGTTTTCCAGCGCTGCAGTGCTGTAGGAGAATAAAATGAACAAATTGCTTTAAGGCGTTTTTTATTAATATAATAAGAGCAAGAGCCTTGAGCAGAGCATCCCACTGGCAACTGTAAAGTACTTCTTGCTTCTAAACAAGAGAAAAACAGGACGCAGGAGGATGGCCACACAGAAGGGGGAGTAAGGAAATAATCAGTTTCTGTTTGAGAACAGCACAGTCATGGAGGTGTGTATGTACTTTTGAACTTATGAGTCCAGGTAAAACTTGAAACAGACTGACAAACGACTTCCCAAAACACAAATATATCCACAGCTCCAAGTACTAGCTGCTGACATTCAGCTTAAAACCTCATGTATGCATTTAAAAAGGCAATTTAAAAATCTGTTGCCTTCACTCATGTTGTCGAAGCTGTTTCACAAAAACAAGAGACAGATGGCCGCACAGACAGAAAACATGGTACCTTTCAACACTACACGTAAACGTTTACATATTCAAATATTGATATAATATAATAAACATCTTGCTCTGTTTGCGGGAGCAGTACTGCAGTTGGAAGTGATGAAGAAAGTTTATGAGTTGGGGTTTTCTCTGACCCATGAGCCAATTGCCACAGATGTATCACTAACACCTCTGAACAATCAGGGAGGACTGGGTGTCTCTAATCTAGTTCCAATAACTCTAAAAACACAACGTACAGAGCTACAGTACACTCTACAGTATTTATTTCCACTATTTATACTGAGCACCTTTTGCAAGAACATTTGATAAACAAAATAAATAAGCAAATTCACTGTAGTGTGCAATGTACACCAGGTTGTCTGCTAGAAACTCTGCAAGCGAACAGGCCTGAATGGATTCCATGCAAATTACTTTGCACACTTCGCTCCTACCATTAAGAACTTGTCTGACTGGTTGGTCCGTGACAAAACTGACCAAACAATCCTCGTGTCTCTGTTGACATAGTTGTCTTGGACTGCCTAATGTTCCTTCAAAAATATCTGATGTTTAATTTATGACTGTGTTAAATCGAGATCCATCTCCCAAAAATGTGCAGCAAAGTCAGTTCGGCCTCATCAAATTCAAAGGGCCACTTTAGTCTACATGTGGGATTAATCTCTGTCTGCGACGCTGGCCCATGAAGTCATGATCTCATTTATAAGTGCCAAACTCTACTTAGGTATAATCCTGCGGGTTTTATATGAGATAGATAACACACTTAACTCATCCACTGTGTTTGTAGAAGCTCTCCACATATTAAATATGCAGAGTAGTGTTTAAAGCAAGTGTCGGCTAAATGGATTTTATCTATTTAAGATTAGCAATGTCGTTAAGGCGACAAGTCGCTTGAGCAAATCAATCCGTCCTGTTCAGCCGTTTGATCTTCAATTAATTCAGCACTAAAAATAAGATTTAAAGGCAGAAAACTAAAAATACATATTAACCAAACTGGGTTTTAATTGTGTTTTTGCTCTTGAAATTCCTCTAATTGATCTAAATTGCTCCTATATTGTTTCTTATCTTACATTTTAGAATTTTTATTTGGTGGTTCGGGTTTGTGGGCTTGTTTTGTCACAGTGGAACATGGGTCCAAGTAGGGAGAAGTGTTCTCACCTGTGCATCATCAGTGATGTGACTGAAATTCATTAGTATAATTAGTGTTGACAGGAGGTGACTTTGTGTTGTGTTCAGTTTGTGCTATATATCTGTATGCAGGGTGATTTTAAGTCAGAAGCTCACTTTTTTCCTCCACCAATTTACTTGCAATAACCTAATATCCCAGGTGAAAACGTGCATGTACATTTTGGGCAAATTTGAAAGCAAAGATCTCTACAAGCATTTTGAGCGTTAAACGTGGTCCACCTCTGGCAAACTTAACTGGTTTGACATAGTTTAGGAAGACCCACACCTGTGTACATAAAGGTCCAACAATTCACTCTACATGTCAAGACAAACATAGAATCCAAGGAACTCTCTGTAGATCCCCATGATACGATTAAAGGCACCTCATGGGTTACTTCTGACAAGTAGTAAGTAAGATTGAAGTTGATTTAAGCAATGAGAATAAACACATTTAAAACTGAATGTTGTGTTGTACATGTATAGTTTATATTAATTTTCTCAAATAACAAGACGAACAGAACATTATCTGACACCTTATCAAGAAACTCCAGTATAGGCCTGTTTGAGATAAGCTAAAGTTGCTATCCACTTAAATAAGTATATGATAAAGTTATACAATGCAACACACACACACACACACGCTTCCGCAGCCCTAATAAACAATTCAGCGCAGACCATTTCCACATGCATAATCACAGTTATAAGCGTCAAACCATCCTTGACGTTGTTGTCGCAGCATAAAAGGGACAATAAACTTTAATGGTCATTCCTCTATATAGTTTTACTACTGACATATACATTTATCTGGAGTTACAGGAGGGTGAAACACAATGCCAACTTCTTTCTGGTTTCCTGACACATAAATTATAATCTGATAAGCTAATTGTAACATTTGTATCAGAAGGTTGGGGTCGTAAAAACAAAAAATCCCAGAATATAGGCCATAAAATAAATCGGGTCACTTGGATAGATGTAATGGGTAATGTTTACCATTTCTTTGAATCTACTTTCACATTATGTGTAGTGCAAATACAGCTCAGTATTAATGGATCAAAATATCTTTTACATCCTGCATAACGGTCTTTGGAGCTGTAAAAGAAACTGCAGAAATATAAAGACAAATGGTGTATTTATAGATTGAGTGATCTCATTACTGATAAGCCATATTTCCTTTTACAATTAGAGTCATAATGTAATGTGCTCTGCATAATCTGAATGACTGAGTCAACAATCCATTTTGTTGAACTGATAAATGTGTCTTTAATTCAATTAAATGCAACTTTAGTTATATAGCGCCACATTACAGCATGTCATCTCATGATTATGATCATGTATGTATAAATACAGATTTTTTGTAGAAAACCCAACAATCCCACTTGAGCAAGCACTAGGCAACAGAGAGGAGAGGAAAAACTCCCTTTAACGGAAGAAGCCTCCAGCAGAACCAGGCTCAGGGTGGGCGGTCATCAGTGTGTGTCAATGTGTCTTTATTTAATGAGAATTGTGAAACAGTAGTCTATTATCCTGATACTGAATGTTTGTTGCGCATGACTTGTTAACATCAAAGATGCTTCCGTTTACAGGTAAACTCTCAACCTACAGGTAAGCCTGCGTTTTGAAAGTTCATGGCTGGAGTGTTACAGTACTTTAAACTCGCTTTAGTTCCAGTCAAACTGCTGTCTTGAAGAAGGGTGACGCATTGTTTTCTGGAACTCGTTGCAATATTTATCTCTATCAATCTACCAAACTTATCGCTACTTGATTGATCAGTATGTTCAGTCACACTGGATCCTTGGTGAGATCTCATGAGAAGAAAGCTCATAAGTTTCTGATAGAGCTCATAAATTTAGGACATTCTGCTGCCGCAAATTCAATTTCCTTAACCATACTCTACCCTCCCCTAACATCCACCATGTTGACAGTATTTCTACTGTAATGATGATGATTACTGTCTTCACAGTACATCTAACATCTCATCCCAATTACAAAAATAAGATTGTTATTTACATGTTTGGGTGACAAAAGTCCTAAAGTCCTGATAGTTAAATGCTTCAGATGTTACACCAGCTTTTGGTTCTGAATGCACTCTACCAAAACAAGTCTTCACACGCCATTTGCCAAATCAAGCACTTCATTAAAAAGACCCTGATGTTTTCACTTATCTACTACTTTGTTCAAAATCTAACATAAATTATGTAGAATAATTTATTAATGTTACTCACTGCTAACAAAATATCATTCCATAAGAGGACATTAGTAACTACAAGAAGCTAAGAAATCATAACCACGTAAAATCAACTATGTTGGGGAAAAAGACAAGGAAATTATAAATTTCCAATGTTTTGAAATTTGAATTATCACACCATTTAGGTGTGTGGAGGAAAAAGAAAACTATGCAAACAAAGAGAAAAAAGGTTTAGTGGCACTATTCTAGTACTGAAGCAGGTAAGAAGTAGAGTGGGTATCATGCACAATACACTATTTAAATGTGAGGTAAAGTTAATTTATAAATGGTCTTTTACCAAAAGCCACAAATTATTATTATTATTATTATTTATTTTTTATTTTTTTTACACACAGCCCTGTTATTTTGGAATATGAATGATGGCTTGTAGCTTGATGGTTGCCATTCTGATGAATTTCTTAATTTGAATTTGACTGCAGTAGGTAGGGCAATTGGCTAATGTTAGCTGTGTATGGTGGTTTGGTTTGCGTTCTGGTCCCTCACAAGTGCTGGTCCAAAGCTCAGTGAGGAGGGTTGCATCAGAAAACAATCCGGCATAAAATCCTTGCCAAACCAAAAGGGAGCAAACCCGAATAACTGAATTACATACAATGAGCAGCCACTACAATAAAGCCAATGACCTAATATGTTGCAAGTCTCCACTGCCTCCAAAACAGCCCTAACCTGTTGAGTCCACAAGACCTGTGAAGGTTTCCTCTGGTGTCTATGTCCTGCAAGTTTCAAGATGCAGCCTTTGTGGCTCTGACTGATATAGACCATCCTGGTCCCATCTCTTCCTCAGGTAAATGTCCATGCACCCAGTCAGCCACATGGTGAAAGCAAATAGGTTCATCACAGTTATGGAGAACTATGGTCAGCATGGGCACTCTGACCAGTCTGTGGCTACTCAGCCCCACAGACAGGAAGCAAATATTCGATACATATAAAATCAAATCAAGCTCTCATGTAAAGGTAGCCCTTACAGTGTAGAGCTGAGTGCATAAACATTACTTTCACCATAGTAAAAATGTTTTACACACTTCCTGTTCCACCAGTTTGTGTGTCCTGAAATAAAATAACCGCTCAAGGTCATTTCTGCAGAGCCAACTCGTTGATAGAAGCCACACCTCCCTGTTAAGTGGTTATATAGAATCTGCACCACAAACTGCTTCCACCTGCTATGAGTGCACATCTTCCGGTCATTTAATGTCCTCTTCTGATCACTTCGAGTGTCAACGATCAAGGACATTTTCATTTCCATCAGTCAGCTCTTGTCACACCAAGTAACTCATCAATGCCCAAAGGCTGTCATGCTATCCCAGCGTAATCTGAAATCATAAGAAACCACCAATACTGCTGGTTCTCCATACTGCCAGCACGTGACACATACATAACCTGTGGAGTGGCAATCATGTTCCTTGAAGGTCAGGCAATCAGAAAATCTGCAGCTACAGTAAATTCCCATGACAGCAGTGAAAACTGAGAACATCTGTGTTGTTATACACAGTAACCCCAGATTCCCATTCAGCAAAATACAACACAACAAAACACCTGCTATCACTGCTAAGCTGCACAGTTCTCCACTGGAAATCTACATTCAGCTCAGACTGGGCTGTTTCTCAGTAGCTTCTTAACTTTGCCTTTTCCAGTCATAAACAATCATACATCAGACACCCAGCTCTTGTTGCCTAGCTCAAGGAGCTTAACTTGACACAACAGGTATTATTTCATCATAGGGTATTTCATGATTTTGAGTTCCTTGAAAGGTGTTACATAACAAGCATTTATTTTCCTTGTTTTCTTATGACTCTTATCATGAATTACACTGTTATGATAGCCAGGTTTTGATTAAACATAAATACTGACTAGATTTCAACATTTGTTTGGACATTGTCAAGTTCTGTGGGACTGAAACGAAAAGCATGTTGATCTGTATTTCAAGGAAGAACATGGTGTGTCAGCATGCTGGAGAAGGGTGGGGTCTGGCCAGTGTAAAGTTAATCGGTGTTATCAAAGTCAACAAACACAAACATCACACCATGCTGGGGGTGCACACAGTAAATCAGCATCAGTTCTACCGTGTCATCCTCACCTGAACCATGGTCACGACATGGCATGGGTTCAGCAGATAGATCACAGTCTTGGTCGCGAACTTGAAGCCAACCTCCACTCCAAAAGTCATACAGAGAGCAACCAGCAACATGTTCTTTCCCAGGCTGTCCTCCTTAGCCCTTATGCAGTCTTTCCCCACCACTCTGAGTTCTTTGGAGAGGTTTATTTTCTTCAGTGCCACGCCGATCTCCACTAGAGAGAGCAGGATGATGATCAGGCTTTCACTGATGCGCTGCTGAGGGGTGATAAATGCCGCACACTCGGGCCCACCGTTGCCCTCAAACTTCGGGTCCACCCCGCCATAGATCCAGTCTAACAGGCTGTATATGTTATATCTGGACATATTCCTCTTCTCGTGTTGGAAAAGATACGAACAAGATGGAATAAAAGACGTCACACCGACTTCTTGGCGAAACATGAACTGCAAGATTTCCCTTTCGTACCTCGTCTCCTGGTTGAGAGGTAGACATGTATCCACCGCCTTGGCGTGTTTAAGCTAACTAAATCAGAAGGCTACCTCATTGAGAGACGAGAGGAGGAACTTCAGCTAGCAGGATGCAGCTGTAACATTAGTCAGGACTTCCCTCTAGTAGATGCTCCTGGAGGACAGTGGCAAGTCTCTCACGTCCCTCACGTCCCTCACACAGTTAGCAAACAAGCAATTAGGCTAGCTAAGCCAACATGCTGGCTAGATGCTCTGTTCATGTCTAGAAAGCAATTTGCTGGAGGTTGTTGGCGTGTTTCGGCAACAGCGCCGACACTGGGTAGGTTGCTAGCTTAGCCTCCAACCTCACAAGCTAGACTGGAGCAGCGACACGGTCATTTTTATAACCCGCGTTTAGTCTCTCAGGCTGAGCACTCCCTGATTAGCCTAGCTAATTACTCACTGAATGCAGACTGTTTCAGCTATATTCACGTATTAAAATTGAGATTTTGACCAGTTAAGGTTTGCATATCTGTGATCTTAGTTAGTAAACGTAAGTATAATAACATTAGTGATTATTATTATTTTTTATATTATTCATATGCTAAACGGTTTTATCGAATATTCAAACACCTCGTCTTGATATTAAACGGTGATCATACCACTGCACATATACTGCCCTAAACACAAAACTGAGGGCATAAAAATCCCGGTACTAACAACGGCACACGTGATGCTAGGTATGGTGCGTTCAGGAGCAAACAGGAAACTTTCAATGATCGTGTTACGTTTAGATAATAATTGCCAGTGAATACTTGGTTTCGGTTTTTAACGTAAACCCAGAGGTGTCTGAAGTACACAGACTCCATCCATCCATCCATCCATCCAAGAAGTGCCCTTTAATTTTTCTACTCAAGTAAAAGTACTAAAGTACATGCACAAAAGTAAACATAGTAAGAAAAAAGTAGATTTTTAACAATATATAATTTGATGCTGGTGAAAACATAAATGTAGAAGTTATGTCCAGATTTGTTCAACAAATTCACAAAGGTTAAAATCATGGTAAAAATGTGTTGATACCTACAGACTGTGGAACAGAAACAGAAGTTGGAGCTGATTTTAACGCCTTATATAGTGACAGGAAGTTAATCCATATATGATACATCGGCCTTTTACTATATAATGATTTATATAAGAATCTATTTCTGCAAAAAGTAACTAGTAACTGATGATGTTAAAGTAGATGTAGTAATATTTTCCTCTTTTTTTTAGTGGAGTAAAAGTAGAATTAACATAAAATGGAACTACTACAGTAAAGTAAAAGTAGCTCTAAACTGTACCCAAATACAGTACTTGAGTAAATCTACTTAGTTACTCACCACCTTCGAGTAACACCCCTCAGCCAAACTAGCATTACTTTAACTTAACCACACACTGAAGTAATAAGAAATTGTAGCCTATAATAATTAAAATTTATTTTACATAGTAGGTACTTTTAATGTGTCTTTCTCTACAGAGGGAAAATCTATGGTTATTCAATTCCACACTATAATCATAAACACAATAAGACAGGATTGGTGGACTCTAGCATGAGGGGTCCTGTACAATGATTTCATCCTAGCTTAGCATCCTAAGTTTCTTAATCAACAATGTAATTTCTGTGAAATGTTGATAGTGATTTTGTTAAGATGCACTTGCAGTAGTTTCCAAACCCAGTCCTCAGGCCTTGCTTGTTTTCTAACTAATTCTGCCTTACCTGCTGCTGATTACCTGGATCAGGTGTGTTCAGTCAATCAGAATCTCTCACAGTTAATTGGTATCTTACAGCATCTGTTTGACTGAGCTCACACCTGATCTAGGTAATTAGCAGTGCATAGGGCAGTAATAGCTGTAAAACAAGCAGGACAGGGGGGCTTAAGGAGTGAGTTTGGGAACCACAAGGGGAACAGGTCAAAACCTGTTAAACCTCCATGCTTAATTCGAACAAGTTTCAGTGTGGTAGTTCCAAACTGATGTATTTGTTACTGGTGATGTTATTATTATAACACAAACTACACAATACATACATTTCAGACAATTACAGCAATGTGTGTTTTTTATATACCTTCCCTATCTCTGCCTCCAGCTTCTGTTATGTGCACAGTTAAAGTTTCAAAGATTCATGGAGTTCTGCTTTTGATAGGGACCTCAATTTCTTTTTGCACTGCATTGTATATGGTAAAGGTATGACTGGCAGTCCTAAGTATAGTTGGATCTTCATAGGTAGCCATATTACAGAATAAAGTAGCTGTTTTTAAATATAGTTCAATCAGGTCCAACATTGATGTGATGTGATTGCCATCGACTGTTTGTTTGATTGTGGCTATGTATCTTGAAAACTGATAACATGGTTGCATGAACATTTGGGTGCTTGTTCAAGTTAACGACAGAAAGAAATCTTTGTATATTGGCGACCTCTTGACTTTTCCTTAGGCACTGCCATTAAACCATGTATCAGTGGTAACATTAGTCATAAACACTCAGTGTTTATGTGCAAATCCATAATTCAGAATGAGAGATGTTGCTGAAACGTTCCACCTGCCATCAATATAAGCACTGGCTATTTTAATGTAATAATAAGAATGTTAAATGTAAAAATAATGGTTAATTCATGAGTGGCAACTGTATTCTATTTAATAGAATGACACCATACACTGCAGTTCTCTTATAATTAATGATTATTGAGTTATTACTTTGTTTTTGTAAAAAAAAAGAAAAAAAAGAAACACTATTATCCACACTTTGTCTGAGGATTGAGTCATGGCAACTGGACTTCTTTCTTCCAAGTAGAGACGTTTCGTTCTGCATCCACAGAACTT
>JAUYWH010000006.1:5355565-5387428 GCA_034779795.1 Ctenopoma multispine
AAGAAAGAAGTCCAGTTGCCATGACTCAATCCTCAGACTACTTTACCTGGATGACTGAGAATCTTCACAGACATATTATCCACACTCACTACCACTTCATGGCCAGATGCCACTCCTCCCGAAGAGTGCTCCTTAATGAGCAGTAGGTCATAAAAGAACTGGTGACTTGTGTGGGATGCCGTCATTACTGTTGGAGGAAAACAGCCATCACCAGTGGCTGCTGATTCACACGTCACCAACATCTAGTAGCTCGGTCTCATCCTTACAATTACATGACACCAAAAAATAAACCCAAAGTTATTGCATCACATGTATCCGCTCAACTATGAGCTAAAATAATCAAAGGGCAGAATAATATGAAGATTATAATTTGGAATATTTGCTTTGAAATTACTTTATCACACTGAACAAAGTCTTATTGAAGTGGTTCACAAAGACTCTACAGAGGCCTCCTCTGTAAGCTGGTTACCCTCATGCTTATTTGGCAGTGTGTTTCCATCCTGGTAGGGGTTAGTGACACATGCAGTCTCCACACTAATTGGTTTTGGTGGCACTTCAAGTAGGGCACATATTTTTCATAAACACGCGAAGGGGAGATGGACCGAACAAGGGTGCAGGAAACAGACTGACATGGACTTGTGAGGGAAGAGGAAAGATGAGACGTGAAAAAGCACTGAAATGCAGCTACTGTTTCTGCTACAGTGTCTGCTTTGGTTGACCATTGCTTTCTTTTTTTAAATGACCACACGCTGTCAAACTTCCATTGGCGTTGTTGTAACTGGGGTCCAAACTGATTTACTATGAAGAGTAAGGGAATGCATTCTTGTTTGGTTGTAGTGATACAGTGAAAAACATGACCACGCGAGTGAAATGTGACTTTTGAAATTAAGTAATTAAGAATAAATGTTTATGGAAATGTTGATCAACATAATTTACTGATAAGCTTTCACTGATCATATTTCATCATTAGAAAGGGAATTTCAAAGCTGTAGAAACAAACCTAGAAGACTCTGAACAGGTTGCTGAGATAAACAAGGCCTCCACTCAGGAACCAGACAACTTGCTGTCACTGGACATGGAATCATTAGCAGATTTTCCTATCACTCGGAAAAATAACATTGATCCATTTTTAAAAGGGTAACCCCCATGGAGGAAATCTGACTCGGTTTATTAGTCATTGTCAGCTATAAAGACCAAGCCTCTCTTCAGGAGGTGAAGAGTAGAACAAACAAGGCCAAAGATCAACTGGCTTCACAGCACTTGGTCCTGGAGGATAAAAAGTGAACTAGTCTCCTGGCTCGAGATGCTGAACTCATTAGATTGGGGCAGCGTAGTGAAATCAAGTCTCTTCAGATTTGGTGGAAAGAGGCCAATTAGCTGAAGATTGAGAAGGCTGTGAAAGAACATCTGGACTGGGAGGAAAAACAGCAGCACAGCTCCAGTTACAAAGACAAAATATTTTTCAAGCTCTTCAGTGTACTTTATGTTTGCTTTTACAGGCTGATCATATCTGGATCAGGTAGCAGATTGGCAGATTCAATATGTCCATAATCAATAATAATTGTCCCTGGGAAAAGAGACAAGTTTGGGCTAGTATACTGAGCTGTGTGTCACTTTTCAGACTTTGAGTCAAACTGAAGCATTGAGATTCAAAGCTGGTCTGACTCTTCAGCTCTCCATACTGTAATAATTATGAGCCAAGTGTTGTCACAACCTGAATCAACCTCCTGTTCAAATACGAAATGGATTGTGTCTGACACAAACACAAGATGATGCACAAAATCCTGCATCACACTTCGTCAGTGCAGTTTGTAATGTGTGCACTTTGCTGCACACTGTGAGCTGGGGATGTAATCTAACACACATCACTGTTTTCATATAATGAATTTACATTATTAGAATTTGAACCATACTGCAGAACAGTGTTGTAAGTGTCAGCAGGGGGCGATATTACCATTTTGCTCCATGTGTGGAGCTCAGTCCACACAAGGCTTTTCATGTTTGTCATAGCACCACTTCACTGCAACTCCTAACCTTCATATATAAAGACAGATTTTCTAAACATCTCTAGCTCTTTATTATGCACTACTATGAAAGACAGCAAACAGTAGTTTTTTCATAGTCAGAATCATTTTCAGATTGCAAATACAAATAATAGTTTTGGGGCAAATCAACACGGTGCAGCTGCCAAATCACATTTGGAACTCACATTAAATTAGAAAAAAAAAATCAATACAAATCCTTATAGTGCAGCCGAAATTTCACATTGATTTTGTTTGTTTGGTTTCCATTTATTTCATTACAGCTTTAATTTTTTTTACTTTGATTTAATTTTGGTCTGTTAATAATATACTTTTGTTTATTAAATATTGATTCAATCATTTTACTGTGTGGACGTCAGGAGCATTAGGTCTTCTACAGCCCTAATGGGCCCCCTTAATTGGAAAACAAAATTAGTTCTATAGAACAGATGAAAATTTGAAGCAATCAGATTTGCATTTCTGTGTATTCTCCCTATTTAGATATTGAACATATTTGCATAACAAATTCTGAAGAGGATTTAGTGAACATAAATACCTCGCAGCAGGCTCAACTGTGCGAGCACAGGCAAAGGACAACTACAGTTATTTTATAAAAGCAGATGTGGACAGCTATAGGGAACTTGGGTCTAGGACGTGTATGTTTGTCACAATGGTGCGAAAATCAATGGACTAGTCAGTCAAGGACATTAATCTTAACATCAGTCATGCATGGGGAACACCCCACGAGGAAAATAAGCTTGCTCATCCATGCATCTCCTTGGGGAGGTAGGGTGGGCCTTGAGGAAGTGAGTTGAATGGGTAAGTATGTCAGGGTATCATCTCAGGAGATGTAATACGAGCTGACTTTAGACAGTAAAACCCAAACCGAAGCTTGGCACCATCAAAACTGAAATTTGTGCACAGCTCACTCAACCACATCCGTGTCTGTAGTAAAAGAGAGAGAGAGAGAGCAGAGAAAGCCACAATCCAAACAGTGACTAGAAAAGAACAACGTAAATCTCATGTGGGGGAAGAAAGAACGGTATTTTTCTGAGTTATATGTTAATGTTGCAGCTTATTGCAAGTTAAGTCCTCCAGTCATTCTAAGGAGCCACATTCTGTAAGTAACAGGAAGTATTAAAATTCAGTATGTAAGTAAGTCCATTTTCTTATTGCAGATTTTATAATGTATTTCATTTTCTCTCACCAGCTTTACAAAGAAAGCCTCCTCTGCTTCTTTGTTTCTGCTGGGTTGTCTTCCTAAGGACAAGTGCAGCTGCAGGAGATGTTTTCTGCAAGAAGATACCCCATACTGACTGCAGGTCATCTGAGCTTTCCACTCCACAGATAATCTAATGTACCACGACTGTCAAGTGCGCTAACAGCTACAGAAACATGCCAACACAGTCCATTTTAACTTGCTAATCGCTGGCATAACCCAATCTGAAAATCGTAGGTGGAATTTAAGCGTAGGCTCTTGGAGCCACGGTAAGACTGAGTAAAGGCAGATTTTGTAGCTATGCTTCTATGACTGCATCTGTTAGGACCTGAGTTGAGAAAATGTTGTGAATAATTATAATCTGTTAATAATTGCAGAGGTTTCGGTAGAGTCAAGTCACAGTCTTGTTAACATGTTATGTATTTCAGAAACTGATACATCCTGTTCAGTCAATTTTCTTATTTAAACACACATCTGTCTTCTCCTACCGAAGGCAAATGACTTTTCAAGTAAACTTTTCTTTGGTGAAGTTTTTTTTGGGTCATAACATACTTATTTACAAACCCATCTGTTAGTCATCCATAGTCTGAAGCCATGTGGCCCCTGCTTGTCCCAGCAGAATAGCCTCATGATAATATTTAGACCAGTCGGCCTGCTTCTTGTATGCTTGAGGAGACATCAGAGGTTGTGAGGCAATCTCTTTCCAGGCAGACAAATCATCCGACACACTCAACCGAGATTGGGGCTGCTCACAAAAGCAATTAGAACAATTGTTTCTTCTTTATAAAGATTCTTTCAGAAGTTTACAACACAATGCACAGTGAAACATGACATAGCTGTGACGTAATGAAAACCCAGCTCCAAATCCTGGACATCATAGTTATATGTATGTATCATAGTAACAGCAGTGGTCATCCCATGAGATATGGATTCACATTTTCTAAATATTTTTCAGTCTGATTTGCGTGCGGTTCTCAGTGTGGTGATTTGTGTTAAGTTGTACTCAGTGGACACTCGATTAAAGTCTCTGAGTTTAAATCCATAACACCCTGAACCAAAATGTTGGAGCCATTAATAGAAAAACTGTCTGTTTCAGTAAAAACAGACTTTTCATAGCACAGAACACAGAACAGCTGAAACTCCAATGATAAGAAATGTGTTTACTCACAAAACACAAAGACGGGTTATTCATTATGAATGCTTAATCTTTCTGTCTTCGTTTAGGTATTTATCACATGTAACTCAAACCACTGATCCTTTGCATAGATTTGCTTTCGGTAACAAAGTGACAAGTGGCTGAATGAATAATGAGAAGCTGTGTCAAGCTTTGTGCTCACGATGGACACTGGATCTATGAGAGACTAAACTGTTGCATCGTGTACATTTGTATTCTGCTGTAACAATTATTAAAAATTCATCTCAGTGCATAAATGATTCATGGGGAAGCTGGCTGTAGTGACCAACCGGACTTGACACTGTAGAGAAGGTTCAAGGTGGTGCACATGGATGACTACCATTTAGTATAATAATACTGCCTTCCATGTGGTTGTCAGAGGTGTCAGTGGGCAGGCTTGAAAGATGTTGAAAGATGACTGACTCATTAAATGTCTGTCCACACTGATGCAATACATGTGATGTGTCACCTCTTCGCCTCCACATCCATTTCTAAAGCAAGAATATTTGGACAATTTATAATCCATAAATAATTCTCCTTTTTTCTCCATGAAACATTTGTACTTTCATGAGTTAGTCAGTCTTGTGCTGATATGTTTCTTGCCAAATTTGAGGGTTGTTGAATGAGATGATCAAATTAGTCCCGTTTAGAATTTCAGAATTTTACTTTGGCAAAAGTGCTCAAACAAAATCAAAAACAAAATGAACACCCCATTATCATGAGAGAAAACTAATATCCTAAGGTAATGAGATAATGATCTTGCAATCTTGCAATAATAAATAGAGTAGTCTCACGTAATATGTACTCTAAGCTTCTTAACTACAATTTGTAGGTACTTGGAAGTGTATTTTATTTATGGTATATCTACATAATATCTGAAAAGTTTTTTCTTTATATTTTTCTGTAAATATAAATCTAATAAAAAAGAAAAAGGAAAACATTTCAGTCTGAAATATGCTGATGTACAAATATACAAAGGAATCTAAAAGAAATATAGAAATATAAAAAGTACTTCAATTTATTCTTAAGCACAGCAGTGAATAAAAGTAATTATAGACCCCTCCATGCAGGCCTTCTTCACAGGAAATATTCTGACATGTGACAACAGGAAAAAAGCACTGGTATAAAGACTCACATGTATGATCACGTTGTAGCTGGTATTGCGTGGGCAAATGACAACATCACTAAGGACCTCAAACACTAACTTCAAGCAGGAAAGAGGTCGTCTTACTAAAACAACCAATCAGCATCTGTCACGTTCACATTCACCTGCTTTACTGAGATCATTAGATTTTTCACAGGCCTCTAACCATTATGTATTATGCTGTGAATTTATAATCTCGCTTGCTCGTGTCGATGAAGTCCCATCACAGTGCTCCTGCTTCAGAAAAAGCACTGACCACAGTGCAGACAACATGTGACAGTGATCACCGACAACTCGCTCCACGCTGCTCTACCTGAAATCTCACACCTGATTGCTCCTCCCACCTGTGCAACACACATAAGTACACAGACAGCTCATTTCTAGGTCTGGAGTGTCTCTTTCTGCTCTCTAGCTTCACATACATTCACGGTACTAATCTACGCACCATTATGCCTTGTTTGGCAATGGTCTCATAACAGCAGGTGTCATGTCTAATGTGATTCTGTTGTCTCTCTGTTTCTGTGGGGTTGAACTTGTGTGATCTCTTGCATGCTCAGGGCTTACACGCAAAATATCAACCTTGTACATTATGTATTGATATAAAACTATATCATATAAGCTGGCTAAGTCATACATCCACATCATAAGTGCTGCCCAGCTGACTGCAGTGTAATGGTCATCCCCTGTGCAGACCTGCATGTCTGAAGACTTTTGGTGGACCGGGCAGCTACTGGGACCATCAGTATTCTCTGTAATGTTTTTCATTAACTGAGAACAATGGTGCATTTCACCAAACACTCAGTCACACTAGCAGACACATGAAAGTACTTTATCTTTATTCTGCTGTAAAGAACAGCAGTTCTCGGACAAAAAAAGATGGAGACAGTTTGTCAGTGGCCCTGTAAATAAACCTCAGTAATAGGAAGGGGGACACGGTTAACAGAGGTTAAAAACAAAGGGGAAGCATCTTTCATGTTTGACGGGATTACTCTGCCCTGGCCTCTTAAGTCAGTGGAGTTCAGACATCAACAATTCTTCCTGTAGTCAAATCTCCAGATTTCACTTCAGTGCTGAGGTGTCAGTGCAAATACAATACTGATTTGAAGTTACAGGGAATAGGACATTAGATCTATTTGCATGTTTAGTGTAGTGGAGCATCCCTTGGCTCACCATAATCATTGAGGGCATGAGTTTATTCATTTTGTACAGCTTACTACAGTCTTACTTTATCGTGCATGAATGATTTACATAACTTTAACGTGGTATGTTGTTGAAAGTTAAAGTAGGCATCCTGTGCTGTCCGCTTGCTGCTAATGTGAACAAACATCTTGAGTTTTGTTTCACACTGGTTCTTTTACGTTATGCAGACTATATTTTTAACAAAAGGTTAAGGTTACAGACCGAATTATGACAGTACAGAGCACATATTCATATTAAATCAATTTTTGCTAAATTCTGGTTGAGAAAGTATACGTTAGAGAAAAAGAGTAAGAGCACGCACCACTGCAACATGTTCAAGCAAAACACACAGTCACTGCAATACTGAGCAGAAAGCAGTCTCATTATAATGTGCATAATGAAATTGCCAGTGAATATATGTTTGGTATAGTTATTATATATTTTATTATTATATTTTTAGTTGGTTAGTAAGTCATTTAATGTGCAGGGTATATTTTATTTGAATTAAATATTAAATAGTATTATTAAATATTACTTAAGGGGAATTAAGACATTTCCTTCTTATTCATAGGCTACACTGTTAGTATGCAAAGAGTATACTGTATAACATGTACATTTGTCTATCTACAAGTGGTGTTTGTACCTTCTCAAAATGTATGAACGGGGAAAGCCAAAGCCAAGCCTTGCCTTTTAGTCAAATTATGAAGAAGCTCTAACCTGTTGTAGGTAAAAGTGATTTTCTTTCTCTCAAGGTCATGTTTACAGAAATAAAATTTATGAAACCTTTTCTTGCTACTGTGTTTATTATTGAGCTGCTGTAAATGGTTCCATTTTTATTTTTCAGGTATGGGTGCAGTTCACATTTAGAGTTTTGACATTAATAAATGAGTTAGCTGTCCAAATTTTACTATGTAATATCCCTGTTTTTGGCTGCAGGTGTTTACATGAGCTGAAATTCATTTTTAACTTTAAGGTGGTACTGCAAGACAAAGTTGGTAGGTCTGGAGCTGGTATGAACAATAGCACTAAATGTTTAATGGATTGGTCTGCAATTATCATGGCAAGCAGAAGCAAACAAACAACCCTAAATGTCCACATAGATTTAGAAAGCTCATTTTACTCATTGTGCTTTTCCCACGTTTAACATTACTGTGCAGCTAAAGGCTAAGTACATTTACTCAAGTACTGTACTTAAGTAAAAATTTGAGGTACTTGTAATTTACTGCGCTATTTGCGTTTTATGCTTATTTTTACTCGATTACAAATCAGAGAAAAATATAGTACTTTTTCTCCACTAAATGCATTTTCACATCATTAGTTCTTAGTTACTTTTTACAGAATTAGATTCTTATACAAATCATTATATATTAATAAAACGGAGTGAATTAAACCACTATCTTCATATAAAGTGGTTAAAGTCAGTTCCACAGTTTTTTATTCAACATTCTGTAGATAACAACACTTTTTTTACCATAATTTTCACCTTTTGAGAATTTTATGTTATTAACAGCATCAAATTCAACATTGTTAAAAATACACAGTTTTCTTAGTGGAGTACTTTTACTTTTGTACTTTAAGTAAAGTTTGGAGCATGTACTTTAATACTTTTCCTAGAGTACAGAAATGATTGGATACATCTACTTTTTTAGGCAACCACTTTTACTTGAGTATTATGTTTGTGTACTTTATATGCTTCTGCCTATAGGGCAGTTAGCCTGTGAATGTGTGTGTGTGTGTGTAAAAAAAAAATTCTACAAGATCATTTACTAGTAATACTTTACTACTACTGTTCCTACTAGTTTTCTCTAATGCATTAGTAAAGTTACTGCAGTTAAAAATACTGCAGTGCAGAAATGAGCTTCTGAAGCAACAATGGATGAGTCCACCTCGTCGGACATGTGCACCTGCTAATGCTCGAATGGGACCAAGAAGGGTCTGATCACTCCAAGACAAAATACAACGTTCTTTTAATCCCCATTTCCATTTGCTACATCTCATACAGTAAGCACATGAACAAGAGAGGGCAACATACAGAGTCCAGTTACTGAGCGTAACACATAGCAACTTCCTCACAATAGCACAAAGTCCACTAAGGTCCCGGAGCGTTCTTTGTGGAGGAAGCCTTTGATCACTCAGCGTGTAGAGACATGCAGTGAAATTGCTGGAGAGAGAACACAGTGTGTACAACTCTGTTTGCAGACAGCTGCTAATTCACAGTTAGGTTTGAAAAGTGCACACAAGTATTGATCTTGTAAGCAGCTCAATGAATATTATCTCTACTGTACGTCTTTAAAATACTATAACACGTGGTGTTATAGAGCTTAATGTAAGACAGCGGTACTTACAAGATGTAAAAATAAATGACGTGACATATCAGTATTCACAAAAAACTATTTGAATTGATTTCACAATATCTACAAATTCACAACTTAGTAACACTATTCTGAGCAATCTGAATTGCTATTTAGTTTAATAATTTATTTAGTTTATCTGTTTGTCTACGGCTTTCTACCCATCAAGATAGTTGCATTAATGCTGTAGAGATTATGTTATGTCATAGAAAACATAATACTTAATGCTGTACTGAATATACTCACATAGTAATATACTCTTAATATACGTTATCTTATAGGATGACATGTTTCTGCTGAAGTTACCTCTGGCCCTGTGAGGAAAAGATTTAGTGCATGAATAATACAACCATTACCAAATCTAATTGGAAACAATTCATTTGAGACATGTTAAATGTTTTTTTTTTTATTACAGTTTCTTCTTTAACATCCATTTAGATATTATTTTTGCACTACTGCAGGTGTTTGCTATGGCCTTTTAGTTATCGGTCAGAGCAGATGATGACAGAGATTCTACTGTAGTTCAGCTGCAGTGGTTGTGCAGAGGTTGTAGTTGTGTGGCTCAGGCTTTGCTAATTACAAACATACAAGATTAGTGCATTGAAAAAAAGTAATCTTGCATACTGTACTCAACAAAAACAACAAAAATTTGGACCAATCAGAAAAATGGGTCAAAGTGGTCATCTGGTGCACAGACACACAAAAGAAGTACATACAGTATAATGAATAAAATAATAAATCGCCACATCCTTACAAATGGAATACACCAAAATGTAATTCAACTTCCAGGGAATTTCAGATAGTAAAATACTGACAAAATGTACTGTTTCTAAAAGAGGAATCACTGTAATTCATTAGATTTTCTATAGCTATTGAGTTTATATTACTTTTCGCTATGCTTAAATGACTAATCTACCTTTTTAATCTCTGTCATCTTATAAATGTGTATTGTATAACATCAGTTACTCACACATCTCTGTCCTCCATTTATCCACTGCTGAACAGTTAGAACAAGCATGAAATTACCATGTGAATGTGTCTTTGGTTATCACATTATACAAGATATTGATAATGTCAACTGGCTAAAGAGGAGAGGACATATTGGTGATATTTATTAAGAATAATAAGGATTTTATGACCTTTATGACATTGAGGCAGGTGATTTCACAAATAAATACTCAACGGCTGCTGCTCGGAAGTGCTTACCTAAAGTACCTCGATCACATTACTCATACACAAACTCATAATCATACATAAACATTACCACACTGTGCCACTGGATCGAGAATTAGCAGCCAGCAGGCTTTCAACACCCTCAGCAGATGTGTAGCAGGAGTCAGTTCGAGCCTAAATAGTTGAGTCTAAAAAAGAGAGTGCCTCACAGTAACATCAGCACTGTATCAACTCATTGAATGAGTATTTGGTTAAAAAAAAAACATGTGGGCTGGCAGTATATCTGGTCTCTACGTTAATAATGGTGTTGAGAAATATATGGAAGTATTACATATTGCTATTGACAGATCTGAGTAGCTGAAATAAACAACATGCACCTGGGATGAAGACTTTTGACACATGTTTTGATTGGACATAATGGTAAAAAAAAAAAGCCATCCTCTACAGATAATTTTAAATCATTGTGGGTGTGGAGTTGGTGAGCGTGATACCACTTACCACAACATTTAATCATAACAAAATAAATAAGCTAAGTATCTGATTTGTAGCTCATTAGTTTCTGTTCAGTTTGATAATGGCAATGAACATAACAGATAATCAGTATAATTGAGTGACTATGCTGAAATAAAGATTTGTGTAAAAACACGTTGAGAACTCTGTGTCGTCATAATGTATTAATTAATGCACAAATGATTTAGAGTTTAAGTGTGATGAGTAACCGGGATGAACTGTAGAAACACTAAGCCCTATTTCAGTGTAACAAACACCATTATTTGAGGTTGCAGACATACACATGTACAGATTGTCATGCATTAACCTATGACCGGTACACTGGTTACATGATTTGTGTTTTTGACATATTCAGAGAGGCCACAAGACATTTCACTCGTTCTCCTACAATGACCACTGAAGATACAGTTTGAAGAGATCCACTGGGTGATGGGGTCTAAATGCAAAATATCGAGTAAATGTGCATCCAGTAACAGAAATTGCTTCATAATAATATCTGTATAAACATGTACCACATTTAACACATAGTAAAAATGCAGGCATCACATTAAAAAAATGTGGGAGACACTTGCCATAACTGGAGACAATTTTGATTTTAAACTTTGACACCAGTTGCTTCAACCATTGGTCTGCATCCCACTGTCATCATAGCAATTAAATTCAGTTCCTCTAATAAATATGACGGCACGGTGCAGTACAATGGTCTCCAGAGATGACAGTGTCTCTGAAATTATATTGGAAATACTGTAGGACTGTGACATACAGTATTGGCCTTGTTGTCTACTACAAAAAAAACCAAAACAGTACAGCATATGTAGACAACCAAAACAACACCAATACACTTTACACAATCAAGTATAAAAGGGCAAAAGTACAATGTAAATTAAAAGTTTGCTTATAACAAGCCAGAAACGTAGAAAAATCATAATGGAGCCAAACAGCTACAGTGACTGATGCAATGCAAACAAAGACATAAAGGCACCAGGGTGCCTGTCAATAATCGTGTTTAGATTTAAAATATAGAACTATTTGCATTTCCATGGAAACAATAATCAACTGTGATTCAGAATTTGACTTTAGTCTGAGGTAATGGTAGTTTGTTATGACTGCTTGGCTCATGATGACACTGCACCATGATCCAAAAATGCACATGATAGTTCAACTGGACTACGCTGGATCCTTTAATCTCTTTCCTTCATCTTTTCACTGGCAGAGGTCTGTTAACCTTCCACACTAATGGACCATTTTCGCACTCGCTGCCCATGGACCATGGGCTGCTGGGGCACGGCCACTTACTGCCGTGTACAGAGCCTGTGGACACCAGTATATACTGTATTTGCATGTAATATACACACAGACCTCTATGCATATGTGTTGTAAATGCAAGTGTGAGCATGTCACAGCCTTCTCCTTTATGATGTGTGTAGTCACCAAGGCACATAGCTTCTCTGTCATTGAACTTAGTCAGCCAGTTAAAACAATAAGAGCCACTGGACTAGAAAATATACAGACAGCCCCATGGGAGGTGAAAGCAATTCCAGATGATACTGCACTGGGTCTGTTGAGATTCAGTGCGAGCTGAAGCTCAGACACTGAAAATTATTAATGACGTTCCTATAGAACTATACAGACTACCCCCGGCTAACGGAGCACGGTAAAGCGACCCACGAATGGCTCTGCTGCCATTTTCTGATGCATCACTGTGTGTGTGTGCGCGCATGCCTACTCGATGGATGTGTCAGAACCTTATCATTAGTAATGAGTTCAAATGAAAACTTCAATCGCATGCTCGCTCTAAGGTTTTGCAAGCAAAGCGCGAACATGTCAAAACATAGTGAAAATACAATTTGACTACTCTAGAAAATGGTAAGCAATAAAGATATGGCAAAGGAACACTTCAACAACAACAGGGAACAGGGCCAGAGCTAAGTGTGGAGGGGTAAAAAGAAACACTACACAAACACAGTCTGATGTGAGAATGTGCTCCCTCCAAGGTCCACAACTATACAGGAATCTAATGTATGTTCAAATTTGACTTCCATCTATAGAGACGTGCAAAATTACAAACTCTTAAGAAAAAACAGACACACAAATCACGCGCGCGCACATACACACACAATAAGATGTAATGGGCTTGGCCTACAAACCTGTCTACCCTCTGACCCAAACCAGATCAAGCTTAGGCTTTGGTCAAATTCAGTTTAGGTTGTTTGCCTTCATGATAGCAGGCTTTCTGTTGACGTACGTGGCCCAGTAGCCTAAGTTAAAGATGAAGAACAGAACCGGGAAAATGATGCGTGATATTTTGTCCACTTTGCTGACACGGTTGTAGGACTTCTTGGCCTCCGTGTAGGGGTCATCCATTTTATGCAGATAGGGGTGTTTGGCTGCCGCTCCTGTTGCACTCTTGGAAATAGTTGTTAAACCTTGGTCTTTAGCCACGTTGATGGCGTAGGTGGTTCCGACAATGTTGAAGGTGTTGTTTGCCTTTTTGGACAAAGTCGCAGATTCTCTTCTCTGAAAAAGAAGAACGCAATAAAGTAAAAGCTGTAAGGAGCGAAGCACCAGGCTTAACAATACTTCCATTTGAACTCATAAAGAGGAAATAGAAGCAACACCACGAGACACGACACACACAAGAACAAAACAAAAGCCTAACCATATCTTTAATCCTGGCCATGTTAGCCTGAAACGGTTCCTGAAAAGAAAAGTAGAAAAGAAAAAAAGTTTACCAATTATATTAAAATTACCCATCTTACATACTCTATTCATCACTATGTTGCTGGAACTACTTTTGAACATTTTACACTATTAATATTGTCAATTCAAATCTGCATCATACAAATCTGGATTGCAGAAAAAAAAGTCATGATAAAAATTCATGACGAAAGGCTGTTTTTAAAATTAAGAGAAATAGGGACAATAGTATTTTGCACATTGCAGAACCAGGCTGGACTGGCGTCTGATACTGCCAACAGTAGCAGTAGCAGCACAGAGCAGGATTAGAAACAAAGCAAAATAACAGTGCCTGAAAACATGTCTGACAAACTGTATCAATGAAAGCAGCCAGGCCTCTTCAGGCAAACAGCTTGCGATAAAACAAACACGACAAAGGCTGTGTGTGATAAAGCTGGCTGGAGAAACTGCCTCCTTCCTACAACTAGAGATAAGCGATTAGACTGTCCTCCATATTGAAATTGCACAGGGAGACAGAATTTTATTTGCTAAATTGGTAAGCTCAGATAGCTATGCTTACATCATCAGAGGATGCTGTCAGCCTTACAGTGCAGTACACACGGTAAATGTACGAGCAAGTAGGGCATGAAGATTGATCACCGGGCAGAGTTTGTTTCCTGCGTGGCATGCAGGGTTTGGGATACTTTTCTTTACACCATTCACCCCCCCCCCCCCCCCATTTTAAGACACTATATGCAACAAAGCTTACGTGGTATATGTCATATAACAGAGAGTTTCACTTTCAGTGCTCACTGTTTTCAATGTCGCTTTAATATTTTGCTCTACTTTTTTCAGCTTCATTTCCCTTCCTTTTCCTTCCACTCCATCTTTTTAATTAGCATAAATAATGTCCCCTCTTCTGCTCTTCCAAAAAGCTTCATAGTGGATCTCTTTCCGCACACAGCTCATCACCAAATGTTTAGTTTGGGCCTTTATCCTGAGTGTTCACATACGCTCACAGATGGAAGCAGAGCAATAGTTTTACACGCGACAAGAAGTAATATGTGTTTGTTCAGTGTTTGAACAAGACCAGTGTGACGCCACTGCGCATGAACTCACCAGTGAATGACCACTCGTTAATCCAAAATGTGACAAGCGGTGGAATAATATTAGCACTGGGTATCACAATTATGTCTTAAGTGCTTCTTAAGCTTCAGACTGTCTGTCCGAGGTGACGGAGGCCGTAGGACTGAGAATGAAATGCAATCAGTGTATTGAGCATTTCTTCCTCAAGTGAACAAGACAATAAGAGGAGAATGATCCTTCGTGTTTCCCTGCAAAAACTGCAAGGCTCGCGGAAAGCTTACGGAGCTCGCAGGCAGTTGATTGCATTAAACAGAGAAGTGGTGACCCGCTGCCTGAAGGGCTCAATTTCAAGTCAATTACTACAGGGCGAGAGAGTAGCACTGATGCCCCCTGGATAACTAGATACTTTTCCATGATTTTGATTCCTCCACATCTAACACAACCACAGGCCTCTTCTATCACAGTGATGGCTTACATCAGCAGGAAAGGCGAATGACTACGCGTCATATGACCTTAATCGAAGCCTCCTAAACCCTACAGTCGCTGGCATTAGGGATGTTCTTCGCACCGACAAACGAGCCAAGCAAAGTCATTTTCTGTCACCGTTTAACTGGGCTGTCCTCTGCACTAAATTGATCTGATCTAATTATTGGGGAAACCACATGTGACATTGGGGGTGCGTGTGTGTGCGTGTGTGTTTATCAGCCTAATGTGACACAGCACATCATTTACTTTCAGGCAAAGCTCAAAGATATTTGCTCACTATTCAAAGTCATTTGGCTATATTTTAGACATGAACACACAAAATACAGTGCATCTGCTGACTTTGTCTTGGTAACTTCTGTATACTGATGCATTAGAATTTCTATATGTATGATTAAGTGGGGGTTCATTGGTCTTGCTGTGTCCTTTTGTTTGGAAATGAGTGTGTGCATTTGTGCGTATAAGTGAATGTTGTGCCAGTCTATCCCTGTGTTAAATTGGAAGATGAGGTGTTGGCATATGTTAATACCTGATCATGTAGATATTAGTGTTTAAAGAACTACAGTGCCAAGTTTTTAATGTTTGTAGATGTGGCCTGAGTGTTACAGATTACCTGTCAGTCAGTGTTAATTGAACATGCCTTGTAATCACAGATCAAAGCAAACGCTGGATATGAACTCAACACTTCTGCTTCGTTTTCACTTGTTCCTGTGTTCCTTTTTATTTTCAGCTGAACCTGTTCGCAAAAAATACCACAAACGGTAAAAATCTTCATTCAGGATGGTTAGTCAGATGTAACCATTTCATTTTGCAACAGTATATTACAGGGCTTAATACCAGTTGTAACAATCACAGGAAGGCGAATATTGATGCGTAACGACACCTCAAACAAAAGTGTGGAAAGTCTTCATTCAAGAATAATGCCTCCAGAAATAGTTTGTTTTTTTTCCACTAGATTACGCCAAACCTCCAGAAAAGAAGCAGTTTCATTTGCAAACAAGCAGCTTCTCCCTTTTGTGGGTGCAAGAGTAAAAGTGACAGGAAAAAAAAGAAAAGGGAGAAAATCACAGGCTGCGTCTTTGCATTAACATGTCTGTCGATGTAGTCATTTGTGCTGCAGGTGTAGATTCTCAAGATTATGGGGCGAACATGTGAAACCGTGATCATTCTTTGGCTCCAGCAGTGAAGCCTGCTGCACAGTGAGCCGTTGCTCCTGCCTCAGCCGATGAAACCAGCACATATTAACTAACACAGTAGTGTCCAATCATGTGTCATGGAGTGCCAAGAATATGCAGGCTTTCATTCCAACCAAACTCCCCGCCGGCTAATTTCTGTAACGAAGCACACCTTCAGTTGGTGAGGGGAGAGCTAATTATGAAGAAAGCTTGTCAAACTGAACGTTAGGCGACAAAAAAGAAAGAAAATGTCATTGAAGCACCATAACCAGCAAAGTAAATTAGTGCACACTGACTCGTCTGCAGATCCCAAAAAATGAAGGTGCTTGGGGGGCGATGAGCTCATCGTTTGGTTTCGTTAAGCGTGGTGGTTGAAAACCTGCCTCTGATGATTGGAGACTGTATTTTCTAAAGAACTTACTTAGCTCAACACTCTTTCCTTTTATGTACCTAAAGGCTCATTTAAAAAAATGTAAGCATGTCAAAAAATGGTAATGCACGTGTAGTTTGATCTTCCTGCTTTCCAGTAGCTCATTCTATTAGGGAGTATGAAGGAGAGTGCCATGTCTCCCTCTGTGACCCCATTCTTTTTTCTATCTATCATGACAACTGCATGCTCAGCACCGCCCCCCAGAACGAAGGAAAGAGGCAGAAAAAAAAGCTCCACTCTGCTGCAGTGTAACTCTGCAAATTATCCCCACCGACTGAAAAGTTCTGTGGCAGCAATATGCATTTATGTCAATCACTCAGAGGACCAAATGTCAAGCTATAAAAAACTGGAGAGGTTGCACTGATTGTGTCAAACATTAGTTGCAGAAAGTACATGTGAGGCACAGTCTGCTGCAGTAGAAGACTTTTTTCGTGTTGAATCGGTCTGGGATTGAAAAACAGCATTTACTTCTATTTACCATTAGTTTCGTAATGTCCCAAATGTGATTTTTTTTCACATCACGTTCACAAGCAATAACACTGAAGCCAGAAGGCCAGTATAAAATCTCTTTATGCATTTTTTCTTGGACATATTCTCAACTCTATGTGATGATTTGGTAAGGTTAACGATCTCAGAAAACTTAGAGGTGAAGCCTTTGGTATGAATTAGTAGATACAAATCTAATAGTGTGTATTTTTGGTGAGGGAAAAACTTTTTACAGTCAGCATCTCATCACTGTCATTCAAACCACAGCAGACTGTCAACATCTGATTGCATCAGTTATGTGACCCACATGTAAATAGGAAAACAGTGATTTAGCTTTTTTTTTTTTTCCCCAAGAGAAACATTTTCACACATTTCATTGATCTGAGACAATCTCGTGCCTCTAATCTGTTTCCATTTGATGTCATCAGTTATAAAACATCATAGAAATGATGGTAAATTTAAAGCGACGGGTATAATGAGAAACTGATCAGTTTTTATTGATGTGACTTCATCACAGCTTCATAGAACTTGTTTAAACCCTTGCATCCTCCAGATTAAACCACAGTCCCTAAATTCAATCAAGCACCAACGTACTGAAATGCTCAGTACCCATGTGTATTTCTACTTTCCTGCCTTGAAGTAGATTCACTCACCATCTTCAAAGGACATACAATCATCCCACACTATTGACAAAATAAATTCTGTAAGCTGCAATGTATAAGATTTTATTCTCCAAATAAAAGAAGTCAACCTAAGGCGATTCATTTTAAATAATGCACACTGACTTTTAAATCAGTGTGCCTGTAATGTGCAGAGCAGGTGTAATGATGCCATCTTTTCTGGGGAGAATGAGCCAACACTGACTTTAGGATGACACTTGAACATATGCTGCCATCATAAATCAGGGCCAGTGTCTCTGGGAGTTTACCTCTGTTTCTCCTCTCACTGTTCCGCCCCACTGTCCCTGTTCCATTTGGCTGTTAATGAATAATAAAAGCTCTCTTTATAGTCTTTACAGACAACTCCAGGCTGCGTGAAGGAAGGAATTTTCTATCTGTGTTTCCAAAGTGCAATCTGCCCTTGTCGCTCCACCAGTTTAAAATGAGGGCTTTCTGGGAAACTTGGAATATTTTTGCAACAAGGTTATCTAATCAAAAGGCAGAACAGTTTGTCTAAAGTTGCTATTGCTCCTCATGAGCAAAAAGAAAGAAATTAAACAAAGACTAGACAAACTTCTATCTGAAAAAAGTTTGTGATTAACGTAGGTGCACCGTGACAAATCGAAGAGTGCAGGTGGGGTGTGTCTTGGGTGTTTTTCTTTTTCTTTTTTTTAATATTACAGTTTCAAATAAGAATCACTCACCCTTATTTCCATGCCCTCTCTTTTCCCATCCCATGCCCAGCTGCGCTTGGTGAAGTAGTTGACTGTGGCAAACTCAATCAAGGCAGAGAAGACAAAGGCATAGCACACAGCCATGAACCAGTCCATGGCCGTGGCATAGGCCACCTTAGGAAGGGAGTTTCTAGCACTGATGCTCAGAGTGGTCATGGTTAGGACAGTGGTGACCCCTGAAGATGAAATAAAAAGATCAGTAAATCGGTTTATTTTCTTACAACTTGACTCATATATAGCTATTTTTTGCATAGCTACCAGTTTATGACAACCTTTACAACAAATAGTTTTGTAAACTTTTAACTCAGTATGGTGATAACGCACTGTGTGAAATCTGTAGATTGGGCCCCATTCAGAATGAAAAAATAATGAAAGTATGCAGGGTCAGTGGTTCAATCAGGGAATAGCTTCTCAATGCAATGACCTATTGTAATGATTATTTCAAACCGCATTTCAACTGTACTCGTTGAAACTAACCTATCATGTTTCATGGCACCAACAGTGTCATGTGTCCTTGTAAAGGTGGAAAAAAACCTGAAAATGGAGTCCCAGTTGTAATGAAATCCTAAGCTAAGTGCAAGATCATGTTTAAATGATGGGCACAGTGAGGATTTTGAAGTTATAACAAAGAAAATGAAAAGTGAACTCTAACCATCTACTAAGTGTAATGTTAAAATGAATTCTTAATGAAACGTTTGCAGATGTTCCACATCTCAGTGTTTACATCCAGTGTAAAAGAATTGTGGCTCAGATAGTGGTCACCCTCCCAACCACGTAAAGGCAATCTCGCTTCATCTGTTTCAACAAAACTCGTCTAATGAAAAACTCACAGGCACAAACACACACACACACACACACACACACACACACACACACACACGCAGACACACACAGTATGAATGAATATTGTATTTCAGAACAGGGAGGTCAACTCATTTGAGCAAACCATGGCTGAGGAAGTAGAATTAGTGACAAAAAGATTGATAGGCAGATATTCACTTTGTTTAAGGACACAGCTTGATTTATTTCTACTACACTTTAAAACTGTGTGCTAGGACTTATGGCATATAGTATAGTGGTAAATAGTTGTTGGATAACTTTGTTACGTGTAATATCACTGTGAGCATTCTTAAATCCAGGCATGATGTATCAGGTATAGGAACTCAGAAATGCTAAGAAGCCAGCATAAAGATCCTCATTTCAGCTGATCAATGTGATGGTGACAACAAAAGTACTAGGTGTGAACACTTCTGGGAACTGTGTCCTACTCATTTCAACTGAGAAAATGTCACTGATTACAGCTCCTCTCCTCGTGTGAAGGAAAATGTTATCAACAGATGAAATGTCTTATATGACTGAAATGATTTTCAGAAGACCCTTATTTCCTAAAGAACCTCTTGTTTTGCATGCTGTTTGAAACCTATTGCATAGCGTTTTACCTCATATTCACATTTAAGCAGACTATTTAATAACTTAACAATAATTTTTCTATAAAGTAATTGATTTACAACTGTGAATGTGTGATCTGACCCCTGTTCAGAGACTATAGTAACTTCAGTGAGATTCTGTTTGGAAGACTGATGTGCCTGTTTTTATCTAAATTACCTTTCAGCTCAGTAATAACACTTCCGACTACACTGCTGTAGCAGATGAAGCAGTCCAACATCCTCTATCACCTGTCACTATTTTCTTGTTATATGCTTTTCAGCGTTTGCTTCTGCTTCTTTCAGATTAATTAGTGTTTTGCAGTTAAAATGACACAAATCAATACTATGATAACAAGTTGGGGTTAAAATAAATAACTCATTCATGCACCTAGATTTGTACTGTATGTTGTGTTGATTAGAACTTTTTGTAAAAAAAAACCCAAAGTGTTTAGTCATTTTGTGCATTTTTCCTGTGTTGGATTAATAATGCACTTCAGCACTTACCAAACACAGTGCGAGCAGGAACCGATTCTCTGTTCAGCCAGAAGGAGACCTGAGACAGTATGACAGTCATGATGCACGGCAGGTAGGTTTGGATCACAAAATAGCCAATTTTCCTTTTCAAATGGAAATACGTTGTCATCACTACATATTCTCCTGAGGGAGAGGACAGAAGCAGAGACAGAGAAACACACAGAGCCATAATTATTGATACAGTCATGTCGTTTTTAAATAGACACTTTCATTTACCTACAGATCTATTTGGTGTCCTGGAAAACCTCTGCCTACATTCTAAATCTTCAATAATGAACATTTCCTTCACTTCGGATTTTGTCACCGATGGCTGCAAATGGACAAATTCAGCTCTTAAGCATTAGGATGCCATTCCTGTAATCTGTGTTGCAAAGGTATGAGAAAGAGCCTTTCATTCCTCGAGTTTCTTTTTCCCCTGAGCACATCCTGACCAAAGCTGAACTGGCTCAAATCCTCCAAGTCCCTCAGTTCACTGTACTCTATTAGGTTTGACATTTAAAGAAGCTTGAGCTTCCGACACTGACAGTCTGAACCAGAGAAGTCATTTTGTTTCCAGCTTGGATTTTTGTAGCTGGAGCCAGACGTCAGTTGGTCACTTCTTAAAACTGCATATACCTTAAGCACCTTATACAGTCAAAGCTAATGACGATTAAAGAAATGATGATGGAAATGTTTTGCTGCAGTTTGTGTTTAAGTATTGGCTTGAGCTTTGAGTCCTTCTGTGAGTGAATAATGAAGTAATGCAATTGTGTGTTACAGATAAATTCAAATCAGATGAATATTTAACCAAATGTGTCGACTGGCAGATTTCTTCTTTACTTCTGTGCTTATAATATTAGGTCTGGGCTGTAGCCTGAAACTAAATGGAAATATGACTTTCACCTCTGGCACGCCTCTACATATTATCTCTATAAATATGCTGAATAGCTTCCTGAAAACTGATAACGGTCATCATTTTCTCGAACAAATGCAAGCTGAATTCAAAATGACAGAACTGGAGAAAGTGCAGACTGTTGGAATGGAAACACAGTGCCAGTAAATGTCAACAGAAAAGAAGGAAGGCAATTTAATTTACTACAACTTTTATGCAGGAAAACAAATGGTTTATGCTTTAAAGGTAGGCATTTTGTCCCATGATGCACTCATTTTGCTTCTATGGTGACAAATTCCTCCATCAAAACAGAGTTTGGCGTGTCCAGTAAAGCTGTCAAACTGCTTTTGAAATGCTGCTGTGCACACTGCATGTCTTTAAACGCAATGCGATGTGTTGCGTGGTTCAACCTTTCATCTGTTCCAATTTTAAATGATATTGTTGTCTGGATAGTACTATAGATGGCATATGGTTTACCTGTGCTGGAACTTATGGTTTCTTTGCCAATAACATGTCCCAGTAAGTCATACTGGTTCAGCCTGGAGCCGTCCTCTGCCACAGCGACAGACCTCTCGTCTCCCTGGGTCCACAGGTAGATCACTTCATTATTGGTGTAGGCATCTAGGCAACAGAGTGGTAAAAACAGATTAGACGTCAACATACTCCTAACGGTAACGGTGTCAACATTCACTTGCATTCTTTGGTACTTTCCCATCACTGCTTACACAAATTACCCCAGTTTTGTTGCTGTTTCCATGCAGGATTTTGGGTGTACTGAAGGTGGTATAGGTGTTTAGGGTGCCAGTATCCAGAGCACATCCTTCCAAACATCCAGAGCAGATACTGAACTACACTTTGTGATGTTCTCAGTGATAAAGACACTATTGGACAGATGGATACAACTCTGTGTAGATTCATGAGTAAAACTGTTTATGCACAAAGACACAAATATGCATTCTTTTTTATAGATTTCTAAAGATGTATGTACAGCTGGCACATACTGTACACAAGCTTCTTTTCAACTCCCACAAGGTGTCATTAATAATTTAGAAACACCCTAAAACATCAGTTTATGTATTGTTAGTGGTGCCCAGTCTGTCACTCACTAATGTGTCAGTGTGAAGTACAGACAGTGAAAGGGAGGAAACATCACTGATGGCGCTGCATTGGCGAGGTTTTTATCACATTATCTTTAGAAACGACTGTGGCCACCTACTCGTTTAGCTCCAGTAGCACTGATTTATAAAATATATACTCTTTCGTAATGATGAAACGGTATAATATTTGATCTCTCAATCATGACTATGTTAAAACATAAAAATGATGATAAAAAAACACCTATTATACAGGATTATTTCACTCATCCTATATTTAATCTTAGTATGTTGTCAAGTGGCTGGTTGGCTACTTTTGCTATGTTGCTAAAATAAATCACTTTAAATATAACATACAGGTTTCGTTGTGAAAATCTAAACTGACTTACAACTTCCAAACTTCAGAGGACAGGCGTGTGCATCCATTGGGAAGTCCTCCAGGTGCATGGGGCACTCAGCATGAATGGTCAACCTGAGGGGGAGCAGAAGGAGACGTGGTGAGAAGACTTTACCGGTCAGGCTGCAGTACAGTTGAGGCAGCTGCTATGAACACAATGTGACACATGTCACAGAAGACATTTTCATGGGCCCTTCATGATTGGAGGTGCTATTAATGTCAAAATCACGTATCAAGAGATTGACATAAGCAAACAAAGTTTGAAGAAGAACAGCCCACTCTGTTAGAGGTAACAGTGCCCAACTGAATGACCACTCAGTTGACCAGTTTATTTGATTTGGTCACATGGCCGAGACATATGGTGCATCTTATATCACTGATACTTGGTTAGTCAACATGGAAATTACATTTACTGAATCCAAACAAAACAGCAAACATTTAAAACCATCCTACAGTGGACTGAGTCACTCAGAAATAGACCACAAATTGGGTTACTGGAACTCAGTTACAACATTTATAGATCATGCATGAATCCAAAACTGGGTTATTTAAACAACCAGGATATCTGTGCCGGTAAATGTTGATTTATGTCTAATTCCCCTGAGATTGGCTCCAGTGCCCTCGTAGTCCTCAACAGTATAAAATAGATATGTAAACATGCACATTATATGAAAGGCATTATTAAAAGAAAAATAATTTAATGACTACATCCAATAGATTCAGTCTCACCATTGTAAACACATATTTCTTATTATCTCAATTTGTTGAACTTGCAGCAACCCTGTGCACCCATTTTTTTTTCAGCCCTCTTGGGTGCTCTTTGGTGATGCCTCATTACTGGTAAGTGTGTCACTAACTACGCAAATTAACTCTATACAGCATCAATCAAACATGAGCAGTGCGCCACAGCATATCATATAGTGCTTAAACTCGCAACTAATTGGTGAAATGCATCTAATTCCTAAGCTGTGCTGCCATACTGACAGGAACCGAAAAGATTGTAGATGACAGTATTTACATTTCTTTGATCAAAAACCACAACACAAACTTTCTGTCTAAATGATAATATCCTCACAATAAAAACGCAAGTGTTTTGTAATGGTAGCATCCTTACATTTGCTGTTGTTGGGTACAAAACCAAAGTACAGGTGAGGCTGAAGGGAATTTCATTAGTTGTACTAATGAAGGTTGCCACACTGTATGAAATCAGGAAAATTATACTGTCCCTCCCAAGAAGAACATGAGTGTGTGTGTGTACCAAATTGATGCAACAGTTACCGAAACCGAAAAAGAAAAGTCAGTGCATCACCTCAGTCATGAAGTTTTATCCATGACAGTGTTTCAGAAATATAGAAAATATAGACATGTGTAGCAGTAAAGTGTTTATTCATGTAGCACTGGTCCAGTAGATTCTGATTTTGTTAAAAATGCTCTTATCACTTTGAGCTGGATAAAGATGGTGCTACAGTTGTGTGTGTGTGTGTGTGTTTATTTGTGTTTGTGTGTGTGTGTGTGTGTGTGATTGGTAGTCAATGAGCTCTCAGATCCAGTTTGTGCATGTAAGAAGAAACGTTTTAACCAAAAAACAGGAATGTATAGCACATAGAATGTAATACAATACAATATATGAGTGCACTTAGCTAGCACTAAGCTTTCCTGAAATTAATATTCTCTATCAGGGAAATATATTTTCTTCATCAACCACACAAATTTTGAATTAAACTGAGCTGGACTGAGAGTGAGTGATAAAAACACAAACACAAGGCTGCAGCAGCAGCACTGGCAGTTAATAACGGCTCCCTCGATTCAAAATAATGAACATATGCCTGCACAGTGGAGACCTTCACAGCATCTGTCAGTTCATGTGCTGTAGATGTGCTGATCAAATGGATCTAAGCAGTTATTTTGTGAAAAGTGTCAATCAACACAGGTGCTATGGTAATGCACTTCACTCTAAACCTGCTATTAAACTGGATAGATTTCTATTGAAAAACCCAATGTGTGCGTATTAGTCTTAGGATTTTTTATGGTACAGAGACAGTTTAAATGGCAGCAGTTATACAACAGTTTGTTGCTTTAAAATGAATAAACCACAGGTTTTTAATAATCCAATGCAAAAGATAGTGACTCCAGGACGTACATTGAAATTCAATAGAAATGCTGCTTCAACTAGATACAGGGTGACCAATAATGTTGTTCCACAAAGTATTTTGTCTGACAGAGGGTTTTCCTACTTTCTTTAACACAATCCATTTAGCATTTTATCACAAATTGTGTGTTTATGTAAACACATCCTTTTATTCTTCTGTTAGAGCTCAGATGTCTTTCTTGACATCGGCAGAACTTCCACATCAGATCTACTAATGTGTGACCACAAAATGAAACTTTTTCACTATTTCATTTTCACCTTTGAAAATCAATACTGACCTTGTGGATGAGAATTATAACACTATTTCAGTGCTCTAATGAAAGGCTGTGGAGAGGGCTGATTGAACAATTTGATGATTTTACCCTGTAGATCATAGTGTTCACTGACTGTCTTCATAGTTGAAGTGTACTTCAAGCACAACACACAGTGGTAATCCTTCGATTTTCTTTGAGGAAGTGAAGCATCTGATTTGACGTTAGTTTGCTAAAATGATGAACTAAGATGGTCAACATGGTGAACATTATGCTGTACCAGCTAAACATCAGCATGTTAGTATTGTTTTTGTAGCTTCTCGTATCAGAGCAGTGGCATCATTGTTTCTAACATGTCTCACCTCATTGTGTAGAGAAGTGTGCCGTTGTCGACGAGTCTTAGCAGTTTGTTAGGAGTCGTCATGTTGTGGGCCACAGATTTCTTTCCGTTGTGGAAGAAAGTATCAGGAGTCCAGATCTTACTGGCCAGGAGGTTGTTAAGAGGTAAAACTTGCATGGGTCCATCAAACTTGAGCCTCTCATCTCTCCAGCTCTGACGGAAGAAGACATCAATGGTGTACTCCTGAGGGGAAGAGATTATGAAGGATTAGTTGGCAAGATAACAGTTTACAGAGTTGGGACATGGGACTGGTTACACAGAGATAATCATTCCGGTAGTAATACTTGATAATTTGTGGGTTAGCTTCCCTTTTTTCCCTTTGTTCCCATAGACATGGAACATTTAGAAAAATGACCACAGTGACTGAAAAGATGTCAGTCTGTGAGTTACTATATTGCACATTCTCGAAACTTCCCACAGTACTAGCAACTAAACTTGAATAATAATTTAATGAGCAGAATAGTAGATCCTTTTTATGCAGGCCATACACAGATAATCATAAGTGTTCTGGTATAGTAAGTCAGTGATGTTCAACAACTGGAATGCAGCTATCATTCATTTTTATAAATTATATTGATGCTTCTCCTGTCAGATTGTGTGGAGGGTCTCTTAAAAGAAAAAAAAGAGGCAATCTAATTAATGCACTTTTTTATCAACTGTGACAAGGGACTGCTTCACAGTTGTGTGTCATGCTTTACCATATGGTAACATCAAACTATGAACAGAAGAACACTTAAGCCCAGTACTAATGTAAGCTGGCCTGCATATGTATCATCTACTCAGCAGACACACAGATCAGCACCTCAGCTATAACAGTTATAGTAGAATATATTGTGCTCATTAAAGTGATCTGTTGCTGCATCATGTCATTTCTACTCTGTTAAAATGTTTGATTTTTTATCATTATTAGTCTTTATTGTTCAAACCTGAAAGCTTAACAGTGAACCAAGACACAAGCGGCAGCGAAGAACCTTGTAATACATCTGTTTCATGCTTTATTAATATGCAACAAAGCCTTTCTGTGTTGTCACCAATACATGAACAACTCAATAAAATAAAATGAATGCAGGAAGTACCTAGTCAAAAGGAATTTCTTTCACATTATCCATTCAATAGGATGTGGTGTCCTAGCAACGGCCTTCCCTCATCAGCTCCATACAGAGGCCGTGCAGTCGTAACAGAGTGAGATGAAAGTAAGCTGTCTGTATCTCACGCAACAGTACACTTTATTGACGATCAATAAAAACACTGCATATGTGTTTCCCTCTAATTCCCTACGTGCCTTTGCTCGTACAACGCGAGGGTCGTAGTGTTCACTAGTGAACTGTAACTGGCTGCTCCCTGAGTGAAAAACTGATAATGTTATTTCTCAGCAGCTTTAACAACAGGAAGCCATTGTCCTCAGCAGGAGAGGTGCACAGTTTTCATGCCACACATCGACGGGTCGTCTGAACAGCGCAGGACGGATGTCTGTTAATTGATGTAATTTGACCTCCCCAAGGTCTGCAAAACCACAGGATTGTAAAACAATTACACAGCATCTGTCCTCGGAACAGTGCTCTTAATAAAGCCCACAGAGAACTTCACAGTCTGATAAAAGCAAGCGTGAAAGAACAGGTGTCCCTCAGACACGTCTTTCTTTTTTATCTACATTTTCATATTTAATAATAAACTGAGATTAAAATCCAATTTATGCACTTCAGTGCAGATTTTATCAGACTGTGGTCATGAATTAGCTACCCGTGTCGACAACAACAAACCCTTCAGGTCAGAGTCCCATCTAGCTTTACTCATAGCCTTCTGGAAAATTAGTTTCATCCTGGCAAAGAAGGCACCCTGCACCATTTTAATTTTCATCATCAGTTACACAGTTTATTTTTCATAAGATACCAAATTTCCCTCCAACCAATGTAATATAACCAGTAATGAATACATTAAAAATGACAATATAGTCCAGCTGGGCATTCAATCATGTGTTTGTTTCCTCTAGACAGAAACCTCCTGGAAATATAGGGAACTCATTTGAAAAAAACAAAAAACAAAAACACAGTTAATCTCAACACAAGGCCAAGTGGCACAATCAGTTCAAATGCCAGCTGGTGTTCCTCCAGGGACTGAGTGATTGATTTCTCCTTGACAGAAGAGACAGAGCGGAGCTTCTACCCAACAGTAGACTTCAAGTGTGTGTGTGTGTGTGTTTCTTTTTTTCAATAGTTGCAACTGCATGAATGGATTTACTGTAGCAAAAAGCTGTGATTTAAAACCCATACATGGCACCTGAATGGCAGTGTTATAAATAGATTCATGAATACACAATCACTCATCACATATTCCTTTTATATGCATATATATGATTTTTTGGCAACCTGCCTTTTAATAGAAAGCAGAGTTTAGTGACAGGATAGGATATATAGAGGGAAAAGTGCAATGACAAATTTAAAGTGCAAGTAAATACATACTGTATGTATGTCTAAAAGTCACCAAGGCTCATCGAGTCTACATATATATTCAACAATGTTGAATTAACAACTGTTGATGCATTTATCCATCATTTTTTGACTTTATGTTACTTCAGTTAACAAACTAAACTGTATCAATGACTACAATGGCTCAAACAATAGCACTACCTGACTTAAAGTATATAGTAAACACACTTAGCACCTGTTTAGGGAAGAAGGTGGAGCTTTTAACAGCTAAGGAGCCAGATATTTCCCTGAGGGTTTTATCAAGACAACAATAATGTTGAAAAGAGAGTCAGTATTGGATTTAAATTCATCAGGTGAACACAAACACGACTTCAGATGAATGCTAATGTTACTCTGCCGCTCCTGGATGCAACTGTTAGCGAACGTGTTTTCCATATGAAATACACAGGACAAAATATCAAACAATACAAATAAAGCATTTATTACGTGATTATTGCTTAAAAACTATCAAAAAGAGTCAAATAATCATTACATAATTTTTGTATGGGTTCATTCTCATAAACCTGAACTTTCTTGTAGTAGCCAGGTAATTTAAAATGAATTAAAACAATCACAGTTTTTCTTTTTCTGTTTCATACTGACATTGTAGCCACAGTCACCGTCCCGTATGCCATAACTAAACATAACAAACTTTTTCAAGTCAAGGTTAATTACTCAACACTTCCAGTAAAGACTGTAAAAGACTGTCACAGCAGTGCTTTGCAGGAAAATATCACACAAACAAGATAAAAATAGGGATTATAAAAACAAGAAAAAGAGCGAGCATGTCAGGCACACAAAGAAATGTCTTAGTTGCTTATATGTGAATGTGCGTCTCAGTGGCAGAGGAGCAGTGGAGAGAACCAACCATTAACAGGGCTGAAGTATGAGAAAATGATGACAATGGAAGGAAATGAGGAAAACGGTAGCAACGGCTGATAAGGTGGCAGTTAACATAGGATGTGCAGTAGACGGGGCTAAATGAGTCTAGACGTTAAAAAACGACTCGTGATGATGGCAGGAAGGTTGTGTCTAATATCTGATAGAATATTAATGCAGCTTTTTATCTTGAATTAATGAGTTCATTAAATTCGAAACATTTGGTTATCACGTCACATTTTAATAAAGTCATCACAACAGATGTGCACATCTGATCTTGTGCATTTACTGTACAGCGTGTTTTACTCCATATTTGACTGAATTATCTGGTTAATAACTATCTATATCTATAACTAACTTTTTTGCTTTAAAAAAAAAACATCAATACCTTTCTTTGTCCGCATAACTGCTTGTCATCTCTGAAGGCGCGGTGAGCCAAAAAAGTCGCTGATTCCAATTTATATTTTTCACACTAATTATTGTCCAGTGCTCTTGGTGACAAAACTACATGCAGATCCTATCTACAACTGGTTGGATAGGTTTGATTTAGTGCCCCAGGGAAGATATAATAAGATCAAGAGCTGTTTCCCCAATTTATTGTGCAGAAATGTTATTGTGTGATATATGTTAGGAGGTTTTGTTTTTGACAGGCAGACCAGTGATAACATTCTGATTAGCTGGTGCGATAATGATACAGACCAATTCCTGGAGACAGCATATCAATTCGACCTGGCTCTTCACTGAACTTCACTGTGGGCATCGTAATGATTAGATTGATTAATGTCTTAATTACTAGTCCTTCTTGCTCTCCCGCTGTCAATTATTCTCTCTCGCTTCGCTTCTTGTGTGCTGTTCACCTTTCCCTGCTGGGAGTGTAACCTGTGTGAGATTTGCAAGAGTTGTGAATCCCATACCATCTCCAATTATCTTCAGCGTTCACCGGCTTCTGCAGCCCTAAGGCATAAACATGTTTTAGCACTTCACTGTGCCACACTAACATTTTGTTCCACAAATATAATCAACCTAGAATGAGGTGGCAGTAAAAAAAAAGGAAGAATATGTTGCAGTGGACATGTTAATACGTTTATACAATAATTTAAGCCTGAAAAAACAGTATGCATTTAAAAAAATGAGACGCATTGTACAATTATGGATATAAAGGGAATAAAAAGAAGTGTAAGTTCACATACAGTATATATTGTACATTAGTAGTACCGAGTAGTAGTAGTAATAAGTGCTGTGTTCATGCACTGCACTGAAGTTAAAGGAGGTGATCAGATTCAGTAGGTCTCTTTGATAACAGAGAGCATGGTTAAGCTTATACTACCAACATTTAATTTAAAAAATAAAGTCACAAAATATACTTCTCTTGTCCTGTGTGATCTATATATTTCTATTTACTATCTGTCCTGGTATTGTTCAGTCATGCTGCCTGGGCCCTTAACTAATTAGAATATACCATTTCTTTATGACCGAGCGTATATGCTGTGGTCCACAGTGTAAAACATTACATGGGATATTAGTGGAATCAATCATGCTTGTCTTAGTGTCTTAAAGGGAATACGTAAATCTAAGAAATTCAAGTTAATTCAGCTTAACATGTCTATTTTAAATGCTGGTGTTTATGTTTATGTATAAACATAAGTTGTTAATGATTCGAGGTCTTTTTTACCATGAAATAAGTTGACTGGATGAATTTCTCATAGAGATAAGTTATTAAAGAAAACAAGTAGACTTGCCAGGATGCATAATAGTTGAGGGCAGCCCTGCTTTTTCAGTGCATCTTTAAGATACTATATATTAAATTCTATCAGCTGCTTCATTTAATTTCATAATAATAAAAATGAAGGTAACTTATGAAGGTTAATCACTCCCTGTACTTCAGAAAATTGGGAAGCCACTGGACACTGTCTTGCATGTTCTCTTTGTAATGACTGCTTTAAAAGTCATGACTTTCAGACCAAATCAAAAGATCAGGGAAAAAACAAAAATGTTGAAAAGCCACAGTGAATAAAATATTTGAGAATGATTTCTTGAGGAGGGGGAACTGTTTTTCACCATAAAACATAAAGGCATATGATTTTATAAGATATACATGTGTACTCTCAAGAATTGCAACAGGCTGCAGCAATGAAAAATGCTTATTCAACAACCACCATAAAAATACAGGTTGCAAAAAGACGATGTTGTTCCTGCTTCGCACGTGACTCATAGTGTGACAGTAGTGAACAGGATGACCTTTGAGTGAAAGAAATTCAGTGTTATTTTAAGAGTATATTTTTTAGTCTGAAAGGAATTTAAGAGAAATAAAAAAAAGTCAGTTTGTTCTTATGAAAAGAGGCTTTATTGGGTTTGTGAGTCTTTGAACAAGGACAACATGATTGATGAAGAATCCAGGAGTTCACCTTCAGATTTTATAACTTCCATCTGTTCTGTTCAGAAGACCTTGAACTGCTCAGGCATTTTGGAGTTTGAGTTTTTTGAATTTTAAACATACAGTGGTGTGTTCAAAATGTCACATACTGCAGAAATGTTTACCCCCAGAGAATGTACAACTCTGGTGAGATCAGGCTGTCAGTGACATCTTTGTCAGAGCTGGCTTCAGCACAGTACCTGTGACAGCCTAAATCGCTTCCTATTTCATCAGAACAGACCTGTCAAACTATGAAACAAGAAAATTTGCCATGACACTGCATACATGTGAATAAGAACGGGCTCCTTAGACGCACTGAGAGGAAGACAGAACCGGAAAAGCAAAATCAGCAGTAGCATTTGAGAATGGGGAGGCTTAACGTAGAGAAACACACCCATCCACTTAAGGGTCGAATTGGACGCTCTCCTGGACTCAGGAGCCGCTGACAATTTCCTTGACCAGAAATTAGCTTCCCGGCTCGGA